>MSJE01000003.1:0-482632 GCA_001931935.1 Aspergillus aff. floccosus IMV 01167
AGTTACAAAGGCTAAAAGGGCTACGGATCTTGCCCCTTTGCCTCCCTGTACGAATATATTTACAAGGATAATGGGCCTTCCTTGTGCACACCGGATTTCTAGTCTGTTAAGGAGTAATGAAGCTATTCCATTAACTGATATCCACCAATTCTGGAAAACAGGCCTTTGTAAGACTGAATCAGAATATCGTCCACTTTTAGAGCCTTTAATACCTTTGCCAGGGCCTAAGAAACGAAAGGTAGATCGATTAGATCAAATTAATGAGGTTGAGTCTACACAGAAGGGAAAGAAGGCGCCGTCAAAGTGCAGTGTATGTGGAAAAGTAGGGCATACGTGGAGGTCATGTAAATAAAAATGAATTTCAGATACAAATCACATGATAATTTAAATTAGATAATCAGTTGTATTACATAATTTGTTGTGTCTCTAACAAAAGCTGTTGTGTCCCTATCAATTCCCCCTGTCCGACCATTGATTATGTAATGTGTCCCATGGAATCATGACGCTTTAGCTCTGACTCTACTGCACACCTCTCCAGCAGTCAAGGGTGCTGGTGAATACAACATCGATGCACAAGTATACGTGCTACAGAATTTGCTACCCTCAGATCGTCATCTTAGGAAGGCAAATCAGTGAGCATATACTCTCTGCCTTCCAATATGGCCTCTCTCCACCGCATTGTTGAGGAACTCTGTTCAGCTATGAGGCCCAGACTCCTCAAACCACCCTGACGAGAGCTTGGTTCTCATTTCATTCTTAAATGAACCGTCTTCAAAACGGACAGCTATCACTTTCACTGGAGGCAAAATGCCATCTCGACTCAGTCGCCATGGGAATCAACGCCCGTCACTCGACCTCGAAGCTTTGCCGTGGTTGAGGTGTTCCCGGCTTCCCAATCGGGACTAGCGCCGTTCCACGTTCAACGCCGTCTTTAGCGACCAGGATGGCTTTGACATTTCTGACTCCTTCATCCATCAACAACACGCGTGTCTCCGGTCTATCCGTTCGTCTCATCGCCCACCATCGCGTTTTATCGCCTCCATACCCATATTGACGCGACATTTTTACCTCTGCGACTCTAAATCTCCACGCTATTCACGATGCCTGGCGGAAAGGGAAAGTCGATCGGTGGAAAGGCTGGTTCCAAGGACTCTGCGGGGAAGACTCAGAAGTCCCACAGCGCAAAGGCTGGTCTGCAGGTCAGTAGATGCCTTTTTTGATTCCATATCCTCCGGCTGTCGCGTCGCCTGGCCTTGCTTTGATCGAATCGCGACGCCATACGACTGTTCTATCCTCTCTCGTTCATTTCTTGATCTCTCCTCGCTCAACATCATCCCTTTCCATCACGCGTCGATTTCATCGGATTGCCACACGTTCCGATGTGCTGCCAACTCTCCTGCGCATGGCTCTCCAATACCGCAGCTACCCGGATGCCCAACCTCCCATCTGACCTCTTTTTCCGTCTCCACCCCGCGGTTTATCATTCTTTTCAAGGCAGCCTACTGACTATCGCCGATAATAGTTCCCCTGTGGTCGTGTCAAGCGTTTCTTGAAGAACAACACGCAGAACAAGATGCGCGTCGGCGCAAAGGGTAAGCTCCCGCGATCGCAAAATAAACATCTGAGAGACCCAGATCATGCTAACAAATCCCCTCCCAGCTGCTGTTTATGTCACTGCCGTCCTGGAATACTTGACCGCCGAAGTTCTCGAACTGGCTGGAAACGCCGCCAAGGATCTGAAGGTCAAGCGTATCACTCCTCGTCACCTGCAGCTCGCCATTCGTGGCGACGAAGAGCTGGACACCTTGATTCGCGCCACCATTGCCTTCGGTGGTGTCTTGCCGCGCATCAACCGTGCTCTGCTGCTCAAGGTGGAGCAGAAGAAGAAGGGCAAGAGCGATTCCTAATTTACGGCGGATACCCCCACGATTATGGCGTTTTAAGATGACGATCGAGAACTGTCTGCTGCGACGAACGACCTTGATGACTGGTTCAAATTGATAGGTTCCGGGAGGGAAGTAGTGGACAACGACCAAACTGGGAAAAAAGAAAACCGAAAAAGAAAGAAAGGAGGGCACTATTGCAAAGCCGGATGTCCTAGCAGACAACCACACCGATTCTCTGTCGACATTCTCTATTTGGTGTTTCAATCCCTTTTCTCCGCTCTACGACATTGCAGCTTGACACGAACTTTCCTCTCTATTCCCGATGGTTATTCTCCTTTTTGCTGTTCTTTCGAGTCTGTTTTCTCTGCTTTATATGCTCCGTTTATACCGTTTGTCTCGAGTTACCAGGGCGCTGTAATGGGTAAAAAAGAGGATATCCCAGTAGTGGGGAACGGGTTCTATATTCCTGGATTCTTATTATTCTTCTGATGTTTCCTCTTTTGTGATGTGTCTGTTTTAATTGATTGATGGTGTTGAGTGCTTCGTCCTTTTGACGCGAATTGTATCAGTAGGCTAGTTTTGCTCTAATATAACTGATAAAACGCCGAATAGTGTCTGGTTGTATCAATATGATGTCGATAGCGCATTACATCGACCTCTTGGGATGATCCTTGTTCACCGAGATAGACGTCATGTTAATGATTGTCATTATATCTATGGCGGTGGCTGGTGCCTGGCATTCAAATGGTATGCCTCGCGGAGAAATATATAATGGAGCGAGCATGTTCTCATTGGCCTCGATGATCTGTTTATCTGCAAGTTTGTCCCTTGCATCATACCACATTCTAGTTACGCGTCTGGCAGGTTAGAATGAACAGATGGTTTGTTCGCTAGATCCACAGTCACTATAACACATACATTTATTGGCGATCTTGAGAAGAGAGGTAAGAGAACTAAAGACGATTCCTAGGGCGATAAAAGGAATAATATCTCAAACAGGAGCGGCCTTGATGGTATCGAAGGGCCATTAAATGTAGCAAGACACCTGGTTGCAAAATGGAGGGATAATAAACAAAAGCCAACCCTGTGTGGAGAGGACACTTGTCGAGAGTGGGAATATCCACCATCACCCACAGCTCTGCCACAATCCCCCCCTGCGTCGAGGAGAATCGGAAAAGTCATGCATGTAAGAGGAGATATTCGGACAAGTGCATCGTGGACGGATATCCACCCGACAAGTTTCGGCAAACTGCGACAAAAACCGCCCCCGTGGTCGAGATTGAAACAGGAAAAAGAGAAGAGATAACACATTAAAAAGCAATGCAGTCGCCCCATATACAAAAGCCAAACAATATGCAAAATGCTGGTATGTCGTCTCTCTTGCCGTAGTAACAAGACATCGGTATTCTTTTTTGTCGTCCATCGTAGTCTTCTTGTAGATAAAAAAAAATGGGGTTGTTTTGCTTTCCGCCGACAGACACTGCTCGAATAAAAAAGAAAAAGAAGAAAGAAGAATATAAATAGATGAATAATGCTTCTGCATGCAAGGCGCCCGGCGTCTCAAACGGTGGAAGAGCGTTCTTTTTTTGTGGTAGGTTTTTTCTTTCATATGTCGCCCGAGAAACAAAAACATATAGAGCGTCCGTTCAAATAGCGTGCCTGGTGGGCTGCCCCATAAAACGTCTAAAACTTGGCTAGAGCAAAGAAAAACGATTTTCTTTTGGTTGGGTTCTCTTGGTGGAGTGTCGTCTCGTCATCCCTCATCGAATCGTAAGCCAGTAATCGCAGTACAGGATCAGGGCCTCGTGATATAAGAGTCGTATGCGTCTTGCAGCAAAGCAATCTAACAAGTTTCGTCGTCTTCATCGCCCATCATAAAGGTTCTTACTCCACAATAATCTCTACACCCGAGTTGGTGCGTAATTCGTCGCTGCCACGCGGCTGGTGTCCGTTCTGGCGTCGAAAACCAGGGCCTTTCTCGGGCAGGGGGCCTCTCGGCTGCCTAATTGGCATGCGCTCCTGTGTCTGTCCGTCAAATCCCACTCCGATGGATCGGTTACTACCGATGGGTCCAGCACTGGAAGACTGACTTTCCGGCTGTTCCCAAGAGAACATACCCCGCAATCTCCTTGGGCTCGCATTGGGCCCTCCGATTCCCGTTCCCAGAGACAGGTTGCTCAAGCTATTCATCAGCAGGTTGTCATCGCGCTGCATGCCCAGAGAGGATCCGGACGGGGCGGGCGTCAGAGTCGGAGTGTTGGAAGTGCCGCTAGTCGCTCCATCATAGTGCTGAAGGCGCGCTCCATTCGATTGCAGGGCGGCAGGAAAGCTCGCCGAGGAAGGCACGGGAGACGGAGTATACGAGCGCAGATCAGCAAAGGACTTGGCTGCCCGTAGGTTCTGTGTGTTCCCAAAGTTGCCTGGCGAATCCAGAACGCCCAAAAATCCTGATGCTTGTTGACGGAGGGTGTTATACGGTCCAGGACCCTCTTGGCGCGCTTCGCTGAAATCGATCGTAGCCGCACGGTTCAAACCACGACGAGCAGACTCCGATGGAGGAACCGCGGCTGGAATGGAAGACAACGGGGGACTCACGTTGGTGCCCGGCGCGACTTTGAAAACGTGGACCTGTCGCTGATCACCAGAGCCGCGGGAAGCATGGCCCAGACCCATATTGTGAGCAAGCGTATGCACCGTGCGGCGTTGGACGGGGGACAAGTTGGACGGGAAGGTCAAGGTGTCGCGACTGGGGTCCTCCTTGAAGAGAAGCAGCTGGGAGTAGTACGAAAGCGTGGTGCTGTCGTTCAAGTCGACTTCTAGAGATAGAGCCACATTAGCTTCGCGAACAACGAAATCGAGAGCAGCCGAGGTGGGAAAAATTATAATGGTCACAATGGCCTTGACTACTTACCCAGCTTTTGACCCCGCTGGGAAACGGGAGACGGCGACGTAGCGGGCAGATGGGAAGCCAGCGAGGACATCGAACTCTGGGTTTGCAGCTGAGTGGTCGCGATGGGCCGATGTTGTTCCTCCAGCTGGCCACGACGCTCGCGCTTCTCCCGCTCGATGCGTTCGCGTTCTTGAAGAGGGAGCATTTTCTTGTACTCGACCCGCAATTTGCGACCCTGAAGTTCAAAGTGGTTCAGGACCTCAATCACGGTGGCCGTCTCCTCGGCAGAAGTGAAGTTGGCGAAAGCCAGGCCCCGGAAGACGCCGTTGTCAAAGTGGTAGTTGAACGCGTAGGGAAGAGGCAGATTCAGCTCAGTCATCAGCTGTACCAGCTGTTCCTTCTTGACGGCGAACGGGATATTCTTGATGACGATCGCGGTGGGGATCAACTCATCATCCCCCTCAGAGGTACCGGAGGGCTCGGAGCGCATTGCGCCGCCTTGGAGGGGCCCAGGGCCGAGGTTGGAAAAGGGACTAGGAATGCCAGGCTGCTGGTCGAGCCAAGTCTGTCGATAGTCGTTAGGCAGATTCGCGCGGGAGAGGGGGTGAGGGGAGAGCGAGGCAGGACGTACCGTGGGGAGACCGGCGCGACCAGGGCGAGAGGTGGTCTTCAAACTGGCGGAGGCGGAGCGGATGCCCCCCAGGGCTTGGGCGTTCGCGAAACCATTTGGATTCCAGGTTTGAGAGCCGGGCAAGTCATAAGCATAGGAGTTGTTGTGCAGCGACGGGTTCAAGCGATCCAATCGGCCGGTGTCATAGCGAGCCATGGGGTCATCATAGAGGTTGACCGGCATGGGACCGTAGGCGTCAAACTGTCGGGAGGGCTGACGATGCAAGGTCTGCTGGTGACGCTGGGAACCCGGCGACCGCGCGGAGGAATTATCGTGATACATGTCCTGCGCTTGTTGATAACTCATGGCGGCTGAGACGAGAGAATCTCAGCGGACAAGCAAAACCAAGATATGTGGCACCGAAATCCACCACAACACAAAACCCGTTCAATATCCCGATCGAGACTGCGCGGACTACTCAGAACATAGGAGCGACCGTATCGGCGCAGAAAGTCACAACTCAGGAGGGAAAGGCGACGGTTCGACGAAGGTTGGTGGTGGGGGACCGAAGCGTGGGCCTTTTTCGGAGGGGGTGGGAAAAAGGAATTTGCGACGGAAAGGGGTGGTGAATGTCTGGTAGTTGACGACAAGAACCAGAGAAAACACCAGCACCGAGGTAAATGATAGATCAAATCAGTGATGGTCCGATGTTAAACAGATTTCGCGAGATCAGCTCAACAACCACAGGTCAACCGTTCAGAGGTGCAGATTTATTTGTCTTGTGATGGAGATGGGGGTCATCCAGGATCGGTAGGTCAGCGTGTCCTCCGACAGAGCTTCCGAGCCTTTTGTTTTTCTTTTCTTTCTGTCGTCTTTCTTGGGGACTTTCCAAGAAAGAATTATGAGAAAAGGAAAGAAAAAAAAAAGGAGGGAAAAAAGGAATATCAAATATCAAACGGTGACGAGGTCGTGGCCGAAAAATAGATCATCAAACCGAATCCCCCCGGAAAGATTAGGGAGGAAAGGGAAGGGAGGGGGAAGAAGGAAGAAAAAAGAAAATAAGGGCCACCCGAGAGAGGGATCCTCGAGGGATGAATGGTGGTAGAGGGGATAGGGGGATGCGGGTGAAGAGAGGGAGTAGAAGGGAGAGGAAGAAGAAGAAGAGGGAGAGGGAGAAAGAGAGAAGAAAGAGAGGAAGAGTAAAGTGGTGGTGGTGAGGGAAGTGGAAATGGTGGTGGTGGTCCGGGAGACGGGGAGAAAAAGCACGCTCTGCACCGTTCGTGGGCCGCCCAATCGGGTTTAGCGGGGGAGGCCTAGTATGCATTGAATCAGCATCTCTTCACAAGTAGAACAAGAATTCTACGGATATAATCTTTTAAGGGAGAGAGATATGGGTAGTATGAATGCAGAAGGGAATCCGTGGGTGCACTTACAGGTCAATCACCAAAGATTGGACTGGCCGCTGTAGATGGTACAGGTACCCCAGTACAATTGAATGTATCAATTGGTGAGAATGCAAGAATACCTAGTATTCAACCGATCCAACTGTCAACTCTGATACGAGTCACTTGGACCTGAGACGGGAAGATCGAATCCGATCCAGAGAATTCTCCTCACTAGTGGCGGTTATGGATGCTGTTCGTGCGTTTCCCGTGGTTGGGACAGCGGCCACTCTTCCACTCTTATATGATGTATGAGAATCCCCTGTGGATTTGCCGTTCGTATACTCGCTTCTCAGGAGTCTCGCGGAGTGGGTTCCGTTTCTTTCACCTCAATAATAGTAGCATGTAGGAGGGATAATAATAATAACAGCACTAATAATAAAGAACGTCCGTCAGTCTCCTGGATTCTTTCCGGGTGAATTTTTGTTTCTTTTAATTTTAATTTTGGGTAATCTTAAATTCCTCGTCGGGTCTCCTTAGTGGCGGAGGCAACGTATCTTAAAAAAGGTTGAGAAGTGGGCACGATTCCATAGGCAGGTAATAAATAATAAAAACAAAAAAACAAAAAGGGGAGTCAACCACTTACCACGGAGTAGGTACAATATAGCAGCACCTTTGGTACTTTTGCACGTCACAGTCAAGAGAATCCAATGTTTCAAAAAGAGGTCAAATTCGAGAGGGAAAAAAGCAATCACCACATCACATTCGACTCGGGCTGCAGGGCGCGATCGATAGGTATGAATTCACCATGGTGATGATTACATATTTAATATGGATACCAACCTTAGGCTCCCTCCGATTTTGCCCCTGGAGGCAAAATCAAGAGTCACTGACCCTCCGATTGTCATCATCCCTCCTGAAGCATTATACGGAACAGTACTAGGCATCATGGTCCTTCTCCAGTTTCCCCATCCATCTTTGCCCCTCCCACAGGGCCATCTTCCGTATGGAGTAGCTTCAGAATCACTTCATGGATGATTAATAAGGCGATTGAAGCTTTCACCGTCTTCCACAAGCTCCCTTCAACCTTCCCCTCTTCGATTGTTTCAGCCGGACTAAGAGGGACCTGTCTCTCGACCCCTTACAAAACCGCCATTTCATCCACCCCGCCTGGGCATCTCCCCCTCTTTCCCCTTCTCCCAGCACGGGGAGCTAACTACCTGACTAGTAGGAATTATTAGGGGTGTTGTCCGGAGAGATTCTTAGTGTGGTTGGAGCGGGAATTCCCTCACGCCGCCATGAAGATCCAATCCTCGTTCCTGGCTCCGGGACATTCCCGGCTAACTATCATTGACCCTCATTCTCCTTCGCCTCCCCTTTCCATGAGCTACTAGATGAGGCACTAGTCCCGGATTTGCCTCCTGTTGGCTCTTCCCACAGGTACCTGTGGTGACGGCTCCGGCCGGATGGCTTTAACGCGTCCTCAGGGTGTGGGTTAGGATCCGCCCTGGGTGGGTAAACCAATTCCTTATTAAACCATCACCTCCGAACTGGGAGCTTCCGTGTCCACAGGAGCTCATCCTGATCTTCCTTCTCGAGGAAAGGGAAAGCCAGTGTATGATCCAAACGTCAGAAACTGTCATTCTCATCGTACTCTGTAATAAGCGGAGTCATCTTGGTCCTACGTAGTGTACGCCGTAGGTAGGTCCTCCGGCTTCTGGCCGGGACTGACTCGTTGATACTCCTGACCACTCCCTACTCCGGAGTGCTGTCTGCGGCAACGGGATTGTCATATTCGTAATGACACTGACGCTGTTCTCCCTGCTCATATTCTCCTCTCTTATTATTGTCTGATCGAGGTCGTGAGCATTCTTCCTCTACGCTTTCTACTTGACACGCACTTCGGTCGATGCCCCGTCCCGCGCGAGATGAGCAACCCCTTAGTCGAACAATTCAATCGAACGCTCCTAGACTGCCTAGGTACGGACGCCTCGTCTCCGACCAATGACAGCCCTGAAAGCGCAAAGCTCCCTAAACCATCCACACCAGTTAGTCTACCTACCAAGTACCTACCGAGACTACGCGACAGGAGAAGAGCGGAGGGGACTTCCCAAAGAGCTCCCCGATGGGGAAGCCAAGTATCGGCGGTTTGGCATTAACACCCACGCTAGAACCCACCAGAGTGTCACCAGAACCTGTTCGATGGAGACGTCAGATTCGCTCCTGAACGGGTCCCTCCGCTGATGCCCGGGAATCCTCCCTGTCCTTCACCGTCGAGGGGACCGGCCCCGTGTGTCATCCGTCGCTGCGACAAACTCCCTCGGGCAATATAAAGCACACTGGGTACTTATACTGCACATTGAAGGCATACTGCATGCGTGTGGCCCGCCTTAAGGCGACCTTCCAGGGCTGTCTCCCTCCCTGGCCAGAAGGCCCCCTCCCCCTACCCCGTAGCGTGGCTCGGGGGGCACTGCCTGGACGATCCCGGCGTGGACTAAAATCCCAAGCGCCCCTATAGAACATTCTTAGTCTGTTTCCACGACGAATAGTGGCCCCTCCTGGATGGGACCAGGAAAATGGAAATGGGAATTGGAAGACACCAAGAAGGTCTCGAGTGGGGGGGAATAAATCGCTCTGGATCTTCCTCAGGAGTTCCAGGAGTTCCAGGCGTCTCTTCCTCTGTACTCCGTAATCAACGTCAATCCTACCAACAGGGGAAGACTAGCTGCTCATCCCCATTACGTGATTTGAATGATTGTCGTAAGTGGCCCAGTAGATAGATAGTCTGAGGTGAGGAGTCTCACTTGACCTCCCATGCATGCAGCCCACTTGGCGGTGGTTACGCCATATGACAAATCTGATAGATGCGGATGGCCATACTGGACAGTCGTGGATGGGTTATTTTGGAGACGGAGAGGCGGCCGTCCATATTGCCAGTCGTGAACATATTGGACGTCGGAATTACTCAAAGGAAAGATAGAAGACCCGTGTGGCTCGGAATGTGGCAACATCCGGCAACCGTCTGCACGCCATACCTCCAAGACATCAGGCTGCAGCGGCAACTTGGGTTTCATCTGTTCATTGGACAGTCGATTAGATGTAATGCTTGTGTTTGGGAGTAATGTCCGCCGTTGGGACCGAGGAAGACTGCTCGACAGTCGTCTGAGTACATCCGCGCCACGGTATATTGCCCCTTAAACAGTCTCAGGGTGTTCAACCTAATTAAGTCGAACAGCGCTACACTACCACAGAGCATGATCATCCACTATTCTATCCACCTATTCTCCCTGAAAGAATCGATCCCAGCAATAAGGCGAACAACCGGCTAATCCACAACTGCTCAATAAGCACCCTAGCACTTAAAATGCGTCGTGGTCCTGCCGTTGTATGACATGACCTGGATCAAGAGACGCAAGGGATGGACGAGCCACGGGTATCAGATTCCTCCACCTCTTCTGGCGCCTTGCATCGTGCTACCGGGGCCCTGAGAACCCGGGCACAGACAGTCTACGCAATGCGCTACTGCAGACAATGCAGCGAAGATGCGAGGGACATATAACACATGTATGCCCAAAGGCACGAATGTCCGCACTGCGAATCTTTGTCTGGTGATAGCTGCCGACTCGAACAGGCCATGGCTACATCGTGAGTCCGTTCGAAGTCCGTGACGATGCCTCTGTCAAGGAAACTTAGAGTTTCGTCAGTTATGCTTGTTCTGCGGTGGATTTCCCGCTTCCCTTCGTCTGGAATGCGACGGCGTGTCGCTGGGCCGTGCGGGAGCTTATCTGCATTTCTGCTTTCAAGGTTTGGGTCGAGGCCCTGCCCGGTCTGTATCGATCCAGGTTGGTGAGTAGAGGACACCACCCTTGGAGGAGTATGATGAAGACTGCAGTGTCACCATCTCTCGGTATACAGGGTACGCCTTGTCTATGATGTTCGACAAAATTTGGCTGCTAAGCAAGGAACGGTTGTAGTGGAATGTACATATGTGGTATGCAGCTCACCCGGCTAGGTCGCCGTCAATCATCGTCTTGCATTAAATGTGGAAAATTTTTCCTGTACATGCTGGAGTGGCCTTAGGCATATACTCCGGGACTGTATATACTGGCATGCTGTATTCTTGTGGTGCCAGGTGAGTATCTTGTCTGCACATGTGACTGAGCGCATTTCAGTCGACATTACTTTAGCACCCGCTGTCTGATACGGTCATTCTACCAACTACAGTCAATCCCAACACGCCTTACGGGCCTAATAGGAACGTAGAGCTTGTTCATCAGGTATAAGCAGTTTGTGGCAAGTAAGAGTGTAATGCTTATGTATGGACAATTATGCAGTAAGAAAACTCAAATTTGGTCAAGTACCCTTGTAACACAAAGCTATCCATTCTAGGGTATAAGAGACATGACATAGAATCATCTCGCATAACACAACCCATCCAAACCCAATCAGCCTATTATATCAACATGAGAACCCCTCAAGTCGTACACTCCCAGTCATAAGCAATACACTCCATCGATCATGATATTAGCCTACAGCCAGGCAAGGAATCCCAGGCCCATCACAGCAGCCATGGTCGCAGCCTTGGGAACGGAAGCGGCAGGCGCCGCATTATCAGTGGTCTGGGCGTTGCTACCGCTGGTGGTGCCGGAGCCGGAGCTGGATCCAGAACCAGAGCTAGAGCCAGATCCAGTGGCAGTCGCATCGGCAGTGCTAGGGGAGGTACCGGTCGAGCTCAGGGCGGAGGTGGCGGCGCTAGGGTTGTAACTGGTCGTAGAGAGCCGGCAGGACGTGAGGATATCATATGCGTCTAGAAGGATTAGTGTCCACTCCACATTTTAGAACTGCAGGAGGGCGTATATACCGTTGTCATGGGGGTCGTTGCGGTCGTTGTCGCGATCGTTGTCGTTGTCATCATCGTGGTCATCTTGGTCATGGTCCTGGGTGTTGGTGTTGTTGTTGCTGCTGCGATAGTCGGCAATGCATGCCTCGCACAGGGGAACCAAGCTGGGGGCCTGGTTCCAGTCGCAGATGCACTTAATCTCGGCGCTGTCGTTGTCGTGGTGCATGCCGTCGCACTTGTTGGCGATGCCGACGACGGGACCGCAGACGTTCCAGCAGCGATTGGGGACATCATCATGCTCGAGCTTGGCGCCGGCGGCAACATTGCTCATGAGCATAAGACCGGAGAGAGCCAACAGCTGGTGGACACGCATGATGATGTATGCAAGGGACGATGTTGGCTTAAGGAAGACTTGTATGAAGTAGGTGAAATCTGGGAGTGATTGATCGCAAGATTTAGATTGATCGATTTGTTTGATGATGAAGACTGTAGAGAATTGAGTCGACAGGCTGGGGTGATGGGCTTAATATAACCTGTCGCATGGCCTGTTTCTATATTTGCCGCTGGCGACGATCCCCGGGTTGGGGGTGGATGCCCAGGCATGATGGTCGCTGCCGCAATGCCGAAACCCTGACCTCATCCGACTGCGTAGGAGGAAATCATAGCGATCGGCTCCAGCTAAATTTCCCTAAGCCTCGCCTAACGCATCTGCCAAGAGGACCGCATGAGGCGGGGAACCGCGGGTTGGGCGACAGTCGCCAATCCAGGGTCTCTGAACGAAGTTGCCTGACCTCGTTGTCGTCCTGTTGCAAGGTGCCAAGCGGAGATGCTCCATCATCGCTACCAAAAGGGTCTGTGGGGAAATTGTTCTTCCACCGCCACGATGCGAGTTTTCGGACCCTGGCGATGATCGGCTGAATACCGGAAAGGGAGTTTGGTTTATGAAGACTTCCGAGTGGTGGTTCTTTACTGAGTGAACTTCATAGGATAGATGTGTGTTTCATAATTGTTTGCAATGTACTCCGTATAAACAGGCGGAAAGACTCGGATCAGTCCGAGTGGCAAAGAACCCAAACTTCCAACCAGCGGAATCCAATATCAACCACAACCCTGACGCCCGTTCTAGGAACTTCCCTGTAGTCCTACAGTAGGCCACCATATTCCCATCTGAGGTAGTTGTAGAAAGGATGAATTGAGGTGGAGCTGCAGCTGCCGAGCAGTGCACAGCCTCTCCGCAGCCTTTATACATAGTAACTAACGTTCGGAGAGCCCCGTCGATCCAGGGACTTCTCCGCTGGACAGGAACGACAATATATACTTAGAACGTCTCCGCCAGGCCAGTGAGAGAGAAGGGAAAGATGTTGCCTGTGTCTTGCACCCTCTAGTCCTGTCGATTCTCTGATTGCTCCAGAGAATAGTACCCAAAAGGTATCTATACGACAGAATGTTTGATTGGCTCTTAGGTCATCATGAGGTCAGGTGTTTGATGGACCCCTCTTGTTATTCTTGACCTTCACCAAACAAACACTGCCTCCAAAGCACACTATCCATTACTCAACCTTGAACCTTTGTGTGTCCCAGAGACCACGCAGACATGGCTCGAGCTACCGTGGGCAAGATGTCGTGGGAAAAATACGCTCTCCGTCCCGTGCAAGGCGCCCACACTGTCACTCTCCCCGTGTTTATCTACGGGACTGCCTGGAAGAAAGATCGGACAACGGACCTCGTCCACCAGGCATTGAACGCTGGATTCCGTGCAGTGGACACCGCGGCCCAACCGAAGCATTATCGTGAAGATCTCGTCGGAGAGGGGATCCGCAGAGCCCTTCGCGACGGGGTTATCCGACGAGAAGATCTTCATGTAGGTGTCGACCTCGAAGTCACTCTACTCAAGCCGTCGCCTATTTTTAGAAGTGAACTGCAAGTCGTCGGAAGACTGCGACTGACCACTGCCAGATTCAAACGAAATTTACTTCCGTGAATGGACAGAATCCGGACAACATGCCATATGATGCCCAGGCATCAGTGACCGACCAGGTCCACTCCTCCATCAGGTCGTCCTTCCACCATCTCCGTCCCTCAGAGGCACCGGAAAGTGGCCAGGACGCGTATCTCGACTTGCTCATTCTTCATTCCCCGCTACCGACGATGGCTCAGACTCTGGAAGCCTGGTCCGCCTTGGAGACCTACGTCCCCCATCGGATCCGCAATCTAGGCATCTCCAATTGCAGTTTGCCGATTCTCAAGGAGCTGTGTTCGCTTGTGAAGGTGAACCCGGCTGTGGTGCAGAACCGCTTCTATGTAGCCACGCAGTTCGATGTGCCGTTGCGGTCTTTCTGTCGAGACAATCACATCATCTACCAGAGTTTCTGGACGCTAACCGCGAATCCAGAGCTGATTCGGTCAGACGCTGTTCAATCGCTAGCTCGTCATGTTGGTATTAGTCCGGCAGCATCGCTGTACTGTTTGGTTCTGGGGCTCGGAGGTACGACTTTGTTGAACGGAACGACTAAACGAGCTCATATGGAAGCCGATCTCGCTGCGCCGAAGAAGGTTGAGCGGTTCTCCGGTGAACATCCAGACATATGGGAGTCGATAATGGACAGCTTCCAACATCTCACTGGGGACCATGTCGATCTCTGAAGGTACATATTCTAACCTACTTAGGTCCGCTGTACGTGTTGGCATTTATTGACATCTATTGCACAAGGCATTGCATTGCATTGCATTAGGAGTAGCTATCTTCCATCCTTTTGTTAGTATCTACAAGTACGGAGTACACACCAGATAGACTAGCATGTTCATACCTCCACTAGACACTCTCCACCAACAGACGCAACCCTCTGCTCAGACTCATTGAGGTTCAATCTGTTAGGCATGTCAATTAAGTCTAGTCGTGCATAAAAGCAGGGTGGTGCGATAGGGCCCCGTAGAATGCCATCGAAGACCAGGGAAGTATCCAGAAGGGAAAATATCGATTTGTCCCCATAGAACTCTGGAACTGAAGCTTTTTCTCGCCCAAAAAGGACACGAGCGGCACGTGCGGGACGGTCGGCTGAGTCATCTGCATGGCCCAATCAGCACCGGGGGTGCACGACTGACCTCATCAAGCATCTCGAACCAGCAGAACAGCGAGATTTTGCTGTCAACCAGTTTGCGCTTTTTCACCATCTTCCATCGACTCCTTGTCGTCCTTCGCCTAGTATCTTTTTTTGCCAATTCTCCGGCCATTTCGCAGTCTCGCGGCTGTCACGCCTCTCTATCCCTTTTTTCTTTGCGCCCGTATCTGAGTACAGGACAACTTGGGTGGACCCGTTTCGGGCATGTATCTCTGGTCGCCAGAACTTTTCTAACCAGCTTTCCTCCCTCCTTCGTGACCTGCGACGCCGAAGCGCAATTGACGACTGAAGTTGATATCATTCATTTCAATTATTCGACTGTTTTGTGCGGATTGAATATATCCACCGAGTCCCCCGGTGGTTGTTGGAGTCCATATTGTTATAGCGCCCGCCGAGCCCGTCGCGTCGACCGCCATTCATATTGCCTGTTCGCCAACAGCAGGATCATCCCGCTGTTCGCGCTTCGATACCCGTTGACTGCCTCAAGGCGATCCATCTTGCGCGTGCTCTTCAAACGCAAACCCCACCGCTATCGCTCGTCGTCAAGTCTCGTCGCGCCGTTCGGTGCATCTCGCCGTAACCCCGTTCCCCGCCATACGGAGCACGCCCGGGTACTCTTGGCTACACGACGGCCAAAAGTTCGTCGCTCACTCATCTGAGATTTTCCTCCACGCTACAACCCATCCAAGCTCGGCATCGACCAAGTTCTTCCCGGATTACCGCCTCATTTTCGACATCGCTCGGTCATCACCGCGTCGGTGATGAGTCCTACAGGCATGAGCCGCAAGCGACCTGCGCCTGGCACCGCCCCCATCGTTCACCCTCAACTGAACCAGATCTCCAGCTACACCCCGACCTCTGGTTCTCCGCTCTCGAACGATCAGTTTTTACAATGGGGTCAGAACCAACCCCCAAACGCCGTCAACCCTTCATCCTTCCCCGATGCGACACCGTACAGCCCAGCCGCCTTCTCATCGAACCAAGAGATTCCCGCGACCACGGCCACGGCGTCGACCCAACTGGCGCGCCGACAAACACCGAGCCAGGTGGTGAACCGGGGTCGCGGGTACGAACCGACGCCGACCGGCTTTTCGGACCATGGCAGTTCTGCTGGAGAAGGCGGCTGGGGTGAGAGTCTCGATGAGCTGTATCAACGAGCATTGGTCGCCAAAAGGGAAGCGCAGGCGAAGCGGAAACAAATCCCTCCTTTTGTACAGAAATTAAGCAGGCAAGTTCACATCTCAGCCCGACCGGGGTTTCGCTGCTGGAAGAGCGCAACTGACTTGTATCTTAGTTTCCTGGACGAGTCCAAGAACACCGATCTGATCAGATGGTCCGATGACGGCAATTCCTTCATCGTGTTGGACGAGGACGAGTTTGCGAAAACCCTGATCCCGGAGCTCTTTAAGCACAACAACTACGCATCCTTTGTCCGCCAGCTGAACATGTATGGCTTCCATAAGAAGGTCGGACTCTCAGACAACTCCATGCGCGCCAGTGAACGGAAGAATAAGAGCCCCAGCGAATACGCCAACCCCTATTTCAAGCGCGGGCACCCCGATCTACTGTGGCTGATCCAGAAGCCTAAGAACACTGCCGGACAAGGCAGTAAATCTGGCAAGGGCAACGTGCGTGTGAAGACCGAGGATGTTGATGATCACGAGCATGATGATTACGACGACGCTGCGGGGGCTTCGCGCGATGAGCGAGCCCGCAACCGGCAGCTGTCCCTTGTCACTGGGGGCTTCATGCAAAAGGATCAGCTCGCGGGGGTCTACCGGGAACTGCAAGCCATTCGCCAGCAGCAGCAAGTCATCTCCAATACGATCAGTAAATTGCGGAGAGAACATGAACAGCTCTACGCGCAGGCGGCCAATTTCCAAGAACAGCACACTCGTCACGAGAACTCCATCAACGCCATCTTAACATTCTTGGCTACAGTCTACAACCGTAGTCTCCAGGGACAAGACGGGCCGCAAAATCTTGCCAACTCGTTCGCTGGGGCCATTTCACAAGACCAAGGTAACGTCGTCGATGTGGGTGATGACTATTCGCTGAGCACCCTAGGTGCTCCCAACCTGAATAGCCCTAGCACACAACGAACGATGAAGAAGCAACCCTTGCTTCTGAAAGCGCCGCCCGCAACAGAACCGCACGGCCGCGCGGCGACCCTGTCGCCCGCCAGCACATATGACCGCTCGTCTCGAAGCCACACTCGCCAACCCAGTACGAGCCAGCCCGGCGTTGTCGAGGAGGTCTTTGACAACAGCCCTCGGCCGAAGGAGACGGGGCAGCCGTCGCAGTCGCAGCAAATCCCACAACGCGACATCATGTCCGTCATTCAGAATTCAAACGCGCGCAACGGGATTGCGACTAGCTTCGCTGACTTCCCCAACGTGCTCTCTTCCCTGGAAACATCCGGCGGCAACGTTCCGCTCACCCCGAACCAGCGCGCCGACATGCTTCGGCTGATGGCCAACGAATCGCACCCCACCGACACCAATCTCCCGGTGCCCTCGAATAACGCCTTAATCACCCCGAACCCCCCGCCAATGCCGCACAACTACACAAGCCGCCTCGCCAACACGAGCGCCGAGATCGACAACCTCGTGAAGATGCAAGCGGAGCAAGACCGCTCCGTCCAGAACCTGACCAACCTCCTGCAACCTCTCAGTCCAACGGGCACCATCCCCGGGGTTGGGGCGGACGGGAACGTCCCGCCTCCGCCGCTGGATCTCGACCAAATATTCAACAACGACTACTTTACCGACGTGGCCGATCTCGAGCACAACAAACATAACCTGGACTTTGGCGACTCGATAGGATCCGGCACCCTCCCCACCGAACACCCCGAGACCATCGCCGCGGACGACAGCACCAACGAACTGTTTGATTTTGACCATATCCCCGATCATGGTGAGCTTTTCGATGGACCGAACCCTCAACAACAAAGCACCGGCTTCTACCCGGGCTATGATGGCAGTGGCTACGGCAGCACAGGGAACACGGGCAGCGCCGCTGCCGACCCGCCATATCCCGGCGGCGACTCGGGACGAATCGAGACCTTGACCGATAGCGAAGCAACCAGTCCCAGCAACACCATGGAGGAACCGCCGCAGTACGGCGCCTCGAAACCGAATGATTCTCAGGGAGGTAAGGGTCCTGGAGGCGGCGCAAAGCGGCGCAAGAAGGCTTGAGAGTGTTATTTTTTCCATGACGTTCTACTAACGGGGTTACGTATGGATTGACTGAAAAAGACGGGAACTGGCCTCCATAAACAAGACAAGAGATGCGACTACCGCGACATCGAGTTCAGAGCCAAGCCAAGCCAAGCCCAGTATGATGCATTATACCATTGCCCTGCCTTGTTTAATACAGTGTCCACCGCTGCGTTGCGTCGACGATTAGATACAGCCTCTACCTATCTACCTACCTACGTACCTACCTGCTTTATACACACCCCTTTCGTCTGCTCCTTTTCCTCCGTTGTTGCGCGCAAACGTCAGCGGCAAGGGAGACCAAAATAACTAGGGCCTTGCTTGGATTGAACTGTATGTAATGGTGGTTTTCATTCAACTGCACTTGAACATAGGATGATTAATGACAACGGTATCTACTTCTTACATGAGTGCGTAGCCAGGCAATAGTAGAAGGATAGATAGTTGATAGTACACTGCTAGATGCTCGCTGTCTATACCTAAATGGATGCCATAGGTACACGATTACTTACTTCCGCCGACTCCGCTCCCACTCCAAATCGCCCACCCGCTCGCGCTTTCGATCGCGCTCGCGATCTCGCTCCAACCCCCGTCGTCGACCGCCAACAATCTCCTTCTCCCGCTCCCGCGGATCAATTACCATCAGCGAGTCAACATCATCCGGATGCTGCTGTTTCCACTTCAGATCCTTGCCGAGCGTATCCTTCCCAAAGCGCAGCTCATGTGACAACCAGCCCGCATCGCCTTCGTCCGCGGGTGCAGCCTCGTCGCCCTCCGCGCCGTCGTCCCACGATTTACACGACTGACAGTTAGCGATGAAATGCAGGTCGCAGAGCTGCGCCTCCTCGTCGTCCGCGTCCTGCGCCGCCGGGGCATGTTTCTCAGGTGTCTTTTCCCTCTCCCTATGGGATTTGCTTGTGGCTGAGGTTGTGGAGTCGGCGCTCTCGAGCTTCGCCTTGAACGCGTTAAACAGCTTGAGCGCCTCGCGCTCCGCGCCACTCCCGAACCCGGTGATGCCATTCGCGGCGCTGCTCGTCCCCGCGGCGGGACGCTTGCGCCCGCGGATCGCCGTGTCAGGAATCATGGCTTCCAGCGCGGACAGCTTGTGGCCGGAGTCGGCGGTGCCCGCCTGCACGGTGCGGCGCATCGAGGCCTTGACGTTTTCGATCTCGGCATTCGTGCGCGACAGGAACGCCTGCCGGCCGGACTGCGGCGGCGGGGTGGGCGAGCGTTCGGGCGACTCGGGGTCTGGCAGGGGCAGCTGGGCTTCCGGGTCGGGAGTCTTGGGGCGTTTCCTGCGGTCGGGGGACGGCGACCGCGGACGTTTGCGTGTTTCGGTTGGTGGGGGATGGTGTTGTTTGGGCGTGGTGGTAGAGGGAGGAGGGTTCGCGTCGGTGACGAGGTTGGGGTTGAATTTGGGCTTTGCAGGTCGCACGGGGATATCGGTGTCGGCATCATCGCCGAAGCTGAGGAGGGTCTTTGCGGCCTTGGCCTTCTTTTTCTTCTTGGGCGGGGGTTGCGCTGCGGCGCCCCCAGCGGCGGCGGTCTTCTTCGCAGCGAGGTCGCGCTTTATGACCTTACCGGCGAGCGGGCCCAGCTCGCCCACCTCGCAGGAGAGAATCTTGACAGGATATACGGGGCGGTCTGAGCCTTCGACGCGCTCCGCGTCGGCGATCTTGACCATGTTGTAGATACTGTCGCCCTCGATGCGGCCGAACAGCGTGCACTGGCCGTTGAGCTCGCGCTCGGCGTTGGCGAGCGTGATGAAGAACTGGCTGCCGTAGGAGCCATCGTCGCTCTTGGCCATACCGACGAGGCCGCGGCGGTTGAAGCGCAGGCGGCTGTGCAGCTCATCGCGCAGCACGACCTTCTCGTTGGGATCGCGCGCTGTCGGGTCGTACTCGAATTCCGGGTCCTCGTAGATGGACACGCCGCCCTCGCCGGTGCCGGTGGGGTCGCCACCCTGGATGATGAAGTCCGGCACGATGCGGTGGAAGATCGTCCCTGCGTAGTAGTTGTCCATGCAGTGTTGCAGGAAGTTGCGGCATGTCAGCGGTGTTTGCGACGCGAACAGGGAGATGTGCAGGGGGCCGAATGTGGTGTTGAGGGTCGCCGAGGCGGTGGGGTTCGGTTCGGTGGTGTAATGGGAGGACATTTTGCTGTCTTCTTGGTAGAGGAATGGAGGGAGAGGTTGTCTTTCTGAGTAGGTAGAGGGAGGAGAGGTGGTGGATTGGTATGAGGTTGTTTAACGCATTCGGCGAGTATCGAAATTGAGGTAGGTGTATGGACCGCAGAATAGGTTCAATGCGTCAATCGGGTCTATTAAGATATACTCCGACCAGATGATCCTGGCGGGTAGAGGGAGGTGGAGTGGGGAGAGAAAAGGTGAAGAGAGAAGTTGAAGTTGAAGCAAAATTGAAGTTTCGCGGTACGTCATGTGCGGCATCCACCACCTACAATATACACACTCACCCCGTACTACTACTATGTCTGCACCACTATACATCTTCGTACTCTAATTGATCTATTAAGAGAATCGATTCAATATCTGTCCACTCAAAATGGAAATCCCAAATCATATACATCCTCCAGACACTGCTCCATATCCGGGCAATACACCGGATCCTGTCCGAAGATAATATGCCACATATACTCCATGATGCGCCCGCTCACATCGTCCGGGAGATCTGTCTCCATCAGCCAGCGATGATACCACTGGTAACTGCTGAGCGGCCGCTGCCGCACCTGGTCCCCCGACACGGCAAACTGCGCACAGCACGGCGTCGCAACCACCTCCGGCACGCGGGTGTTGTTGAAAAATGTCTGCCATACCGTCGGGAACAACAGCTCAGGCAAATGGTCATCGTTGGCCGTCGCGCGGAATGGACGGATCTCGTCCGGACAGCCCGGGGTGGGATTGCAGCGGAGATTGGCGTAGCCGTTGCGCTGGACAAAGTCCGTCTGCAGCATCTGTACGGTCAGCGGGTTGCTGTGGTCGTCGAACTCGGTGTGCCAGGCGTCGGGGTAGCCGTCGCGGTGGCTGTGGAGGAAGACGATTGTCGAGGGGAGTCGGTCGTAGTGGTCGATGATATATTGCAGGTATACGCTGCTTTCTTTGCCTTTGTTCTTGGTCACTCGAAGGGAAGCGTCGGGGTCATCGACTGTGTAGATTGCATGTTGCCAGCTGTGCGAGTCAGTATGTATACGCTTTTGTTGCCTGGTGGTAGGAGAGGACATACTCGGGCAGCTCATCAATCACCCAGTCGGTATTCTCGTGCTTTCGCTTCCCGACCACCACCACGCGGTCCGTAGCGGCTGTCTGGGTGCGAGACACATCGTCGATGATAACCTGCAGCGAGCCGATGTCTTCGTTCCGCGACGGAGCAAGGTCCGAGATGGATGGGCGTCGTCGGCCAGTGGACGACGGAGTTTGTTGGACGCTAGGTTGCGCGTTCTCTGGAGCGTCATGCCACGTACTTGGATCGTGCGCGACAGGAGGAATCGCACTGGATTCCTTCCATTCCGATCGCGCAAAGCATACTTGGTGTATTGTCCATATGAAAAGGAGCACCAAGGCTGCAACTGTGAAGCGCTGGGCCGCCCGCATCTTCACGCCATTCTGCTTTCGCTATCAACAGTAGGTGAGACTCGGGTTAGGATTCAGATTCTGGTATTATGTATCTAACAACCAGACAGGTGCTTCAGTCGGGAGCCGTGAAGTCAAGCGCAACAGTCCTGTGTGGATGGGTGATGATCCAATCGCATACCACAGTCCGCAATAATGAAAAAGGGGAAGAAGAACCTTATAACAACTCGAACCATCCCGTACTTCCGGGTTCATCTACATGGCTGCGACGGTGATGTAAGTTGCGGTGGGCAGGACACATCACCGATGATGTGGACGTCCCGCTCCACCACGTCCCATGGTCACATCGTCGCATCATGGACTTTATTTACTCGGAACAGGAAGCAGAACACCAAAGTCAATTCATGTATTCTCCTATTTTAGTACCTACCCGTCACTCGTAGCACATCAACTATCCTAATTCAAGCCTCATTCACAGCCTTCTCTTCGGCCATCTGCTGGGCCGCAATCGCAGTCGTACTCGCCTTCTGCTTCTTCGCAATCCGGAAGCCTCCCACCACCAGGAGGAGCGCCTCCAGACCCAGGATCACCGCCAGAGTCACCATCGCACCAATGACACCCGCCACCGGCCGCGACACGCCGCCTTTACCGGACGACTGCGTCGAGACGGACCCGGAACCCCCAGCGACAGACTTGCACTGGCCGTCGGTGTTTCCGCAGGCCTGGCACCACTCCTCGTCATTCATCACGGCGAACTTCTTGGTCTGTTCGACAAAGTCCGTCCACGGGATGGTGGTGCTGGACTGACCGAAGAGGGGGTATTCACTGGGGACGGAGGACCCGGTGATGGTGCCGTTGTGGAAGAGAAAGCGCACGCTGATCTCCGAGGAGTCGGGGAAGCCATCGGCGGTGGAGTTGGTGACGAGCTCCCACGACATGGTGGAGGCGTAATCCGGGACGCCGGTGAAGTCGACGTTGGCGGCGGGCAGCTGCGCCAGGCCGAAGTACGAGAGGAAGGTTCCGTAGGAGCCGAGCTGGATGTTCAGCTTCGTCTTGCCCTGGGAGTTGATGGTCTTGGTGAGGGCCTCGAGCACTTCGCCGGCCAGCTGGGCGCCGGCAATGGCGCGGACGGTCTCGGAGGCGTTGTAGGCCAGGTTGTACTGCTCGATGTTGGCTAGCTGGAGGAGACGGTCGAGCTGGGCGGCGGTGGGCGTGTTGGAGGTGTTGTGGATGGAGGCGACGTTCAGGTAGTCGAAGATGGTGTAGGCGTTCTTGAAGCTCATTTCGTCGGCAGCGAAGGTGCTGTCCAGCAGGGACGAGAGGGACTGGTAGAAGTCGCGGGTGGAGTCGAGGAGACCCTTGTACAGCGTGGAGCTGTAATAGTTGTTGCTGCTGACCACAGCGTTCTGGCAGCCGGTGGCATCCTGCAGCCAGGTTTTGTCCTCGCTGTCGGTGCCGGACTCAATGAGGGTCAAAGGGATCAACTGGTAGCCGTTCAAAGGGGACTCGATGGTGGTCCCGTTGGCCAGGGTCTCGCTAGCGGAGGACCCGACAGGAGGGTAGATTCCCTGCATGAAGGCAATGGCGGAGTTCTGGAGAACATCGTCCGAGGGCGCAGATGCGCTGACCTGGCTCAATTTGACAATCTTGTCACTGATGCCCTGGATCTGCAGCGAAGAGCTGGCGTTGACATATCGGTCATGCCAGTAGCTCCCACTCTGGTAGACTTCGCTGTATCCCAGATCGGTGAGTTCGGTGTTTCCCAGCACCTTGGGTGTGCGGTCACCATGGCGAGAGAAGATGTAGGCGCCCAGGACCTTTTCAGCAGAGACTGGGAGGGCCAGCGGCATGGCCAGAAGGGCCAGAGCGATGTTGGACGGCTGCCAGGTGGAACGCATGATGAGTCGACCAGGCTCAGATACAGACCTTGAGGGTGAGTCAAGCGAGACAGTGGTAGTGACGGGGTGTGTGGAAGGGATTGATGTGGATATATATAGGAGAGTGTCTCAATCCGATCCAAGAGCAGCCGCGGAGAAAGTTATCACGATGACTCTGGAGGGACGGCGGGATGGAGCCGGACTAAAAGACTCTCGATCATTCGGACCCATGCCTGAAGGGTTCTAGGCAGGCCACTAGGGCTCTCTTGAAGCTTTCAGTGTGTTGTCAGGCATTTTCTAGTGGTTTAGATCGAGCCATTGCAGGGCGATGAGTGGATGGTGATGCGGGGAACGCAGGAAAGAAGAAAATATTAGCTAATGCTGGACAGTGATAAGGATGCGTCCTGGTGGGGAAGAAGACGCCGCCATCGGAGGGGGCCGTAGATAGGGCAGAATCCGAGGAAATAGCATTGATAGATATACATAGGTGTACTTGAGTTCATGCCAGTCAATGGGATATATATAGGCACATGTATGTCTGTAGGTCAAACTATACATACTGCGGAATATATATCCAGTATACCCAAGTAGATGTACCTCGTCAATCAGTCTTGACCAAAGCTTGTCTGTTCTATCCAGTCTGACTCACATGCTCCATCTGATGCTCCCCTCGTATTCGCGTTCGGAGTCAAAAAAATATCCGTGATATCTGGATTAAAAGGCAGAAAAACAGTGAATAGACGGAGCTCTCCGAGAAACAAAAGAAAAGCAAAAAGAAGATTCCGGTGCGGGGAATCGAACCCCGATCTCCTGTGTGAAAGACAGGTATGATAGCCGTTACACTACACCGGAAAAGGTGTTGTACATTCCGGTGCGGGGAATCGAACCCCGAGCTGCTGTGTGAGAGACAGCGATGTTAGCCATTACACCACACCGGATTGTTGAAGAAAGTGGTCTTCTCTTGATTTATATTGCACCTTCTGTTTACAGAACCCTCATGTCTCGTCCACCATAACAAAGCACATCACAATACTTAAACAACACTTGGTGAAATTTAATGTCATATCAGTCTCAATTACCAACTCCAAACTCCTCAATGCTACCTAGGTATTCATGTCGGCACAACCCCCTTCTCCCCTAGCAACTCACACCCATTTCGCACCACTCCCACCAGTCCTCCCGTCTGCATCGTCTCCGATCCACCTCCTGCGAGTCGCCATTCGATCTCCGCCAATCCCTCCAGCCACGTAATCCGGGTCTGCGGGGGTACCTCTAGTCGCTGAAGTTGGTCGGCTAGAGCCTCGAGGATATCCGCCAGTGCCAGTCCCTTGTTTGCCTTGAGCGTATTGATCGTGTTTAGACATGAGGTGATGTCGCTTGTCGTGAGCAGTGTCGTCATAATCTGCTGGATATCCGCCGGGTATGGTGCCGCAATGCAGTCGTAAATCGTCTCGTTCGTGATCACTTCCGACTCCGAACGGGCCTGGTCCTTGGGCGCTTTCTTCATGGGAAGGGGAATGCCTGCAACAACTGGTCAGTAGTAAGTCTCGATTTGGCGGACGACAATTCTTACTGCTGGCATGGCAGGCCTGGAGGACATTCAAAGCCCGCCGCATATCACCCTTGCTCAAAGTCACCAAGCTGTCCACCGCCTCTGGTTGAATATTGATCTGCTCCTTCTCCACCACCAGATCCACTAGAGACCGGATATCTGGCTCCTTCAACGGACTGAACCGGAACCGAGTGCATCGCGAGAGGAGGGCGGGCGAAAGCTTATGCGTGTAGTTGGCGATGATGCAGAAGCGCGTGTTGGCCGTGTACCGTTCCATAATTCGGCGCAGAGCCATTTGTGCAGTCGAGGTCATGGCATCGGCTTCGTCAAGAATGATGAGCTTGAAGGACGCGAGTGAGGAGCTGCCGGAACTGGACTGTGGTCCCATGGAGAAGATCTGTTTCGTGCCTAGGGGGTATTAATATCATTTCTCGTCCTATAGGAGTCCGTAGACGTACTGGCAAAAGTCTTAATCTGCTCTCGTACGACATCGATACCTCGATCGTCACTGGCGTTCAGCTCGAGCACCATCTGTCGCGTATTCTTGCTTCCGTAGATCTTTCGCGCAAGCGCGAGAATGGTGGAGGTCTTTCCGGTTCCTGGCGGCCCGTATAGGAGGAGATGAGGGAGTCGCTAAGGCACAATCAGCGGTTGCTATCTCCACAGAATTGATGTCAATGCATACGTTTGCTTCAATGAATCGGTTGATGGTAGCTAGAATATCCTGGTGTCCCGAGACATCATCAAGAGTGTTTGGACGGTACTTCTCGACCCTGCAAATCGTTAGAAACTGCCACCAAACGGCATCAACCAATATCCTACCAAGGGAGATTATCCTGAGCCTCCACCGGAAGGTCTGCAGCAGGTCGCTTTGCCTTTTTACCAGCATTGTCCGAACTAAACTGGACGTCGCTCTTGGAGGGAACATCGACGTCCATTTCATCTTCGTAATCGGACATTATGGTGAATGAAGCCGGTCAATATGCTGTGAATTCACTCCAATATCATAGAACACACAGAATCCACGTCAAAACGAAGGTGGAGGACAATTGAAAAGCGCAGAGGAAATGCGACGCGTCGAAATCCACCCGCGCGTTAAGAGGTTCGGGGCCGGAAAATCATTGTTCTGCTGGGGGTGAGTTAGGTACCCGTACTATGTGGGTGATGACATCCATGCACCTCCCGCCCGCTGGCAGCTCCGTCCATCGTTCATTTCCCTCACAACTTCTCCCCGACCCTCGTTAGACAGGCGCTAAGAGGGTATCTACTGTTTAGAATCCATTCGCAATGCCGGTACGCACATATTCATAGCACTTCCCATCCCCCTGAACCCTCCAACTGACCGGTCTAGGCATACCACTCCATCTTCCTCGAGGATCGGGACATCCCCGTAATAGGTATGCGCCAGCTGTTTTGCGCCCTCAAAACAACATGAACATCCTTCTCTCAAGACCCAACAAGATACAACATCTGACCCGACTCGAAACCAGGCAACTTCCCGGTCCTTCCCCTCCGCACTCGCACCCGCGGCCCCGCATACACCCTCCCTCCGCTACCCCCCAACACCCTCGACATCGACGTCTCGCCGGAGAGCGAGTCGTACGACTGCGTGGACGAAATCCTGTCCCTTTTCCGGGCCAATGTCCTCTTCCGCAATTTTGAGATCAACGGCCCTGCCGACCGCATGCTTATCTACGGAACCCTGTTTATCAGTGAATGCCTGAGCAAGGTCCGGCCGAGCATGTCGGCCCTCGAGGCTGGAAAGGTACGTCTAGATTGGATTGTGTATAGATAACGGGAGTTGACAGTTGCATGACAGGCCCTGAACAACGTTGCGCTCGATCAATTCGCTATCCCCGGTGATGCGTCCTTCCCGCTGAACCAGGCTTTTGAGCCTCCCCGGGATCGTCAGGACGCGGAGACGCTGCGAGCGTGAGTTTCCCCGTCTGAATATATGGGTGTTCTCATGCAATACTGACTGGCTGTGACAGATACCTTTCGCAGGTGCGACAGGAGATCGCGGTCCGGCTACATGCGAGATTATACCCTGGTGGTGAAGGCCCTTCGAAGGTTTGTCAAAATCCTGGTGTCACGTCGAACGCCGCTAATTCTTCTGGCAGTGGTGGTTGAGCTTTGCGAAGAGAAAGTTCATGGGCAAGAGCCTCTAGAGTTACATGTCTGTTTTGTCGTCTAGCCTGAATTCGCTTACCAGAACCTTCGAGTCTATCCGTGTTGCATACCATAACCGAAACTGTGATATATCCAATGAAGTATTTCGATAGATATGACGGAGTGACGTTTTGCTCCGTGCAGTTTCTACTTCACAGAAACATTATCAGTAATATCTTACCATTCTACGAGAAACCGCTGGTTTTGGTATATTATTATTTCATGCATCATGCAAACTCCTCAAGAACTTTTCGAGTCGTCGACAGTATATGTACTCTATCATACAATGGGTCATATGCAAAAGTTTTCAGCCCGTCTTACGACTTCATCTCGATATCCATGCCGCTGGCACTGTCGGCTGGTGTGGACGTTGACGTCGTTATCTTTCTTCTCTTCCGCGACGGATTGCCAGCCGCCTGGATTTCCCTCTCCGTGGGCAGTGCTCTTGTAGCATGGAAGATATATCCTTCTGCACCTCCACGTCCGGACATCAATGGATGTGTCCGTCCTGGCAGAACCTGCCAATGACGTACGCGGGATGTCTCAAGTGCGGATGCCAGCAGAAGCGTTGGGTTCAGACCAAACTCCTCGTCTAATTCAGGGAAGTCGTCACCGTTTCTTTCGCTATCGGTGAATTGTTGTTGCTGTTTCAATTCTTGTTTGCGGTTGATGTAGGCCGTCTTTCGGGCGGTGGAGTAGAGGTCCATCAGATTCGTGAGCGGCTCAATGGTGGGGGAGTAGACGGCGACTGAGGCGGAGCCCGTTAGCTGAGGCACCGTGTGCTTCAGGACCGTCTCGGGATCCATCAGTGTCGCAACGATGAGCCCATCAAAGCCACCGGTGTGAGTCTCATCGACGGCGGCCTTGACGCGGGCCCACCTGCTTCGTTTGCGATAGTATTGGCTCCGTCGACTCGTCTTCATGTTGGATAGCTCTTCTTCAGTCAGGGTTTCGGGCTCTTCAGTGTAAAGGAGGTCAGAGCTGGGCTCTAGAAGTTGAAGCCATGAGACGGTCTTCAGGTTCGTGTACAGAGGATGTGTCTCGCTGGGATCATGCGGCTCGTAGCCGAAGAATTTGAGAAGAGACAGGTTGGGCTGCTTGTGAGGGTGGATTAGGGTGATGGTGTTTTCGGTGGCGGACATCTGGCTGGGGCGGCTAGGACGTTGTGTAGCGGCGTTGTCCTCTCTCGTACCGGCCTGGCCCTGTTCTGCCGGTGCCGTCTCATCCTCCTCGTAGTTTTCGCCATCGTGGGGGTACAAAATACCCATTCTTTCGGCCATCGCCGCAACCAACAGGCCACCCGTGTCATCCACGACCAGATACCGTCCGTTGGGCTTCGAAGCGACCATCTGTTCGATGGATGTCGCGCCGCTGTGGTGCACATTTCCCCAGCACCCCACGAGCCCGATACACTCATCGCGCATTTCCATGATCTTCGCCGCATCCTTGTTATCCTGCATCATGTAGTTGGTGAGATGGCTGACGTCCAGCGGCAGGACGGTAAAGCGCTTCATGTACTTCCTCCGTTTGCGCAGGGTGTATTTGGCGAGCGAGAATGCGGTCTTCTGGTCGATCGCAGTATGCGAATCAAGGATCTTCGCAATGATCTCCCGACCTGAGCCTCCGGACTCCTTCTTTAGCGCTTCGATCTCCGCCCAGGTAAGCTTCTGCGTAGAGGCGTCGTCGACGATCTCGCGGTTGGTGCGCAGCGGGGTCCCGTCGGGGTTGGTCTCGGGCTCGTCCCCATCACCTTCTCCTTCGGCGATCAGGGATTCAGCGTGTAACTCTGCGGCGGGCACAACGCGCAGACAGCTGCCGTCTTTCTCGTCCGACGACTCGAGGATGTCAAAGGTCAGGTAGAATGGTCGGCCGATGATTTGGTTGGCGGGGAAGCTTCCGAATTTTCCCAGATAGATCATACTATAAGAGCGTCAGGCATTGACTGAAGTTGTCAGGCAGAGAGACGTAGGTACATACGTGTTTGGAGTGACTTTCTGGATCCTGGTCAACTCATTGGGGAGTCGCAGGAGGACAAACTGGTCCGGACGGACGTAGGAGTGCATCGTGGGTGGGTGAAACAATAGACAATTAAGATGATAGAATGCGAATATACAGCATACTCCGAGGAGCGGTCCAGGCCAATCGTGCGCACAATTGACAACTGGATCTTGTCGATATCAACTTTTTTTTTGGCGGAGTGCTTTTTGCGATAGTGCACGGACCAGGTGGATGTTGGAGAGCGCTTACATAAGAGGTAGTTCTCACGGACCGAGAGATTCTCCGGATAATCCTTCCTTTACGTCATCCTGCCATCGCTGTGGCGGCTCCCTGCTGAGTCACTGGCCACCGCCACATGTGCGGGGCTGATCCATACACAGCTCTTACGATTTGTACCGTTAATTCTCCTTGTTCACCAATCTCCTCCACCATCTCAGGTATCTCGCCGTATGCGGTACTCCGTCTGGAGCAGCGGGATCGTCTTGATCCACCAACCACCCCCATAAGTCGGTTCCGTGGTCTACCTGGCGACTAGCTAGGGTCTTTTGGGAATATGGGTGCCTGTTCTCCATCTCTTCAATATCAATCACTCCGTTTCCCTCCCGGAGATGCCTACTGCCTGTCCTCCTTACTCAATACTCTAGACATTGTGTCTGGTGACGGGATTCCTGGGAAAACATGGCCCCCGGTCGTCATATATGCCTATGCATGTGCTGACTACTAGCGTCAATGGGGCCCCTTCTCAGCCTTACCTACTGTTGTTGTCCACCTCTGAGCCACCTGTTACGTATACGCACCGATAGCCTCCCAATCTACTAACCTACGATCTGCTTCTCCCCACGCCTTGACTGTTAGACTCACTCTTTCACTTGTCACGGACTTAGCCTCGCCGCGAGAAACATTGGTCGAGTTCACTTCTTGTCCACCCGTGTGTTGTCTTCCACCCTTTCTCTTTCACCTTTCTTCGTACACAACCCGGCTGCCTTCCATGGTCCTGCGAAAACGAGCTCCGCCACATCTATACAGTCTCAGTCAGGGGAATGCCCGCTCAGAACCTCGTTCGCCGACTTTACAGATCTCTCCGTCCGCGAAATCTACATCGTCTGCATCTCCAAAGCGCCTTACCCGCCCCCGTCGAGCTCAAAGCTCTCCACAGCCCCGTCGACTCCCCTCGCAGGAGTCTGTATATTCTCCCGACCTGAACACCTCCCCCGCATTCGATCTCATGCCCCTCGAGCAAGCGCAGAAGTCTCCGGTCCGGTCCTCTCCCCTCGAGCCTCCATACCCATGGGCGGACGAGCTGGTGGAGAGACCGGACCAGAACTCGGAAGATAATGTCACCGCGCAACCTACCGCGGCTAATAGCCGGCAGGATGAAGGTTCGCTCGATGATCGGGGAAAGGATCGTATTCCCTCCATCCTCGTCGCCGGTACCCAGAGGCGGATGGCCGCTCACGAATCGCAAGCTGCCAATCAAGATGCCAGCGATACTGCCGACTGGGAACATCTCGGCCAGTCAAACTCGGTTCCGCTTCAGTCAAACAACCCGTTTCTAAAACCACGATCGGCTCAGCAGAATCCTTGGGAGGACCAAGTTTCTCGGCCCCAGTCTGATGCTTCATCCTTCTCTCAGGGTGATGCCAGTAGTCGCCTAGGACAAGGTAAGAAGACACAAACCTCTGTTTGGAGAAGCTCCGTTATAACAAGCGCAGACGAAGGATACATTCCCATGACTGCACGCCTATCACTCTTTGATACCCCGGAAATGGTGGATTCTCCCTGGGCGGATAGTAGGTCCACTTCCGCCGCCGTACCTTCCCAACAAGACCAATACGTTACGCAACATACGGCAACTGCGAATGACGCAGTTCCCGGCCAATATGAGCATTCATATTCTCCGAACGTGCCTTACGTCTCAGAACAGGCTTACTCGCATAGCAATCCAGCTGTTGTGCCACAAGAGCCGTCTTATTTGCAGCCCGAGCAAGACCCTGGGAGGTTGGCTCCAGGACGGGGCACAAGCACCCCCGCAACTGTCTCAACTGCTACCACGGGGTCTTCCCACGTCCTTGTTGAACTGGACGATTCTTCCCTACCACAAACAACCATGCAGACTAGTCAATCTGCTTCTTCTGTTTATGATGGACTCGCCAATGAGGCAGAAAAGCCGCGAGAAGCACCACCGAGTGGCCAGCAACCAGTTGCACCACCGCTTCCAGATCGCTCGTCTCACACTACTGGCCAGGATGGTGTCACCCACACGGCGTCCACTGTTGTTATCTCAGAAGCTGACGCGGAGCGACAAAGGGAGAAAAGAACCGAGACGTACTCCATCAGAAAAGTTAATTGGATGGACTCCGCTGGGATGCTGCGCGAGAGCCCTATTCTGGTGCAAAACCAAAACGGGCCGTGTCCTTTATTAGCCTTAGTCAATGCACTGGTGCTGGGTGCTAGCCAGGACGCTCAGCCGCCTATCCTTAGAGCGCTACAGACGAGGGAGCAGATTTCCCTGGGGCTTTTGATCGAAGCCTTGTTTGATGAATTGATAACACATCTGGGTCCAGATGACCAATTTCCAGATATCGAAGCACTTAGCCTCTTCTTAACGATGCTACACACTGGCATGAACGTCAATCCCAGACTCACTTTGGTACGTCCAACGAATACGCTGCAATTGATTGGGTCTAATTGTGAACAGGAGTCTGAGGATGCCGTTGGGTCGTTCCTCGAGACTAGTGACATACGGTTCTATGGAACCTTCGGCGTGCAACTGGTACATGGATGGGTTGCCACGCCTTCGTCGGAAGCGGATGCAGCAATGAAACGATGTGCACAGTACCATGAAGATATCCAGCTTCTGCCGTTCCGCAAACATGAGCTCGAAGACCGTGTCTTTCGGGGTGGATCGCTTAGCCCGGAAGAAGTGACAACGATGAAAGATATTCAAACGATCCAACAGTTTATCGAGATAGATAACGCAACCCAATTGAGCACATTCGGGCTCAATAACCTGGCAGAGAGGCTGCCTGCAGGATCGTTCTCTATCCTCTTCCGAAATGATCACTTCTCGACTCTCTACAAACACCCACAGACCCATCAGCTGTTCACTCTTGTCACTGATGCCGGATATTCTAACCACGCGGAAGTGGTGTGGGAGAGTCTTGCTGATGTCAACGGGGCCAACTCCGGATTTTTCTCTGGCGATTTTCGCCCCGTGGGCAATGTTTCCTCAGAGACATCCGATCCGTCAGGCCCACGGACATCCAGCAACACAGGACACTTATCCCCGAGCACGAGCGAGCCACGGCGCTTATCTGCGCAGGAACAAGCGGATGCCGACTATGCGTATGCCCTGTCCCTCCAATATCAGGAAGAAGAACAGCGGACTCGTAACGGAGGACGTCGCGACTCTGCTCCGAGCCAGGGGGCCGGAGTGCGCGCATCAGATCCAATGCCTCGGGTCTTACGCCATAGCCAACCATCTGGACGTCGTGGCCGGTTGGCAGGGGATAATGATGAGCCCCCGCCGCCTACCTATGAACAAGCGGCCAATTCGCCCGCTTACCACGGACCCGAGAGAAGAGCGCCCCAAGTCCCGAATGCAAACCACACTTCTCCGTATCAGAGGGCGCCGTATGGGCGTCGCTCACAGGGAGCCCCCATATCCACCGGCCCGTCTGAACGCATGAAAGATCGGAATAAGGACTGTATCGTGATGTGAAGTTGATCACTGGGTTGGACTCTGCGATCTGTTATTATTCAGGGATAATTAGTGTTTCGGCGCCTTTTTCATGCATTTGTAATGACGCTATGATGTATATGAGAATATTTTGGCATTTCCTTACGTGTGGTATATTGCTGCTACTTTTCTATGGGAAGGATCGTTTTATTTGCTCTCCGGGATTTTGGTAACTGTTTGCTAGCGTTCTTTGCCCATAGAATGATTTAGCTTGTATGTGTGTTGGCTCTTTGTTTCTTAGTGCAGACGTGTATAAGCCAGTCTTTAGGTCTATCATTCTAAGACTTACAATTGATTCTGTGGCTGATATGTCTGGAACAGGAATGCAGCAACCGGAGCTACTGCCCCTGATATGCTTCAAGATCTCCTCATGTATAAAGCACCTGGCTTTGTTAATAACATCAAATTCTCTCACACACCGAGTATTATGTATCCATGGAATAGAATCACACAAGGCTTTTGAGCACAGAGTGATCAACTGAAAGGTTTAAACAGCTGGAATAGACGGTTAGTTTAGAAACCCACACCCACATACATCATTTAATAACCCTAGTTAAGTAGATTATGCCAATGGCGGAAGACGTTCTCCGGATCGAACTTTTTCTTCAGCTCGCGAAGCCGGTCGACGTTTCCGCGGAACAACTGGCTCGCACGGAATTCGTGTCCTGTGGGCATCAGACGATGATAATGCTGCTGCTGCTGTTAACGAAACGGAGACTCACCAGCAAAATTGGGATAGATCTCAGCATGGGCCTCTTCTTCAGAACTCTCTCTCCTGAGAACATCCAACACATCGTGCTTGAGCGTAACAATCTTCCGATCCAGCTCAGGGTTACGCCAACAGAATATCAAGCCAACGTTGTAGTATGGCCCGCGACTGGCGCAGGCCGTCGCGTCGAGCGGAATCTCCTTGATCTTCCCGTACGGTATCATTTCGAACGCGAGTGTACTCTCCCTGATCTCGGGATAGGTCTTCGAGATGTGCTCAAGCTTATCGTAGACGGCAAGATACTTCTCCATAGCCAACGGGAAGGTCACGGTGGTGCCATCAATGCTCTTCCGGCCCTCGGGGATAGGTTCAATATTGGCCAGAGTGTGCAGTTCTGCATAAGATATCGGACCGGTCGCCTCCTTGGCAGCATTAATGCTTAAAAGCTCTTTAAAGAAGGATTCGCCCTCGGGTTGAGTCCCATGGTAGAAGAGGAGGACTACAACTGCGGTGCCCCGGACCAACGGGTGGGCTCTGAACCCAAAGAAGAGCCCACTCCTGGGATCCTGGCGCTCATGGAAATGGCTGGCAAACTGCACGACCTGGGGCAGCTTGTCCACTGTGAAATAAAGGGTCCCCCCGAACAACCTCGGGGGGATGGGGTGCGCTCGAAAGACCAGCTCTGTGACGACCCCAAATGCCTGTCCTGCGCCGCGGACGGCCCAGAACAAGTCCGGGTGGCTCTCGTCGGAGGCCTCAACGATGCTACCGTCGGCCAGGACCATCTTCACACTGAGGAGACTGTCCATGATTAGCCCGTACAGTCCACTGAGCCATCCGTATCCGCCGCCCAGCGTGGACGCAGCCACGCCCGTATGGTCCGCCGTCGCTCCTACGACTGCCAGGCCGTGCGGCGTGGTGGAATGGTTCACATCCTTCCATGTGGCGCCGCCTTGGACGCAGACTGTCCGAGATGCCGAGTCGGTTATGACCTTACGCATCGTCGTCATGCTAATCACGATGCCGCCATGCGAAGCGGAAGCCCCCGTCGTCGAGTGGCCTCCGGCCTCGACCGCGAATTTGACATGATGCTTTCGCGCGAAGTCGATGACAATGGATACCTCGGAGGTGGAGGTTACTCGGACGATGGCTCCCTGGAGTGCTGCTGGTTAGTGGAAAGCATCCCTTTACAGCATGGCTAGATGACGGGTACGCACTGCTTCCTTTTCGCAGGTGTCACTCCATCGCTGGATGCCCTTTACGTACTCTTCTGACTCAGAGGTGATTACTTCGGCGGCGCTTCCTTCTAGCTGTTCCTTCAACTGGAGGGCGTGTCCGTATGACAAGAAAGGCATTGGTTTGGGTCTGGGTAGAAGCTATAGTAGAGATTTAACTATGGGATGATTGATATTGATTCTCTGTGGCGTTTAATGTCAGTCAGTGTACAATTACAGAGTTTATCAAGCTTCTACTGACTGCTGTTGTAGAGTTTGGTGTTTGTTCTTTGATGCTCTCATGCGGATATCAGACCCGGCAAACCACGGACTGGATGTCAAGCCATTGCCATCATTTTTGCGTCATACCGACAGCTCTAGATGTATCCTCTCCCTAGGTAGTGTAATGCCAGATTTGTATAACTTTCCAATGCTTCTGCTTAGGCATCATTTATATACCTACATGGCCTGCTCCTTTCCCGAATCTCCACGGACTTTGCGGTGTGATCAATGAATGCGGGGATCAATATAATCGACAGCCACCACTATATCTTATTCTTTAGCATGCATGGCACTGACGAATTATTATAATGATCACAGAGGATCAAACCTCTTGGATCGACAGGGCCATTTCCGAAACGACGACAATTCCGGGTGGCTGAGTGTATAGATCCATCGGGTGATTGGAAGGAATATCTTCATCCCGTCTACTTACTTAGGCATCTCCCCGGGCCTTCATAATTAACCCAAGACTGGATCTGCTTTCTCGACACTTTGATCTCTTTGTAGTCTCATGATATAGCCGGTACGCCGGCCCGCCGGGTGTATGGATAAATCATCGTGATACATTCTGTGTGGCAGCATGTTTCACTTCCTTTGCGGAGCAGTAAACTGCCACATCATTTAAATTTGGCGTTGGTACATCGCAATTTCAATTCTTCACACCAGGCAATTAGCGCTATTTGGTGGGTTAATCATGTTCGGGCACATTTCTTTGGTCTCGGAGAGCGATAATGTAGGCTCCATTCGGACCATCCTCCGTGTGCATTTCGGATCCCATACATAAATACTCGCCGTATCGTCGGGCCCCGGGCGAAATGCTCAATTCACCTGTTTGGACCTGCTACGCATCTGAAAATGAGGATCCAGATTTCTGCTCTTGCGGTCTTGCTTGAAGGGGCCTGGGCTCTGACCTGTCCCGGCACATTTACATCGATTTCGGCTGCTGACTATGTAGGGAAGTTGAAACCAGGATGGAATCTGGGTAACACCCTGGATGCTGTTCCTAACGAAGGCTCATGGAACAATGCGCCGGTCCAGGCGGCAACTTTCGACGTCGTCAAGGCCGCCGGGTTCAAGAGCGTGCGATTGCCAGGTGGGTACAATCAGGTGTGTCCGTGTGGAAGAGGATGTTGACTCTATCGATCCAGTGACATGGGCCGACCACTTCAATGGAAGCTCGCCTGACTGGACAGTCGATCCTGCATGGCTGCAGCGGGTGTCGGACGTCGTCGACATGATTACCTCCCGAGATCTGTATACTATTGTTAACGTCCACCACGGTAAGGACCCCTTCTCCCCAAGTGCCCAAAGATACTCACGGAGAGACAGACTCCTGGCAATGGGCGGATGTCACCGCGGCCGGGGCCAATCTGACCATGATCGAGGAGAAATTCTACCGACTGTGGTATCAGATCGGCACCACGCTGGGCTGCAAGTCAAGCCTGGTTGCTTTCGAGCCGATCAATGAGCCGCCCTGCAACACCGCTGAGGACGCCGCCGAGATCAACAAGCTGAACCAGATCTTCCTCAAGGCGATCAATGATGCTGGTGGCTTCAACCCGAAGAGAGTCGTCACTCTTGTTGGTGGTGGCGAGGACAGCGTTAAGACATCGCAGTGGTTCAAACTTCCTACGAACATTACGAACCCCTACGCCATTCAATTCCACTACTATAGTCCTTGTAAGTCATCACTTTTTAGTCCACAATGATGCTGCTTGCATACTGACTATTCTGTAGATGACTTTATCTTCAGTGCATGGTAAGTCGCAATATCTAGCCTCAAGTATCGAACTCACCAGAACCAGGGGGAAGACAATCTGGGGCTCCGATGCAGACAAAAGCACCCTTTCCACAGACTTCAAGCTCATGCGCAACAACTTCACCGACGTCCCGCTTGTCCTCGGCGAGTTCGACGCCTCCCCGACCAACACCGAGCCCGCCGGACGCTGGAAGTACACCGACTATCTCGAGCAGATCGCCGCGCAGTACGACATCGCGACCGTCCTCTGGGACAATGGCCTGGACCACCTAGACCGGACGACAGGCGTCTGGCGCGATCCCACCTCCATCGAGATCCTCACCAGCACGACCGGCACGACCCGCAACAGCCTCCCGGACAGCACGACCGACGCCGCCGCCACCACTCAGTCGTCCTCGGCGTATATCTTCCACCAGGCCGGCACACCCGTGGCCAGCCAGACGCTCCCATTCCTCTTCAACGGCAACACGCTCGTCTTCATCCGCAACGCCAACGGCACGACCCTCCGCAACGGCGCTGACTACACCGTCTCGGATGCCAACATCGTCTTCTCGGCCTCGTATCTGTCGCGCGTGTACTCTGCGACGACGGCGCCCGGCGTACTGGAGACCTTGACACTTAAATTCTCGGCCGGTGCTTCGCCCACGGTCCAAATTGTGCAGTGGGACAAGCCGACTCTCGCGAAGACTACGGCCGCGGCCTCGTCTGTGTCGGGTTCTGATCTTGCGATTCCCATCACCTGGAAGGGCCTCGCCAAACCGGCTGCTGTCAAGGCTTTGACTGTCGGTGGAACGTACCTGGTCGACGACTGGACCCAGTATCTGGGCCCGCTGCAGCAGGCCAGAACGGTGAGTATTGTTCCTTTCTCCTGGAAGGAAGGCTTGCTAACGGTGTTTTTTAGACCTACAGCAGCCAGTGGAACTGGGATGCGTCGAATGTGATCATCACATCCGCGGCGATTGATGCTGTCGTGTCTGCGGGCCAGTCGACGGTGTTCACGTTCGAGTTCTATCCCCGGGTCAACGGGACGGCCAACACGGTCAACTTCACGCTGACCGTTTGAGGCGTATTCAATTCTTACACGTATCTTGACCAGCACGCTACTTGAGGGTGTCAAAGATCAATCATGTATTCATTATCATTACCAATGTCCCAGCCCGTAACCAAACTCCAAACATTAGACCAACCAATCAATACAGAGTCTTCAACTGCCACAATGGCAGGTTAGGATCATACTTATCCCAGACAATCTTATTCTTCTCATCGAGATGCGCGCCCTCATCCGTGATCGGGATCCCCGCCGGCGTATCCATAATCTCCTGCTGACTGAACCCCCACTTATCGCGAGGAATCCACAGCGTCGGCATCGGCTCCGTAATACACGGCTCGTAGTAGGCGTTCTCCCGCTCCTCCTCAGAGTACCGGATCTCGACATGGTTGCGACGCACCTTCCGCCGCAGCGCCGCATAGTCGCGGTACAGATTCGGATGGAACCATTTCCACGCAGCCTCCCAGCGGCCCAGCGGCTGCTGCTCGTGGGCTTCCTGCTTGGCGGCCTGCGCCTCCTCCTCGACGTCCAGCGTGCGCGGGAGGAAGGTGTACAGCGGCTCGAGGGCCTCGTTCAGCGAGATGTGCGCCAGCACCGTGAGGATCGTGAAGAGGGCCATGATGATGAGCGGGCCGACCGCGCCTTTGATCGCGAACAGCCCGATCATGCACACGTCTGCGAGGTAGATGCCTGTCAGCAGGTGCTGCAAGGCGCGCGGGTACACGAGGCCCTTCGTGTCGATGCGCATCTCGTACACGAAGAGGAAGTTGTAGCGGTAGGCTTGGTAGACCAGGTAGAGGCCTACGAAGGCGAAGCCGAGGATGAGCGGCGCGATGCAGGAGTATGTCAGGGCTGGGAGTGTTAGTTGGGTTTTATTATGGTGTGGTGGGAGGGGGGAGTACCTATTACACCCATGTTGGTGAACACAGGAAACACGTTCCCCCAGCTGATCCCGCTGAGTGCGGACCAGCGCTGGTAGAGATGGCGCGGTGAGTGGTCGAAGAACGTGGCGATGAACTTGAAGACGAGCGCGCCGGCCACTTGCACCACGGCCAGCGAGCTCATCATCAGCCCCTGCAGGAGGAAGTACGAGATGTAGAAGTTGGTTGCTTTGGGCAGGTTCTTGGCGAGGAGGTCCTTGGTCGAGAGAGGGTCTTTGATGATTTGCGCGGTTGCGGCCGACGCCGCGGACGTCAGCGTCGTCACGAGGAAGACCTGTACGACCTGGAAGCAGAAGTGGGCGCTTTGCGTGAACAGTTCTACGCGGGAGGTGGATGGCACGCCGGCGCGTTTGGCACAGACTGCAGGAGGTTAGCGAACAGTACCTGGGCATTAATGAGGGTATTCTCACATCGACAGATGATCGGAACCAGAGACATCAGCAAGACTAGCGCGGCTGATGGGAGTAACCCGGCAATTACACCTTTGATAGTCTCCGGGAGGTCGTCGATCCAACCCAAGAAGGGAATCATTTTGGAGAGATAGGTGATGTTGGAGATGGTGCCGACGAGGGCGGAGGGAATGGACCAGAAAATGACCAAGGCCGCGATGCCGCCCTGGACAAGAAACTTGCGCACGATGCGCTGCCACCAGCTGAGGTTCAGCGCCGACCAGACCACCTCCGACGGGGCGATGCCGATGAATCGCGGCGTCATGTGCAGCGGTTGGTGGTGCGACAGGGTCTGCAACGCGATCTGCGCATCCGACTGTGATTTGAACTCGATAAAGACGGCCGAGAGCTGCTTCGCATCGCCGTCCTTGTGTTTTTGCTGCAGACTCGCCACTTCCTCGGTCACCTGGGCCAGCTGTGCGCGCAGCCAGTCGATCGTGTCGATCTTTTCGCCGAAGAAGACCTTGCGTCGGTGGCAGGGCCGTCGCACGCCGTGGTAGAGCGACGGATTGCCGCCGCTTTCGCAGTCTTCGCAGCCGCTCTCGCAGGGGACGCCTCCTTTCTTGAGGATCTTCAGGCGGGCGGAGTTGGCACGTCGAATGAGTCGGGTTTCGGCGCGTTCAAGCTTGTACGATAGGTCTTCCCTCTCCATGACCTTCTTCTGCAGCTTCTCGCAATCGGAGGTGATCCAGATCCGATGGACGGAGTCCCCGAAGACCTGACGCAAGGTTTTCTCGTTTTTGTAGTCGTCCGGAACGGACATGAAAAGTACCGTGCGCGATGAGATGCGATGAACGTATGCTGGGGAGTTGAGATATGCTTGGCGGAGATTTGCATAGAAGATGCTCTCTCGCGTCACGACATAGAAGACGAAGGCTGGGGAGTCAGCTGTGTCTAAATTTGCTCAAGGGAGTCATGCACTTACTGAAGAAGACACAGGCCATGGCTGCATGCGCATAGTATTTGGTCGGGTCTTTGACATTACTGAAGCTCAGCGCATCCAGCTGCGTATTTCCTGCTCCACCGGTAGCGTGAATCGGCAGTAGCACAGGCCAGGTGATAAGACATCCGGTGAAAGATGTCGCGCAGAGTACTCTCAGGAACCGCAGGAAGAGATAGCCGTCCATAGAAGAGTGATGTAACACATGGGCGTCGGAGATCTTGAGGAAATGCCCGAACCAGTTGAGAAAGCCTGTCGGCAGCTGTGGACTCCGTTCACTGTCCTGCGTCAGATTGGCTTCAACAAGGGAGGACACAGGGCACTTACTGGATGTGAAAGGACGGTAGATGAGACCTCGGTGCGTACCAGCGCAATTGGGTTCGACGGCAGATCAGGAACAGGCCAAACCAGAACACTGCAATCACCAGTGCAGGACACAGAGTGGTCACCAGGGCCGAAAGAGACGTTGAACTCTCGACCCCGAGGTTTCCCATCGCCTCGGATGTCGTTGAGGAGGCATTGCCCCGAGACGATCCCACGTTAGGGTCATTCTGGGGATTCTGCAATTACCTGTCAGCTGTGGTCTAGGTGGGTGGTGGAAACTAGACGAATGTCTGCAATTATCGGCACTTACGATGAGATCACTCATGGTGGCTGTCTAGATGCAGATGTTGAGCCACTAGACCGGCCATATGGCATATAAGCAAACAAGGCGCGATCACAGACACGGATTTCCCTTCTCTTTACATATATGCTACCGGTAATTTCACTGGGGCGGGCCGTCCCACTCACTCTGAAGACGCGAGAATGCAGCCCATGCTCGACCTGTCACTTGAAGGGAAAGGGGCGCGCGCTTGCACGTCACGGCCACTGCGGCTGGACTGCCGGACAATGTAGCAATGCCACTAGTGCACGATGACCGAAGCACCATTGGTGGACCGGTTGGAATGCACTGGGACATGTTTATCCTGCTCGTTGTCGCGTTGTCCTGCAGGCTGCTCATTCGCCTGTTCTAACCCCGACAGGGGGTGGTGGGCAGACCAGTTCGTGGCGTGGAACATGCATCCTTCTCGCTGGGGCCTCGTCACTAGCCTAGGCTAGTGGCCCAAATCCTCGGTGACAGCTTACCCTAATCGAGTTAAGAACTTGGCGATGAGACATTTTGGCATTGTGTGGTGGAGATGGACGCCGATCAGGGTTTCTTTTCCTGCTCCAGGGATGGCCAAGAATGTCCACCACCACCAGGGCGAACTTCTGATGAACGCCTGCAATCGGTTTGGCGGGTTTTCTGAATCAAGGAATTTCCCCTTCATCCTATGACTCGGGTGATTGGCCTCCAAACCCAGGAAATGGGTGTTATCTCCGTTCGTCCCGATCAGATCGCGTGGTGGGACCAGATCCCGAGATCCTCAGGTCTAAGGAACAGACTATCGGATATTAGCGTCTTTCAGCTCGTCGAATTCCCGGAATTACGTAGTACGCATGACTTCCGTTGAGACGCCAGACAATGGGATAGATATTATCGTCCTTAACATATCGTATTCCGCACTGACGAGCACCAGAGACTTTGGGTCAACCGTCCGTCACACAGCATGTAAGGGATGGAGTCTATTTTGCTTTTTCATGCGATGGAGGGTGATGGCTGGAAACAACAGGAGACCGCTGGATTTGAAAAGTAGTGATGCTCTCCCGCCAGGGTCGAGATTCCAACGAGGATGGAGAATTTGGAAATACGCCGGACCGTCACAAGGCGTGATTCAAATCTCTTGATGGTAAAACCTCGGACGATCTCCAGATAGGCTCCTCCTTCTGTCCACCTCCACCCACGGTTTGCACTCAACTGGTCTTGCTGCAACCAGCTGGTGTGCTCCGTATGTAGATCGTACTTTTGCACGCGACGCGACGAAGAACCGATGCCCGTGACTGGACAGGATTTTGAATGCATCCGCTCTCGACCAGCCAGGCTCGCAAATTTGCTAGGTCAAGTTGGTGATGCTCGGCATACAGGGCTACCACTAACGACCTCGTGTGTATAAGATATCATCTCATTCAACCAAAGACACACGGATCGGACGTTTCAGGAGGTGGCAAAAATGTGTCAGTCAAACCAGAAAAGAACCTTCCAAATGAGTCCTTCATTGCGCGGCCTTTTTTATTGATTCTGGATGGAGACGATCTCGCGAGACCCGCACGGACTAGAACTTCGCTTCGGCCGAATTTGACTGGGTTAAGGTTCATGTATGTCTAATTGCGTCTGACTGATGTTTAACGCTTCATAGTCTGGCGGGAGACCCATCTGGCACCGTTATGCCATGCTGTGTCGCAGACCTACGTGGCATGGCGGGTCGAGCACTGACAGATGTTTATCTGTATTGCATGTGTTGTGCTTCAGGAGGAATGGCGGTTTCAGATCTCAGCTTTCTCTCTGATCTTTGTGTACTTTGTAGAGCATTAGGCCATTGAACCATGGAACAACAAGGCACCTGAAAGTAATGTACTCCACAGGTTTTTAACTGTTTTTGTTGTTTGATGGAAGAGGCCGGGGCGGTGGCGAGCGGCAGTATCGACCTGTCATTAGATCATCCTCCCCTTCACCGTTCCAACGCTCAATGCATCGTGGAAACATGTCGCAATTAGACCCAGATCCCCCGGATAGACGGGACTACTCTTTCAATGACTCCGACGATCCGTCTGTGCTTGCATCTTTCGAGCAGAAACAACCATTTCCTCCTCTCTCCGCAGACGATCTTGCAACAACTTCCCACGATGCGCCGGAGAATAGCTATCCCGACGAGGACGAACACGCCATGACCTCGCCGCTGCAGGCGGATGCCGAGGGCGAAGACGATGACGACGCCGACTTTCAATCGCAGTACTCGCTGGACAACCAGTCCTTCTCGGACGCGTCCACCGACTCGGAGGACCCATCGCCCCAAGACAGCTTCACCATGCACCATTCATTCCGACAGTCCTCCGGTTCTCTGCATGGCGCCAATGCCTTCGCACCGCCATTCTACAATCGCCCTCCGACCCCGTTACCGCCGTCTCCCTCGCTGACCTCGCTGCTGCGTCCGCCCTTCTCCACGACCACCTCCCGACCAACCACACCCGACAGCTCGGACGTCGAGACGCCCAATGACACCGAAGCTGCCGTTGCCAAGTCAGCGCGCCGTGCGACCACCGTGCCACGTGCGAGCCCTAAAGTGCCCACCTATGAGTACTACGGGTTCGTTCTGTACCTGGCTTCCTCGCTGGCCTTCCGTACGCCGACCCTTACCCCGAGCACAGACCTGGTCCGGATGAGCTAACACACCAGCAGTGATCTATGTCCTCTGGTCCTACCTGCCATCGCCCTTCCTTCACCAACTCGGCATCTACTACTATCCTAACCGCTGGTGGTCGCTGGCCTTCCCCTCGTGGCTGGTCATGTCCATCATCTACATCTACGTCGCGCTGGCATCGTACAACACGGGCTATCTGACACTGCCAATGAACAGCATCGAGAACATCGTGGATGAGGTCGCCAACGTGGCCATCATCGATGGTAAGGGCCGGCGACGGCCCGGCGGCTCGTCGCGCATGAGACCGGGCGCGACGTCGTACCAGATCATGGGCCCGCAGAACCGCAAGGTGCACTGGCCGGAGATCTGGAGCGAGGGCACGGACGCGGTGATGGACGTGCCAGTGGGCGGGGTGTGTGAGGTGCTGTACGGGCAGGAACGCAACGACGACGAGCTGTGCGGCGAGACCCATGCGTTTGGGGGGTCGAGGCGGCCGTCGCGTACAGTGACATAATGATACCCTATCCTGCCTACGACGATGTATATAGGTCTTAGATTCTTTAAACGAACAAAGTTTACCCGAAGCGATATCTACGTCGGTCTATAAAGCTCCACCTTACGCAGGAGCTACCTCTATCCCTCCTCCGGGATCCGTCGTAGTCGCATCCCACCCCTCCACCCGATCCAGCCCTTCTCCAGCGGCCCACGCAGCAGTCCAATGACCAACGCGCCGGCCACCAGCGCCAGACCCATGGTGCCAGACATGATCCAGCCGCCGCGCGCATAGACCTGGTTCCCGACCGAAGTGCCCATCAGCTGCCCGCAGAACACGCCGACCATGTAGCCGGTGTTGATACGATTACGCGCCTTGGGCGCGACCTTGTAGATGGCGGCGCGGTTCGCGATCTGGGTCATTTGGATGCCAAAGTCCTGGAGGACGGCCTGGAGGATGGGGCCAGCGACGGAAAAGGAGCCGGTGTAGGTGCCGACGGCGATACCGGTGATGGTGATGAGCAGGCTGGTCGTGACGCAGAAGGTGGTGACGAACTTGTCGATGAGGAAGCGGGAGAAGACGGGGCCGAAGAGCATGGGAGTGAGGCCGGCGAGGGAGAAGAGGCCGATGGTGAGGGTGGAGTAGCGGTAGGGATCACCGGAGAGCAAGAAGGTGAGAGTGGTCCAGAAGTTGGTGAAGGTCGCGGAGGTGAGGAAGCCGATCAGGGTTGCCTGGACGAGGACAGGCGAGCGCACGAAGTAGCCGATGATCGAGGAGAGGATGGTCCAGTAGGAGATGTCGGAGTTTGTGACCGGGTAGTCTGGCATGAAGAGCCACATGAGCATGAAGATGAGGTACTGCAGGGCGAGGGATAGCCAGTAGACGTTGCGCCAGTCGGTGCGCGAGGCGATGATGCCGGCGAGCAGACGGGCGAACAGCATGCCGAGCGCGAGACCGCAGGTGACGAGGGAGATGGCTGTCGCGCGGCGGGCTGGCGGCGCGAGGTCTCCGACGAGTGGGAGCATAATTTGCTGGAGAGAGTTAGGGGGTGGGGCTGAAACGAGGAGATGGTTTCTTACGGGGGTCACGGTAGTGATGGATGTGATGAAGCTTAGGGCGAGGAAGACATTGAACGAACTGGTCACGCAGAGCCCGATCCAGACGGTTGCAGTCAGGAAGGTCAAGACCAGGACGAACTGTCTCCGCCGGAGAATGTCACCCAGTGGACAGAGGAAGATGAGCCCAGCTGCGTAGCCTGCCTGCGAGCATGTTGGGATCAACGAGGCCTGTTTCTGGGTCACGTCGAAGTATTCAGCGAGCATGTCCAGCAGTGGTTGCGCATAGTATAGATTGGCGACCTAGTTGGTCAGCATCTTACCCTTGTACGTAGTTTCTCCATTCTGCTCACCGTAAATGTTGTCGCGAAGGAGAACAAGAGATTGAGAAATAGATTGAACTTGGGAGGATTTTCAGGGGTCCATCGACATCGAGGAGGTGCCCAGAAGAGGATATCGAACAGGGCTTGCAGCCTCTGCGGTGTACCCTTCTCGCCATGATTATTTTCCAGCTATCGAGTGATTGTCAGGACTTAAATGTAGATATCGGGACAAGACAGCAAAGACGTACCTGTATAGGATCAGTCGATGGCCCGACAGAGACTGGACTCTGCTCTCGACGGATATCATTCTCGTCCATGGCGCTCAATGGCCTTGAGAAGAGAGAGATCCTGGAGAGAGAGAAATTTCCTCTTGACCCTGTCTGGCCAGGATCCTTCGATCACTAAGCTAACGCTATGCTTCTCCACTCCGCTTTCTCTTCTGGCGGCGGGGTGTGGGGTTTGCCTATCTTAGGTCTTACCTTACGGATGATGGTTGATAGGAAGACGCCGAATGCCCATCGTGGGCACCAGTCGATAAGCTCAACGCAGTGGTGCTCGTTATAGAGGGACATGGTGTCCCAGCTTGCAGTCTCTTTCAAGAAACTTCATTGAAAGAAGAGCCATGCACACTATGGCCGGTGTTTTCTGTTGTTCGGGCCAAGCCATCGGGTTACAGCTAAGTGTATGAATCACCGAGCAGGATATTAATCCGGTGCCAGAGAGTAACATGATAGGACAGAGATCTCGGGTCTAAATGTCGGCAAGATAATCTCATCGGGGAGTTTCTCGAGCCAATGCTGTAGGTAGTGATCCCATTGATCTCCACTGTGAAAGAGGATAAGTAGCGTCATTAAAGGAAACCTACTCCGTAGAAATAAGCATCGAGAGAGACATCGAAGAAGAGTTCACAAGCTTAACTAGCTGACTCATCGTGCATTAACGCCACGTGCATCCATTCGTTTTATTCCTCTCCCAATTCAATTGACATCGAACACTTCCACCAACCAACAATCATTTTCGTACATACGTTTGAGATCCCAAGATGGATACCAAACAGGTGGCACGGCGCCCTGCATTGGGAGACTTCAAGCCCTCGGCAGTCTCCCGGAAATCCGCTAATTATGTCAACTACGACTTCAGTGAGATGACTGATACAAAAGGAGAGGTTTCCTGGCCATATTCAGGACGACAAGACACAAAGGAGCGCGAGCAACAGAAGTTGCTCACTTCCCTTCGTCAAGATCAGACATGACCCTTTCAGCCAAGTATAAGCGTCTTGGACATGGGCCAGCAGAAAAAGTGCCGCGAATGTGGGAACGTTGAAATAGACTGACATGGGGGGAGGTTCTGAAGAGCTGCATATGTAATATTTGTGCAATAAAGCGTACCCGGGAAAATACAGTCTCTTGACCAAAAGAGAGGCTAAGGAGGATTATCTCCTTACAGACCGTGAGTATTGAATATATATACCACTAGAATCGCTGACGCTGATGAGTCTGCAGCTGAACTCCGGGATGAAGAGATTCTACTGTACCTTGAACGACCTCATCTATGTCACTCCCAGAAGTAGCCGATTCACATATAGTTCCTCTGCCTACTCGGCTGCATGGACCGAAGCTCGGCAATAATGCGGAGTAACGCTTGGACATTTGTTACCATTTGCGGGGATGATCAGCCCATATACTGATAGCCTCGGGCCAGGGACAAGACGGTCATGCTGATGATTCTTATACATTTCCTTAGCTTTTTAAGTACTGGGGCGTGACGGATTGCCATAACTATATTCCAACTATAAAGACTAGTCTATGTTCTCACCCATACCGCAACAGACTTTGGAGGAACGATCATCTTCGCTGTGCCGGATTAGACAATGTCGCTCGCAAGCTACATCTGGGGAGACGCCGAGCTCAATCGACGACAGGACATCCTCAAGGCTCTGTCTGAGTTCCCAATCAAAACCGTTTGCCGCAACCCGTACCGATTGTCGCGCAAAGAACTATGGACAGTGAGAATTCAGCAAAATATCGAGCTGCTAGAGCTCAAGATGCGACTAGGCTGGACAGCACAGCACTATCTGGATGCTCTAAGAATTGTCTGTCCAGATGTTGCTTCTCTTAGCGCGAGCTATCGCAGTAAGTGGTCACAGAGCATGAATCTGCATATGGCTGACCGCTAGAGATATAGTCTTCCTTAAGAATCTCCATGCTCAAATGAGCGAAGAACAGCGGGCGTACTGGATCCCCAAAGCTGAAAATTTTGAAATCACCGGATGCTATGCTCAGACCGAACTTGGACATGGGAGTAACCTGAAAGGTGTCGAGACAACGGCGACCTTTGATCCGACCACCGATGAGATTGTCCTCAACTCACCCACCTTGTCGAGCCACAAGTACTGGATCGGTGGTTTGGGTGTCATGGCAACACACGCTCTGGTCATCGCACAACTGATCGTGGCCGGGAAGACACTGGGTAATCATGTTTTCCTGGTTCAGATCCGAGACTGGGAAACCCATGACTTGCTCCCTAATGTGCAGGTATATGAACAGGGAGAGAAGTCTCTGGGTACCTTCGCTACAATGGACAACGGGGTCATGGAATTCACCCACAAGCGAATTCCGCGGTCTCAGATGCTTGCGCGCTACGCATCGTTGGACAGAGACGGTACTTACCATAAGAGCGAAAACAAGAAACATGCATACACCTCCATGGTCATTATCCGGAGTTTGATGTCGCAAGAAATCGGTCTGGACGTTGCCAAGGCGATTATCATTGCACTTAAATATACAGGCTTTCGGAGACAGTTCAACGTGAGAGATGGCAAAGAGACTCGCGTGATCGAATATGCCAGTGTTCAAAATAGACTCTACCCAGCACTGTGCCGCGTAAGCCAAGTATCATACCTGTTTCTGTGGCTGTTTGCTAACTTATCCACAAGGCCATCGCTATGGTCCTCGTCGGCCGAGAGATCAAAGAGCAAGTTGAAGATCTTCGAGTCGATAAGCTGGAAAATCTCCATCTCCAGACCGTTGGACTTAAAATCTGGGCCACCGAACATGGGGTGAGAGACGTTGAGGTTGCTCGGCTGAGCTGTGGTGGACACGGTAAGGCGTTGCCCTCTTCATGGATCAATTTCTCTCTTACAGTAGGTGCTGTAGGAAATATGGCGGTTACTGGGCTGGGCTCGATGTATGCCCAACTGTCTCCATCGCGGACGTATGAAGGAGACAACTACGTCTTGTCGCAACAGATAGGAAATGCGGTGATTAAGCACTGGAATAAGTGTGTATACTCTTGCACCAATACATACCACGGCTGACCTCCGGCAGGAATACCGAAATGACGCTCCCAGCTCTGTCCTATTTGACTCTGCTACGACACTCTCAGCGAGTGTTGGGAAGGTTGGGCGTAGGGGCCGCTGATTCATTTCTTGCACCCAAGACGCAGGAACAACTCCTGGAATACCGTGCTGCCATTCTGGCGAGAAGGCATATCTCAGACACCGAACAAGGCAAAGACACCAGCTATGATGTGTTCCAACTCGCGATGGCCCATGCGGACTTGACATATTGGCGTAGTTTGCAGAATAAACTCTGCGAAGCTCCAAAGGGACAGGAGACAGCGATCAAAACGCTTGTAGATGTGGTGAGTCCGATCTTTCACGGAGGTAATTTCAGCTGCTGATTCTGAAATTAACAGTTCGCCCTTACGTCAATTCTGGAGAGCCTAGGGGCATTTGTAGGGACCAATTATCTCACAGAGGGGGACATATCTGGCTTGAAAGATGTGCATAGTTCCTGCATCGCCTCGTTCTCCAATCATGCCCAGTCGATTGTGGATGCGTTGGGCTTCACGGAAACCGAGCTTAACAGTGCCTTTGCCCGCGAAAATCAGACCCCATATGAGGCCCTTCTGGAGACGGCACGGCAGAGCGAGATGACCGACAATCGGTTTATTCGACCAATTATCTTGCAAGCGAGGAATCTATGGAAGAAGTATCAGGGCTCGGCTTCGAAGTTATAGTCGGTATTGCTCTTCATCACGTGCGATCGTAGATCAGAAGGACCTCGTGCTTCGGTGGTTGAAGGTGAGAAGCTTGAAATACCTTATCTGTCGCATAATCATAGTTCATCAACAAGCGAATATATATATTTGTCCAGACGACATCCACATAAGAACAGTAGATGGCAATCACGGTAAAACATCTTTATGAAATCCTACCAGGTATGCCTCCATAATAACTGCAAATAATATGCAGAGTCCTATGAAGCACTTTCTCATACAAGGTAAGCAAGTGTAAACAATGACGGAGATGCAAGGTGTATAACCAGTCACGTGACATAACCACAACAGAGTCTCTATCCAACGCCAGATTCCACGATGTACCACTATTGCATTAACTAAAACTAGAAACAATATTAAGGATGTACTCTCTCGATATGAGAAGAAAAATACCACATCAAGCAGCGCTAATGGCGGTTAAAGCAGCGGCGTGGGCGGCTACGACAGCCAACCAGGATCCTTAGTAAGACGCCAACCTTTCTTACGGTGTCCCGTCCCAGTGACCCTCCAGCCAGTCTCTCGCTGCATCTCCGGTCGCATTTCTCCTTCTCCGAACTCCTTCATCTCCTTACTCCCATTGCCTTCTCTTTATCGGTGTTGACGCGGCTAGGAACTTGGTTTCCTGCCGTTGTCGCCCGCTCCCGCTTGTTGGCTTACATTAACAGAGTTTAAGACCGCCTTTCTCCCCAGAGCTCCTCTCGACTCACACCTCCCTCCATAATTCCGAATTTCTCGGCTTACCCTTTCGGCCTTTCCAACATCTTGCGGCTGATTGTGTATGGCGTGGCAGTCGTCCTCAGCCATGGCTGGCGGTGGAGGGTTTGTTGGGCCCGGGGGTGACATGCCGTCAAACGGCGGACAGCCTCAGGGGACGGAATACACATTGCAAGGTGAGCGATCGGGAGGACCCCTGTCATGTGCGGAGCCGACCGAGTCATACTAACTGCTTGACCCGAAAGGCGTCATGCGCTTTTTGCAGACAGAATGGCACCGCCACGAACGAGACCGCAATGCTTGGGAGATTGAGCGCGCGGAAATGAAGTCTCGCATTGGTCGGCTGGAAGGCGACGTCCGAACGAGCAAACGGTTACACGAGTCCTTGGGAAAACATGTTCGGTTACTGGAAGCTGCGTTGAAGAAAGAACGCGAGAAAGTCAAGAAGCTCAGTAACAACGAGACGGTGGAGGACATGCGCGACCCCAAGGAGATCGCTCGCGAGAGTTTGAATGCCATCAAATGTATTCCCCTTCCCCAACCTTTGGAGGATTCGCGCCTATACTGATTACCACGCTAGCTCAACGTCCGAGCCCATTCGCCGACCTAGGTGATTCCGACATCAATTCGGACAATCAACACGACAGACAAGAGAGTGAACGAGAGAAGTCGCGTCGATACTTGGCGAAATGTCACCAGGAAGTCGCCTACCATGTTATACCCTCCTCACATCCTCCTCTCGACCTTAGCGACCCTGATCTCTCGAATCACCTCTATGGCAACCAGCATCTGTCTCAGCAAAGCCTGGAGGAGGCCTATCTACAGCAGCAACGCCAGAAGCAACAGCAGCAAGCGAACCATTTCATGGCCCGCGAGGCGCCGATACCTAACCACCAGCCCATGATGGCGCAGTACTCCGAACCATCTGCCTTGTCCCGAGCGCAAAACCAATCCAATCTTCCTCCCGGTTCTCGCGAGGCCCTTGAGCGAAAACCCTTGGAACCGCAGCAAACGCCCGTCACGGCGATTGATAACAGAAAGCAAGGTCTGGAGTCTGCGCGCATCGACGAACGAACAGGCTTTGAAGGATACGGTGCACATGGGGACGACACGAAGCCGGGTCAGAATGAGGAACACGCAGATGACGCTGATGGCTGGAATTTTGATGAACCGTCGGAGTCTGATTCCGCGACAGGACCAATCCCTCCTCATCGGCCAGATGTGGATGCTTTTCCCAACGCCAATTTCGTGCGGTCGAAATCTCCTTCACGTCCTGGACCACTTTCTCATCGACGGAAGAGCTCCGGCGCACGGCGCAAGAGTGAAGGGGCCATTGAGCTGAGCGCAACCGGTGTTCCTAAGCCCGACACCAATTTCAAAGTTCGGTTCGCTCTACGAGGCCACCTGGACGTGATCCGTTCGGTCATATTTACGGGTGGCGGTAGCCCTTCTGAACCGGAGATCTGCACCTGCAGCGATGATGGCACAATCAAGCGATGGATCATTCCCGCAAGCTATGGCGCTTTCGGTTCTCAGGCAGCTAGCTCAAGCAATGATCTTGACATCACGAGCTACTTCACCCACCGCGGCCACGTAGGCGCAGTGACTGCCTTGGCCGCCTGTTCTCCGTCGCAGAACTTCTCTAATGGTGGCCGTGTGTCAGGTGATGGCTGGGTGTTTTCTGGTGGCCAAGACGCCAGCGTTCGCGTCTGGGAGCGAGGTCGCGTCGACCCCAAAGCTACCCTCGATGGTCACACCGATGCTGTATGGGGCCTGTGTGTTCTTCCTGGCACCACCGGTTCTGTGTTTGGGGACTCATGCGCTCAGTACGGCGGCCCTGACCGAATTCTACTTGCATCGGGTGCTGCAGATGGTCACATCTTGATTTGGGCCGTTAGTGCACCTCCCCAGTTATCGTCGCCACAGGCAGGATCTCGGGGCGCTCGAGGCAGTCGGCGCGCAAACTCGATATCATCAGGTTCCAATTTCCCTTCTTCCCCACAGCCTAGCACGGCGACAACAACTCCGTTCCACTATACCCTCATCCATAACATTGTCCACAAAGACTCCCCGTCGCCAACCTGTATAAGTCCTCTATCTCTTGCTGGTGTCAACTTTGTGGTTTCCTTTTCTGACGCGTCTGTGATCGTCTATGATACGAGAACTGGCGAAGAGATTGCGGGAATGGCGAGCCTAGAAACGTACGACGGAACGCCTTCGACAGGCGTTAACTCTGTTGTTGCGACCACCGTTGGCTTTGATGGCTCGGCAGGCCTCGACCCGAGCCGCATTCCGGCCGAAGAGGAGGTAGTTCATGGCGCGACTGGCTCAAGCGCTGTGGAGGGAGTGATCATTTGTGGATACGAAGACAGATATATCCGGTTCTTCGATGCCAACAGTGGTATGTATCTTCTGAGACTTCTACTGCAAGATGGAACGTGCTGACTTCTGTCGCCTAGGCCAATGTACCTACACTATGCTTGCTCACCCATCAGCGATTGCCTCACTGTCGCTCTCTCCAGACGGGCGTGAACTAGTGTCTGCCGGACACGATGCCAGTTTGCGATTCTGGAACCTGGAGAAACGAAGCTGTACCCAAGAGATCACCAGTCACAGGCTGATGCGCGGTGAGGGTGTCTGCGCCGCGGTATGGAGCCGCGACGGTCGCTGGGTTGTCAGCGGAGGAGGAGACGGGGTCGTGAAGGTCTTCTCAAGATAATGAATGAGGACTGTTGTCGATGTATGATTTTACTTCCTTTTTGATCCTGTGCACATTGCAGCCGATACGTTTCTTGCTATTTTATTTCGACGCATGAAAATGGACGAGCGCTTGGCCTATCTTGAGCATTTGCAACGGTGTCAACTTGCCTGGCATATGTTCCTTTCTCCTTGTGTGGTTATAGGTTCTTTCCCCCCATTTTAACATTCATATTTGTCTCATTAATTCGGCTATTAACTTTTTGACACTCCAATAACCCTTGTTCGCATATGGTTTACATCCGTCTACGTTGTTATGTTCTCTGGGAGGAGGGCAGACTGTGATGGACAACGAGATAGCTGATTGGTACAGAACAGCGTTTCCTTGTGGTTTTTCTACAGATCTATCGACTTCTCGCAGGCTTGGTGCTCCCGCATTTGACCTGTTGTACAGGCATGAGATAGGCTAAATACGGTAGGCAGCCTCAATAGAGTCCTCTAGAGGAGTAACCGTGCCCCTCACTCCATTATGAATAAAGTATGTAATCAAATGCTTCTCCTAATACTACCACGTTCGACTCTTTCGGACCAAGTTGTCAAAGTACATGTGGCTTATAGGATCCGTGCCGTTACTATTTTGGTTATGTGGATGACGCGGTTTTCATTTGCCAAGATAATCCTTATACGAGTGTTCCATAGACGAGGGCACGATTTGCTGAAGTTTTTGCGACAGTGGGCACGGTGAAGGCGGATCCGGCACTTCTGGGAGTCCGTGACCAGGCTGCCAAAAAATCTGCCTTATCCTCTGACGAGAATGGCATTGATGCCTGGGTGATTAGCCTCAAACATGTTTGCCCGGGCAAAGGGACAGACGACGTCCGAGCAACATCCTCTTTGGGTAATGGGCTAGGCTGTCAGATACTCTAGCTTATTACGGCGATACGAGCTCGGCACCCCCCGCCCTTGGCACTCTCCTTACAGAGGACAAACATGATTCAAAGGTACGAAAGCCTCATTTCCCTGCCGATCAGGAGCGAAGTTGCTGGAACGCCACGCGTCGGTTTGAAGCTGCCTGGGCTCCTTGTCGCGACGGTAGCATCGATCTCGCGATATAAGCCACTCTCCACGACTGCAGTTATCAATAATCACTCGCGAGATGCGCAGGCCTTGACCCTCTACAATCTTTTCGATTACGGTCGACATAATGGGACATCCTCCAGAGTCCGAGTCTGGACAGATCTCGGCGCAGAGTGCGGACTCACTCGGCCAGCATCATGACTCGTCCCCAGCGACGGACCGCAAAGAAGCCAGCGCTGTCGAACTGAATGAGACAAAAGAAAAATCGTCCGACGAAGAAAAATCCGAAGGACAGGCCTCTGATAGTAAAGATGAGCAGCCTGAACAGAAAGCTTCCCTGGCAAATTACTTTGTGAGAACTATCCCGCGGGCATTCTAGCACTCCGCTGACGATGTATATCTGTAGAGGATTTTTTCCTACGCCAATACACAAGATCGCGCGATTCTCGCTTTGGGGCTTGTATGTTCGATCGGATCTGGTGTGGTAGGTTCAACAAATCCTGGTACGTGAGACACGACCTTGACGTGGTCAATAGCCTCTGCCTCTGATGAATATCGTCTTCGGAAACCTGGTTGGAGAATTCAATGGCTATTTCACGGAAGGGACAACGGTCACTGAGGACGAATTCAAAGCTTCTGTCAGCAATCTGAGGTATGTGAGCATGGGTAGTGAGATAGTCCGTTCATGACTGATGCTGGTTAAGCTTGTACATCGTGTACCTGTTCATCGGGAAGTTCACGTTGACATACTTCTCCATGGTACTTCAACCCCTATCACATACGCTCACATACGACTGCATCACTAATCTACCCAGTACTGTTTCCGTGTCATCAGTCTTCGCGTCTCGGCCACTCTGCGACTAGAATACATGGAGTCTCTTTTCGCCCAGCGCATCAGCAAGCTGGACCAGGTATCAGTGGGGACGATCACGAATACAATCACAACCCTCTCCAATTCCATCCAGCAGAGCATCTCGGACAAACTAGCTATCCTCTTCCAATCCCTCGCTCTACTAATCACCGCGTACATCATTGCGTTCAAGTACTCATGGGCCTTGACACTCGTCACAAGCGCTGCGCTTCTTTTCATCCTTATCGTCTGCACTTTCACAATCCCGGTCCTTGTCAAGGTCCAAGCAGAGGTAGATGAGGCTGACAAGAAACACTCGTCAATCGCAGCCGAGATCTTTGGTTCCATCCGCACCGTCGTATCGCTCGGAGCGCAGAGCCCGCTCTGCAAGAAGTATGCCGGCTGGATTGAGGAATCGCGGAGGCGCGGACAGCGCATGTCAACCGTATTAGGAGTCCAACTTGGCCTGGTGTTCTTTGCAATGTACTCTAGCTACTCGCTGGCGTTCTGGTTCGGCCTGAAGCTCTACAGAGAGGGTCACATTGCGAATATAAACGTCGTTATCACGTGGGTACTCGTGCTACGAGGTCATGTACTTGCTAAGACTTTTTCAGGGTGTTCTTTTCAGTCATGATCGCGGTGAGCATCTTGGGGAACATCGCCTCGCCGTTGATGATCGTGTCCAAGGCTGCTAGCGCCGCGGGCTCGTTCTTCGAAATGATCAATTCTCAGAGAATGGACACCAGCGGTTTCCGAGAGCCCGATGCTTCCGCTGAAGTCGATATCGTTTACCAAAATGTCGAGTTCACCTACCCTTCTCGGCCAGACACAAAGGTACTGAAAGGGTTCAACGCTCGCTTTGAAAGAGGAAAGACGACCGCGTTGGTAGGACCATCCGGCTCTGGAAAGAGCACGATCGCAGCTTTGATTGAACGATGGTATGATCTGACAGAGGAAGATGGGCCTCTCAACGGCGGGGATATCTTCGTTGGCCAGCACAAGATAAGCGATCTCGACTTGAAATGGTGGAGATCTCGGATTGGACTTGTCCAGCAAGAGCCGTTCCTTTTCAACGACACGATCTTCAACAATGTGTCATTTGGCTTGATTGGCACGAAATGGGAGAACGAACCTGAATCCGTCAAGAAAGAACTGGTCCAGAAGGCCTGTGAAGAAGCATCTGCGACAGAGTTCATCGACCGTCTGCCAGAGGTACGTGACACCTTCTTTCCACACTGCGGTGTCTAACTGCAACAGGGCTATGAAACTATCGTGGGAGAGAATGGCACCAAACTGAGCGGCGGCCAAAGACAACGTCTGGCTATTGCTCGAAGCATCATCAAACAGCCCACCATTCTGATATTAGACGAGGCGACAAGTGCGATTGATGTCCGCGGAGAAAAGATAGTCCAGGCTGCGCTAGACCGGGTGTCGAAGGACCGCACCACAGTTGTGATTGCCCATCGACTTTCGACGATCCGAAAAGCCGACAAGATTGTTGTGATGACGAGCGGCGTTGACATGGAGCATGGGTCACATGATGAACTGATGGCAATCGAGGGTGGCGTGTATAGAGGCCTTGTCAATGCTCAGAGACTGGAGATCTCTGCAGACGATGAGACTGACATGACGGAGGCCAGTCCGGAACTGGAAGAGGAAACCAAGTCAATGGATACGGTTCTCTATGACACCTCACAGAAGGACGAAGAGGACTACAACAAAAACCGAAGCTTTTTCACCAGTTTCGGGCTATATTTATACGAGCAGCGCGCAAGGTGGCTGTTGTATATGCCGACCTTGATCGCCGCTGCTGGAGCTGGAGGTGAGTGTCCTAGCCCCTATCGATGAATAAGCTAACTTATCGCAACGTAAAGCGTCTTTCCCATTGCAGAGCTGGCTGATGGCACAATTGATTGGCGTCTTCCGCTTGAGCGGAAAAAAACTTGCAGACGCCGCAAACTTTTGGGCGCTAATGTTCTTCATTCTCGCCCTCGAGGTGGCTGCTTGTTATAGCGTACTGGGATACTGTACCAACCGGTTTTCAATGGTAAGCAGTAACTTTGTAGCACGACGAGTATTCGCAGTCTGACACTGATCTAGGAGGTTGGCTCATACTGCCGAACGGATTACATTGAGAATATCCTGAAGAAACCAATAGCGTTCTACGACCGCCATGAGAACGCATCTGGCTCCCTGGTCTCTCGGCTTGCGACAGACCCCAAGCAGGTTCAAGAGTTACTCGGACCGAACGGGGCATTTCCGATTATTTCCATTTTTGGCGTCGTGGGTTCCATCGTGATCGCCTTTTGCTTTGGCTGGAAGCTAAGCCTGGTGGCTGTATTTGCGGCTTTGCCATGCACTTTCCTCGCCTCTTTCATGCGCATTAGGTATGAGATGCAGTTTGACGCAATGAACGCGAAGGTGTATGCGGGTAGTTCGCAGTTTGCAGCCGAGGCTATAGAGGCATTTCGGACTGTCTCAGCACTGACGATGGAAGATGCTATCTTGAATCGTTATCTGAATCTCCTCCAGGAACAGCAGAGAAAGGCTTTTCGGAAAGCCTGGTACGCAACTTTGATCTTTGCGTTTTCCGATAGTGTTGAGCTATGTGCGATGGCACTGACTTTCTGGTGAGCACCCCGAAGAAGACAACATGTACAATTACTGATTCTTTCCTCAGGTACGGCGGCCAACTACTGGCATCCAGAGAGTATGAACCGACCAAGTTCTTCGTCATCTATATGGCTATCATCCAGGGAGGTCAACAAGCTGGTCAGTTCTTCAGTTTTGGATCAAATATCGCACAGGCAACCGCATCGGCGAACAGGATGTTGGACTTTCGCCCAAGGCCAGCTTCAGTGAGCAGTACTGGGGTCGACTCCGCTCAAAAGGCAAGCTTTGAGCGAAACGAGGGCGCGAGAATCGAATTCAATCAGGTTACATTCAAATACGCGTCCCAAGAGGTCCCTCTTTTCTCGGATCTCAGGTTCAACATCGAAAGTGGCCAGTTCGTCGCCTTTGTCGGGCCGTCAGGTTGTGGCAAGACAAGCGTTATATCATTGCTGGAGAAATTCTATCACCCAGCACAAGGCACCATTTCAGTCAACGGCCATGACATCAGTCGCCTTGAGACCTCATCCTACCGGAGGGCAATCTCGCTCGTGGCACAGGAACCGAGACTTTTCGAAGGAACGATCCGTGACAACATTACCCTAGGCCTCGAGGAGTCTGATTTCACTGAGGATGATATAGTGCAAGCATGCAAAGACGCGGAAATCCATGATTTTATTGCATCACTTCCGAACGGCTACTCTACTGAGCTCGGTATAAAAGCCCAGACATCGCTCAGCGGAGGCCAGCGGCAGCGACTCTGCATTGCTCGTGCGCTGCTACGAAAACCGTCTCTTCTCCTGTTAGATGAGGCCACCTCGAGTCTTGACTCGCAATCCGAAAAGCTAGTGCAAGCGGCGATGGACCGCTTGGCTGCGAAGAGAAGCATGACGATTGTGGCTGTCGCCCACAGACTGGCCACCATCCAGAAGGCCGATGTGATCTTTGTGTTTGGAGAGGCTCATGGTGGGAAGGGCTCTCGAATCGTGGAGCAAGGAACGCACCAGGAATTGCTTCGAAAGAAGGGAACTTACTGGCAGATGGTGAGTCTTCTTTCCCTACATTTTTTGCGTCGTACTAACCTAGTTATAGTGTCTGGAGAATGCGTTGGACAAATGATCCATTCCTCCCTGCCAGGACGTCGAGGAGTCTAATGTAATATAATCTTGTTTGGATATTAGATACTCCTCTCATAGCTAGGATATTGTAATATAGATGATATCATCTCTTCTCACGATTCCATCTCAGCCTTGGTTTTCAAGCATACTGTATGGGGGTCAGCACCGGATATAAGCCTCGTTCCGGCGTTAACGGAGAAAGAGGTTTGCCTCCGCTGTCTGGCTCTAGTATAAGTACATAACACATAACTACTCAGGTAGAAAAAATTTCTCTTGTAATCCCATTATAATCAGACTCAATATGGCGAATAATAACAATCTCAAGATCATCTTCGGAGCCATGACCTTTGGCGAGCCGAGTAAGTCCTGCGACATGGTCATTGATCTAGAGAAGTACATAGCTAACCAGACCAGACACACTCGGTGCCCGTGTCCACGACAATAGCCTGGCCTCTTCCATGCTCGACATTTTCCAACGTCACGGCCACAACGAAATCGACACAGCCCGCATCTACGGGAACGGTTCCTCAGAAGCGATGCTCGCAGCCGTCGACTGGCAAAACCGCAGCCTCGTCATGGCCACAAAGCTCTACCCTACGATAGGCAAAGAGCAAATATTCAGTGAGATCTACACCCACCGACCAGAAGACATCCGTCGCGGTCTCCTCTCGAGCCTGGACGCCCTCAAAACCACCAAAATCGACCTCTTCTACCTCCACGCCCCAGAACGCAACACACCCTTCGAAGACACCCTCCGCGAAGTGAACGCGCTGCACAAGGAAGGCCGCTTCACCCGCTTCGGACTCAGCAACTACATGGCGTGGGAGGTAGCCGCCATCTGCGAGATCTGCAAGAAGAACGGCTGGATCATGCCGTCCGTCTACCAGGGGGTGTATCATGCGCTGCAGCGGAGCATTGAGGGCGAGCTTTTCCCGTGCTTGCGGAAATACGGCATCGCGCTGTATGCTTTCCAGCCTCTAGCGGGAGGGTTCCTGACGGGGCGGTATACGCGCGACCAGACAGAGTTTGAAGCTGGGTCGCGGTTTGATCCGAAGATTGCGCAGGGCAGCGTGCATCGGACGCGGTACTGGAATGGGGTGTATTTTGATGCGCTGGAGGCGATTCATGCAGTGGCGGAAAAGCATGGTCTGAGTGATGGGGAGGTCGCGCTGCGGTGGTTGAAGCATCATTCGTTTCTGAGGGAGGAACTAGGCGATGCTATCATTGTTGGGGCCAGTAGTGTCAAGCATCTAGAGGCGAATCTGGTGGATTTGGAAAAGGATCCGCTGCCAGATGAAGTTGTACAGGTCGTTGAGGAGGTTTGGCCGAGTGTGAAGGGGGCTGCGCCGAACTATTGGCATTAGAAACACGCCACATGTTTGAGGTACTGGACATCCTTTGCGAGCCAGCACTATGTATTAACTACCTCGTTTAGCTTGAGAGACGGCGAATTGTTGCTACAGTGAAAGATCGAGGCCCCATACAAAGTAAATATCAAGGCTGAACAATCCTGCATATAGATTCCTCCAAACAGAGCCGAGCGCCTACAGCTATGATTGATTCGCTGTTGTTCCTCGTATTCGGTGGAGCAGACGCAGAGGAAGCACAAGGCTGGAATGTAAACATGAAAGCCTCGTCAAGCCAAGTAGCGAATGGTTAAGTGCTCTGGGGTTAGCCTTGCTGAGGCTGGTCATGAACCGCCAATACATTTTCTACTCCGTATGCTGCCCTCGGGAATACATATCCTCCTTATCTGTCGAGCAGAGAGGAAACTCAGCGCCTTTCCACTTGTAACTGAATCTCAGTATTTGGACTTCAAAGATTCTGTAGCAAGATTATCCCCATCTAGGAAGTCAGGCTCTTTTATGACTATACACTCAAGATGTCCTGGCGTACTCCAAAGAACGAGATCTTAATCGCTGTCATCGGGGTCACTGGTGCAGGCAAGACCAGCTTCATCTCACGGGCCACTGGCAACACCGATTTAGAAATCGGCAGAGGCCTTGAGTCATGTACGCTGGATCTCCATCTTCATAGCAGGACGTCTCACTAAACGAACGGGGTCAATATCTAGGTACAAAAGACGTCCTTCCCGTGCCGTGTACGATTGATGGGACGCGGGTCGTCCTGATCGACACTCCTGGCTTCGACGACACGTACGAATCTGATGCAGACATCATGCAACTGATTGCCAACTATCTCGCCACCACATACGAGAGGAAGATCTTTCTCTCGGGGTTGATTCTGTTGCAACCCATCACTGGGAACCGAATTACCGGGAGCGAAAGGAGACGAACGGCGCTTTTCAAGGATATCATGGGCCCCGGGGCATACCGACGTGTCATGATCGGGACCACGATGTGGAGCCAAATCCGAAACCAAGACGATGCGAATCGACACGTATATGAACGGTTGACGAGAGGAGATGCCTGGGAGGATATGCGAGATGGGGGCGCGAACGTCATGCGCCATGATGATACATCTGCCTCCGCCGTGTGGATCGTGAAAATGCTCATGACGCCGGGGAATGAAGTGATTCTGCAGATGCAAGAGGAACTGGCAGCCCATGACATGTGCATCTGGCGCACCTCTGCTGGAAAACGTGTCGATGAAGACTTGGGAAAGGAGGTTCTTCGCCTGAGAAGAGATCTGCATGGGTTGCAGCGAGACAGCTCCGCGCAGCAAACGGAGATCCAGGGCCTGATTCAACGACTCTCTGGGCTGGAATTGCAAAAGAGCAAGGTACGCACCGGCAGAGTAAGTATCCCCCCTCCCCCCCCCATCCAAGCTAGATTCGAACGAACGGGCTCACCTACCTCAAGGCAGAAATACTCCAGAATTATGCCCTTTTTTCCTCGGCCACAGTTCCCATATTGGGGCTGCTATTTGGGTCCGGGTTATTGTGCACGATACTCTAGTGACGGGCTAGTGGGTAATGTCATGATGGCATGCTGTATTGATGATTGAGTAAGCAGCGAAGCAGTTTCTATGGAGATATGAACGTATATTGCAGGCTGTCTTCGTCTTATTCAAGCAGAGATAGGATTACATTGATTTGAAGAGAGGGAGCCATTTCTAGGCTCATAAAAGAAATCAAACTAGATAAGAGTAGAGAGCAGAGGGTGTTTCTGATCAAGTCCTCGCCGAAACCAGAAATACATTCAATGGCGACGACCTTTTGGAGTACGCTGAGACCTAGGAGTGGGATGAGATACCTGGCCTCTAAACATTCGTATTATAAGACTTGACAGTCCGTGCCGTGACTCTGCCTCCCTTAGCGCCATTAACTCTCTTTCCTGTCTTTCCTCCTCGTCATCCTCCAATTGTCTTTGTAACTGCATTTGACGTTTCAGCCGTTCTTCCTGGATAACAGCGCCTACAGCGGTGTCCAAGAGGTGACGACCAGCCATGAGCTCCTCCTGCAGTTGAAGCATAGGCGGAGGTCCTGTTGAGGACTGTCTCTCAAATATTTGTAGGATTCTTTCGCCTGCCTCTCGCGTTCCGTCAAATCGAGCAGGCCGCTCGCCATTCGTCAAGATAGACTCACAGAACTTTTGTAATTGGCCTTCACGAGCATCCGCCTGATCCAGAGACGAGTCCGGGACCCGATTCCACATTGTTGTGGCGATGACGACGCGAGAATAGAAGTTAGGCCCACAGAGTGCGCTCATGAGTTTAAAGTTCTTGAGACTGGAGCCTGCCATGCGGTTCTCGGTGATGGGATGCAGATACAGAACGCCCGTTATGGGGGGCATTTGTTCGGATATGAGCCGAAGTTCAATTTCCTCTAGAATCTCTGCATTATTGCGGTTTGTGTCATTGAATCCAGGAGTATCAATCAAGGTAGCAGTGGGCCCCACCCAATCACGGCAGCGAGAGGTGCCTATGTTTTTTACCCAGGGAAAATCAGTATACTCCGCTGATCTGAAACCCGGGTTCTTTCTCTACGTAGCTGGCGGAATACTTACAAGACTGCACGCCGTGGCCCACTCTGACTTGTGATGCACCGAGTGTTTCGGCAATGAAGGAGGACTTTCCAACTCCCGTACCCCCGAGGATAAGGATACACGGCGGCTGGTGCAATCCAGCATTGGCACCATACTGCACATTTTGAACGGGCTGAATCAGCTGGCGGGGAGGAAGATCAGGTCTGACACGCTCGTGTAAACGATCGGTCACTTGTTCGTGCTCTTGAGGTCGCGCATAGTAATACCTGCGCGCGTCGCCATAATATCGACTCTCTAATGGCTGCACAACTTCTACTTGTGGCGCCCCTGGATGTTGAGGGACCGGGAGATTCACCGGAGGTGGACCTGGAAAGGTAGCGCTTCTCTGCGCAGAGCATGCTGCCACTGCTCCTGCACGGGCATCGGGATGGGGTGATCCATGTGCGGCCATGATGGTTTTAAAGGGATGAAATAAATGAAGACCACCGAAGATGCTCGCATGGGGGCCAAACTCGAGGACATGTTATAGATGTTGTGCGCAAGGCCTGGCCCAACGAGGGGATGTGTAACTCGAGTGTGCCTCAGCCTCGCCTGGTACTCGATTGTCATCGCATTTTGACAGGGATTTCGTCCACGACATGATCGCCTGAATGGATTTCTATACACCAATTGCATATATGGATGAGGGATCGTTGGCCGGGGATATTGCTCAGCTGGACTCGTGTTCGCGGCGCCTCGATGCAAAGTCCAGATTAAGGCAACTGGCCATTGGGTGGCGATCTAAGCTAATGCTTGGATATCACACAGCATCCTGCACATTTTCCTTCAGCCTCGTCTGGCAGTTGAGCATTTTCAAGGTGGCTTTTGTAGGTAGCCTCGTCGGATAGTAGCTGGGCCGTGTTGAAAACACGGCTGTAAGCAGGCGAGGACAATTAACACCTCCAATCTCCTAGGACGTCGCATTCGATGAGTTTGTTTATTATCCATATTCACTCTTTCCCACCGTCGAACAACAGAGCCCATGTTTCCCTGAAAACCTCTTCCCACAATGACTAGAATATGTTATATCGCAGTTATTGGAGTCACGGGAGCCGGAAAAACAACATTCATATCCAAAGCGACGGGAAGAACTAATCTGGCCATCGGACATTCCCTTGATTCATGTCAGTGAGCACTCATTCGTTCAGTACCCCTGCTAACCTCCGACCCAGGCACAAAAGAGATTGAAGAGTTCCGGTGCAGAGTGGACGGGACCGAGGTCGTTCTCCTGGACACCCCTGGTTTTGACGATACATACGACACCGACGCAGATATCCTGGAGCGCATTGCTGAATACATGCACGCGAGCTACCAGAGCGGGACCCTCCTTTCAGGCCTGATCCTTCTGCAACCGATCAACACGATCCGTCTAACAAACAGCGAGAGGACACGCACGAGGCTCTTCAAGAAGATCTTGGGAGAGAATGCGTATCACCGGGTGGTCATTGGAACAACCATGTGGGAGTCCTTAGCAGATTCCGGGGCGGGAAATAGGAGAAGGGACGAGAGAATGGTTCGGGACGATGCCTGGGGTGACATGAGGTCCCGTGGTGCCAAGGTCATGGACCACTACAACACGCGAGAGTCTGCTCTCCGAATTCTGCGACATATTCTGCGCTCCAGCGCCACAATCAGGCTACAGATGCAAGAGGAATTATCCCAGAATCCCAATGTCTTCGAGACCTCAGCCGGAAGACAGCTCGACGAAGACCTCGAAAACGAGATAACGAGATTGAAGACCGAGCTTGCAAAATTGCGAAACGAGAAAGACGTTACCGATGAGGAGCTTTCGCAGCTGCAAGAACAGGTTGCGAAATTTGAGCGTAAGAAGCGCAGCTTCCGGAGGAGGGTTGTAAGTTGCCGTGTCGGTGCAAGTATACTCATGAGAATGGGGCTGACTCTAGGCACTTGCACAGGTTCGAACTGTGAGTACCCTAACCCCTGGACTATTGTACCGTTGCCGTGTGAGACGATTACTGATCTGCAGTAAATAGCTTCGCTCGTGCAGCGTTATGTGACAATGCAGATTCAAGATCTGCCAATGGATTAGTGAACTATATCGTTATCGCGAACGTCTACAATCATATCCCGACGATGTATCCGACAACTAGAACGGCCATTGATTATCATGTTGTTGGAGAGGTGTTTGAGGCGATGGGTTCCCTTGTGCTATTAAGCCATTTGGTTGATTCTTGTTCGTCTCACAATGCATTCTATACCAACTCGCCTACCCTATATGCATGTCGTTCATCTGCCCAAGTATTTTTTAGCTTATTAGTGCGAGTTTCAGTTTTCCATTAGATGGAAATATTCCTACCCCTATAACAATAAGTTTTGGCACCGAATTTTACGGAGTAAATTGGTGAAGCCGGCTTTCCACCGATCTATAGCACTCACCCTCCCCCCTTGCTCTCTGTGCCAGCACTGATGCTCTAATCGCTTACCAAAAAAGAGAGAAAAAAAAAAACCCCCCCTTACAGCCTCATTCTCATACATCTTCATGATCTCTTGTCCTTGCTGATTCTGATCACCGCACTCGTGCTGTGTTCGGCAAGTGAAGTGGTGGCGCAGCGTTGCGCGTGGGCTTCATGGAGGAAGCAAATCTCTTCAAAAACAACGCTCATATTGGCTCGGAAGATTCCGAGCATGAACGGAGATGTACATGTAGCTTGATGATATTAGAGTGATATGTGGATAGATCTGTGCGCGCACTTCCTCCCGAGTAGTCTACAGAGGGAACCTTCAATGGGAACATGTTTCTACCCAGAGACGGACAATGGCTCTTGAAATACGTCAAGAACTGTTTTCAGCTTGATTTCATTATGTTCTTCTGTTCAATGCAAGATATGCTCACGTCCAGTAGCTCCATTAAACACGGGCGAGGTATCAGCATGCGTTATGACCAGCAGCACATCACCGACTCGATGCCCACGCACCCTTAAACAACGTCCTCAACTTCGCCGCCTCCTCCGTATCCTTCAGCCGTTGCTCCAGAAAGCCTTCAAGATCATTCCAGAACGCCTCCGTCTCCAACAAAGTCTCCCCACTGGGTCCAACAGCCGCTTTCGACGCTGCAGCATCCTGCTGCTCAGGGGCACTCGTCGTCGTCTCCGCTTCAACCACCTTCGCACCACCCATAATCATCACTCCAAACTCCACCTCCTTTCCGCCGGACAGCATCTCAGGCTCGTCGGACAAGATCTCGGCGATCGTCTTCCCCGCCACCGGCTTGCGCTTGTAGAGAATCTTGATCTTGTCCACGGGCACAGCGCCATCCTGCGCGTCGACCACGCGGGCCTGCACGGCATCCTTCAGGTCCTGGACGGATGTCGTGGCGAGGGCCGCATTCGAAATGGTAAAATCGAGCGCGGGGTTGCGCGCGGACTTCAGGCGAACCGTGATCGACTTGGAGGATCCCGGGGCCATGGTGGGCTTGACTTTCTTAGGCATTTCTGGGCGGGGAGGCTGCAGACGGGGGAGGAGGTACTGCGTATGGTTTAGTATCAACGCTTTATCGGATGCTGTTGCTGGTGGGCAGACATACTGGGACACGGAGCCCGACACGCTCGGGATCGAAGACATAATCGGCCGGGAGCTTGACCGGACGGGAGTCCAGCGAGGCCAGATAGGATTTGATGAAGTTGATTTCGGTCATGGCTGCGGAGAGAAATGGTCTGTGGTGCGGTAGAAAGAACAACAATCAAGAACGATGATGTTGCACATCCCGCAAGCTCTTCAGGCACCAAGGCATCAAATGTGGGGCCTCAAGTAGTTTGGGTGCTTACCGCCTGCCGAATCCTTGCCCATGCTCACCGCCTGCAGCAGAAAAAATCGGGAAAGAAAAAAAAAAAAAGCGGAAGATTTGCAAAGCATCTCGATCAACTCCAACTTCACCTCTTCCCCCGACTCCTCCACTTCACATCTCGCAATGGGTAAAGGTCGTCGTATGAAGAAGCAGGGCCCCCCGGCCCCGCTCGACGAGTCGAAAATTACGACATTCAAAAAGCGCAAGGCCGCCGAGGCTGAATCCAAACCAGAGTCGGGTGCGAAGCGGAGAAGAGCTGCGGCAGAGGACGATGAGCCCGTGAAAAAGGTTTCCAAGAAGAAGGCGGATGCCACTGTGACGAATGGAAAGGCTACAAAGACTGCGTCCGCGGGCAAAGGAATGCCCAAGGAGAAGCCCACGCAGAAGAAGCAGCTTTTCGCGGAATCGGACGACGAGGAAATGTCCGGTCTGGACGACGCAATGGCGGACGAGTTCGGTGATCTGGATGATATCAGTGACGGCTCGATGGATAGCCAGGAGGAGGCCGATTCTGACGAAGAGAACGATTCTTTCATGGACTCTGACGAAGAAGATCACCCTCACGCCAACCTGTTTTCCGACGACGAATCCGATGCCGAGGAGAAATTGACCGCCGCCAACATTGCAGGACTGTCCCGTAAACTTGACCTCGAGAAGAAACAGGAAGAAGAGGAGGCCGAGCAAGAACTGAAGGAGGCCGCCATGCAAACCAACATTGCCGGACCCGACGTCTTCGGAGATGCAGAGGCCACCGTGGGCCACGGTCTGGCCCCCGATTTGCAATTGCTCCGCACACGAATCACAGATACCATCCGAATCCTCGGAGACCTGAAGACGCTGGGCCAACCGGGCAAGTCGCGCGCGGATTACCTCCAGCTCCTGTTGAACGACATCTGCACCTACTACGGATACACGCCGTTCCTGGCCGAGAAGCTCTTCAACCTTTTCACCCCCATGGAAGCCTTCGCCTTTTTTGAAGCCAACGAAACCCCCCGTCCCGTCGTCATTCGTACCAACACCCTGCGCACGAACCGTCGGTCCCTCGCCCAAGCCCTCATCAACCGTGGTGTGGTGCTCGAGCCTGTCGGCAAGTGGTCTAAGGTCGGTCTGCAGGTCTTCGAGTCTGCCGTCCCCCTCGGTGCCACACCCGAGTACTTAGCCGGCCACTACATCCTGCAAGCGGCTTCTTCATTCCTCCCCGTCATGGCGCTGGCCCCGCAGCCCGAAGAGCGCATTCTCGATATGGCCGCCGCCCCCGGTGGTAAGACCACGTACATCTCGGCGCTGATGCGCAACACGGGCTGCGTGATCGCCAACGATGCCAGCAAGCCCCGTGCTAAGGGTCTAATCGGTAATATCCACCGTCTGGGCTGCAAGAACACGATCGTGACGAACCTGGACGCGCGCACAGCCTTCCCCAAGGCGATGGGCGGCTTCGACCGCGTGCTCCTCGACGCACCCTGCACCGGAACCGGTGTTATCTCCAAGGACCCGGGCGTCAAGACGAACAAGAACGAGCGCGACTTCCTCGCCATCCCGCACATGCAGCGGCAGCTGCTCCTCGCGGCGATCGACTCGGTCGATCACGCGTCCAAGACCGGCGGCTACATCGTCTACTCGACGTGTAGCGTGACGGTCGAGGAGAACGAGGCCGTCGTGCAATACGTGCTGAAGAAGCGCCCCAACGTCAAGCTCGTCGACACCGGCCTCGGCGACTTCGGCTCCCCCGGCTTCACCAACTACATGGGCAAGCACTTCGACCCCAAGATGACCCTGACCCGCCGCTACTTCCCGCACCGCGAGAACGTTGACGGATTCTTTGTCTCCAAGTTCAAGAAGATCGGTCCCACGCCCGCGGGCAAGCCCGCCGCCGACGGCGCTGCTGCCACCGCCTCGTCGACGACCAAGCCTGCCGAGGCTGCCGACACGACGGACGACGAGATTGTCGATAAGACGCCTATCACCGATGAGGACGGTACTGTCATGGATGCTGAGGGCGGTGCCTTCGGCCCGTTCGAGGAAGATGAGGATGCGGACCGTATCGCGCGCGCGGAGCGTAACCGCCTCCGTCGGAAGGGACTGAACCCAAAGGCTGTGCTGAACAAGGGTGAAAAGTCGCCCAAGAAGGACAAGTCCGCCGAACAGTCCACCGATGCACCCAAAGCAGACAAGAAGGAAAAGAAGGAAGCGAAGGAGAATACCGAGAAGCCTTCTGCTGAGAAGCCTGCCCAGAAAGCCCAGTCGTCTCCTGCCGAGAAGAAAAAGAGCAAGAAGCAGAGTCAAAGCCCCGGCAAGGGTAAAAAGTCCAGTAAATGAGTGAAATATTCATTTCCTGTCATCTGTCATGACCTCTGTATAATTGTCTTTTTTTCTGGTTTGAATCAAAAGCATTCTTGTTCTGGTATGGGTGGCGCATGTTTGATTCTCGAATCCGCAGTAGATAGCTAGCTGGTGCGAATACAATAGATACCATTGACGGTTTACTTCTCTATCTAAACTGTGTGGAGTTTACGCGACGTCACATCACTTCAAAAAGATTGTTAAATCAAATCTAATCTCGCTCGTAACAACATTCAGCAAGGCGAATCCATGTCTTGAACCCCCAGGGTATGCCGTATTTCTCCAATGATGCAACTCCATCTCAAAATATATAAATCAATTCCACGATCCAGTGCATTCAATCACTCCACCTCATGTCCGGTAAATCTTGACCACATTAAGAATATTTTTGCGACAGATGGGACAGATGTCGACCTGGCGTGCGCAGGCGACGCACGCGCAGACATGACCACAGTCATAGAAGAGCGCATCTTGCTCCTCGCTGTAGCAGATCTGGCACAGGTCCATCTCCTCGTCAGCCACCTCCCAGTAGCTGATGCCTCGGCCGTGGCGCTTGCCATCTTTATATCCACCGACGTATTTGTTGCCGGTCTTCTTTTCCACAAATGTACCTTGGCCGTGGCATTGGTTCTCGTACCAGTCACCATCATAGGTATCCCCCGTGGGATACTCCATGAGACCACGACCGTGACGTTTGCCAAGGACGAAGTCGCCGTTGTACGTCGCACCCAGATCGGAAACGTGCATGCCCTTTCCGTGGTAGTAACCTTTCTTGAACTCGCCACTGTAGTAGTCCCCTGTAAAAGTGGCGTCGATGGTCTTGTTACCAGTGAACGCCTTGGTTGGGTGGTTGCGCGACTCGGCCCATAGGTAACGGACCAGTTGATCGGGATTGCCAAAGAGACCCGCGATGTTGAGCTCAGCTCGTCTGGAGGGTGTTAGTAATGTGCCTTTTTTTTATGGACAAGCAGTAGGGAACTTACCGATCTTTGTTGAGCTTATCACCGATGATGAAGCACGTCCCATCAGGCACAAAAATCTGGAATGTCTCTGCGGAGGACAGTGTCGTTACAGTAGTGCCATCCACGCGCTGCCACACCTGGAAGTCTTTCATAGGGGGCCACTGCAGATGCTTCCGCACGGCCGTCTTGATGTTCTCTTCCCTCCGAGAAAAGAACGACCCTACCGTACGCAGGGCCTGTGCCTCGACGTCGAAGAGCTGAATGAAGTAGTAGACATGTTCCACAGGTAGAAGGACCTCCGGCTCCGTGGGAATGACCTCGGACTCGTTCTGGTTGACAACAGGATCGGTCGTGGGAATGACGTCCGTCGACTCAGTTTCCATTTGCTGAACGTCTTCCGCAATCGCGGCCGCAATGGCAGCCTCGTTGGCAGAATTATCTTCGAGAGTGTGGTCGTTGGTAGGCTCTGCGTCAGAGGTCTCACCCGGGGTAGACGGCGTAACTTCAACCTGGATATGCGCGGGCATGGTGCCGGAAGAGCCGGCCTGGCCGACTTCCACTTCGTGAGAAGACTGCGTCTCATCAGAGGATTCGGCACCCGAGCGCTCGACAATGGCTTCCTCCGGCTTGTTTTCGACAACAGCCTGCTCAGGAGGATCGGACATGGCGAAGTATTTGGCATCCCCTGCAAGTTGTTAGTGAATTCCTAGATTGGCGCTGATATCTTGTTACTGACCGTCAGAAACGACCTGCATCCAGAAACGAACAGGGCTAGATTGCGGCTGATCCAATGTAGTGGCAAGATCCGAAACCCGAGCGAATGCCAATGTCGGCCCAAAACGATCGCGCGTATGACCAATTTGCCAAAGGCGAATGTTCTCCGGGGTTGCTGTCCTGTCTGTGCCTGCAGCGGTCCAAAGAGCGATTCTTCTGCGAAGCTCAATGAGATTCGTGGTCCGCGGAAGCGTCAGATACATGACACTGTTGGCGGCCTTCGCTTGCGACATCAGGTCATAGGTGTCGAACAGACTCCCTAGCTTCTCATATTGTGGCAAGGAATACACCTCAACCTGGATATCGCCCTCTGAAAGGCCATTGGCTGCTTTGAGCTCGGGGTACGTGCCGGTTTCGTAGTATTGCTTCATAGCCGGGGAGACATCCCACGGACCCTGGGGCCCCGGGAGGTAATTCTGCACCACGTCGCTACGAATGTACATGACAGCGATGGCGACGTCGTGGCCGGTCTTGTGGTCGACCTTTTGTGAGGCGTCCAGACCGAGATGCGGACCGAAAGCAGTCTTCCGAGTCAGACATTCAACACGGTTGTCGCTGCCATCATCAAAGGCCAGCCAGCGGGTACCAGGACCACCAGGGCGGAGAATGCTGAAGAACTTGCCCGACGTCCGGCGACCACGATGCACAATATAGCCGTACAAAACGTACTTGCCGCATTGGCCATCCAGCAACCAGGGCGTCAGATCCACTTCCTCATCGAGATCCACCCGATTGTACAGCAGGCGCCATTGGCGGGCGGCTTTGTCCAGTTTCTGACGACCCAATTCGAGGTGCAGAACCGGGGGCAACGCCCAGCGGCCGGGCTTGGCATCAAGATACCATGACAGAGCCTCACTGGTTGTCTTTGCCTGATCGGCGGGGACACAGATACGAGAATTGAAATCCTTCGGAATAGTATTCACCGGCGCATCCGCAGGCAAACTCTCCTGCGACGGACTGTCGAAGAGGGCAGCGAGATCCTTCACGGCATCTGTACCCGCAAGTTCTAGCTCAAGGGTCCGGCGTAGCCGTTCCCAGAACTCACACACATCGCTGGAATACTCATGCAAGTTCCGCAGAGTCGATGTGATGCTGTCGGTGTCCACATACTGCAGGGATTGACCCCGAGAGCGAAGCTGCCAGAGGAACTTCTGCAACGCATCGCACAGCGGCTTGGGCTTCACATCACAGTTGGTGAGATGGTCCAACACGTCTGCCTCTTTAATGATCTTGCAGAAGGGCGCCATGTGTATCCATGTTGCCAGGCCAGCCACTTCAGCGCTGTGGTTGATCACGGAGTCGCCCAGAGGTCGGTAGCCTGTCAGGCCCAGGCTGTCCCAGGTGGGTTCCGAATCACTGGCATGCCACCACAAAGACCGGGTGGGGTCATCGACGATGCGAATATAGGCATCGAAGGCCAAGGTATCATTCCGCAGCAATGCCTGACGTTGACCGCGCTGACGACGGTGAATCTGATCCCAGGGACCGTGGAAATTGGTCCAACCCCAGTCGAGGTTGTGAGGATTGAACTGATGACAGGACGATTGCATCCAGCCGGTCCGTGGTTCCTCTGGATTGTACAAGATCACTCCAATCTGAGCCGACACACGCCAGGTGTTCGTGGGGGGTGTTGGTTGATTTGCTGCGGGCGGATAGTGGGCCTTGAAGTCTTGCAACCAGGCCGCCGTATCCTCACTCTGGGGATATTTGAGGTGGAGATCCGGTGTAGTGTCCTTGAGGACGGCATCTGCTGGTCCTCGGAGTACGGTGAACTCGGACTCCGGCATGGTCTTATCTGGAGTCGGCATTGTTGGAGAGCACTCGATATATATACTCAGAGAATTCACGTTGTTGCCTCGGGGGAAAAACTTGATGGTCCACCAGTAACCTCCGACGTATGCGGGAGGCGAACGCATGACTTTGGCATGGTTGGGATGTTCTTTGGTGCCGCGCACACCCTTGACCTTCCACGTGAGGCGGGCCTTCTCGATGGGTTGGTACTCGGGATCATCTAGATCAGGGTGAAAGTTCTTCTCCCAGTAGTCGTCTATTCTTGTTAGCCAACATTGCGACAAAGCGACGGGATATTGGAGTCATACACTCATAAGCACTGTAGTCACCGTCAGCGGCGGACTCGATCTCCTTCATTTCCGCCTCGTCAGGCACCGAGGCATCCTCCTCAACCTCGGCCCAGAAGGGATGTTCTAGATCGGGCGGTTGGGGGCGGGGTGGCGCTGAAGTGTCTGCTTGGACGGGAGTATGTGGTTGTTCCTGGGTGGTGGGATCGGTCGATGGCGGAGGGGATTGTGTGTTGTCGTTCGGTATCGAGTCCACAGGCATATCTGTCATATTATCGAGGGTGAGTGTGATGGGAGGAGGAGACGGAGGTTGCTCGACGACAACGGATGCTGGTTGTTGCGTGGAATCCATGATGGATGGAGGCTGTGTATATAGATGGATGGAGGACGTGTATATAGACGGGTGGAGGGGGCGTCGATAAGGAGCTCTTATCAGGCGGGGGTGGAGCGAGGAGGAGAAAGAATGACCGAGACGATCGAACGAAGGAATACGGGTTGATAGTGAATGAGACGAAAGCCACAAGGAATGGAGGAAGATCGAAGGAAGGAAGAAAGAGAGAGGGATGGTGAGAGAGAATGAAGTGAGAGGTAGAAAAGAGAGCGAAGAGGAAAAAAAAGAAAAGAATGAGGCTGCCAGATCACGGGGTGCACACCGCTGTTTGTCAATAATGCATTCGAAATGTAGGTAGGTCCTCTCCCAACAACTCAATGCTTCCTCTGTCTATCTATCTATCTATCTGTCCATCCCTCCATCCCGTCGGTATAAATATGCCCTTTGCCACTTCGACTCGATCTTCAATAGGATCCAGTGGAACTGCTCCACTCGTTCCTCTTCTTCTCCTTCTTCTCATTCGCCATCCGCCCGTTTCTCCTCATCGCCTCTCGCCGCCCCGACTTTCCGGCGGGTCAGCCAGCGGTGGTTGGCTCCCCTGAGGCCCCAGTTGGACAATCTGTCGGTGGATAATCGCTTCGGTCGGAGTCTATCACCCGGTTTGCCATCCTTCTAGAATTTCCGTCGCCTTTTCGTCCCCGTTCCTTCATCCGGGAGTGGATCTTCCGCCACATGGGGTCCTATGATTTCCATCTTTGGTCCATCAATCGCGGCGGTGTTTTTCGTGATGAGTTCCGAAGGACCGAGGTCGAGGGAGGAATGGTAGGAAGCAAGACAGGGTCCGACTGATCGGTTCGGTTCAGAATCGGCATCTCTCCCGCAGCTCTTAGTTCTGAGCCCCCGCCCGAGCAAACGATGCAGCGACCATGAGGGGAAACACCACCGTTGCCTCCGCATATACCTTGACAGATTCACCATCCGCCTTGATCTTACCCCAACTGACTGCCTCGTCCGGTCGAGCACCCGCATCGCTGCCATCGAACTCCTGCGCCGTATTCACGTACACCGCATGTTCCGCGCCATTCCGCATCAGACATGCGTTGGCAATGTGATGTTTGATCACCCCGCCTCCGAGAATAATCATCCCCGCACGAGCCGCCCGAACCGCCATCGTGTTGATGCGTCGCACATCGTCGACAATATCCACCCGTAGTCGCAACGGCGATGATCGGTAGGTATGGAAGTACATCATATCTCCCAGGGAGCCGTCCGTCAGAGCAGGGCAAAAGATGGGGATATTGTTGCGGGCGGCCCAGTACAGAACTGAGTCTTCATTGTTGATCTCGCGACCCAATCTTTCAATGATCCGACTCGGAGTCCAGTGTAGCTCATCTTCCTCATTCCCAGTCTCGAGCGCTTTCTTCTTGGCGGCTTCCTGTTCCTCCACCATGCGATCCAAGATGGGGACCAGCCAGTCCTCAAAAGCACAGTAGTTGCTGTTGGGGACGACGAGATTACCGATACGGTTGAGACCTTTGGCGCGTAGTCCGGCTCCGAGGGAAGTGAATGAGCCCATGTATGTTGGCGCCAGACACTTGATCAGGTCTTCCTCTACACCTCCCGCGGTGGTGACGATGGCGGAAACGTGGCGATGACGGACGAGGTAACGGATCGTATCGCGTAATCCGGACGAGATGAGGTTGGAGGTGTAGCCGAGGAAGATGGTTGTCTTTTCACCTGTTTCGGGGTGACGATAGGCGCGCTGTTAAAGAGAAGGCTCAATTAGCCAACGGAAGACATCTTGGGGACCGGGGCGGTTACCATGTTGTTGATGATCCGAGTGGCCTCAGATACTGCACTGCCCTGAAAACCCATGTATTCCATATTGTCGACCAATTCAGCGACAGTGATATCCCGACCCTGGAACTTCTCGAAATCGACCCCTTGGACCACATGAGTGCCTTCAGGGACGGGCTCGGAGGCCACCAAGACCGCGTTGGTTGCGGAAGAAGGAGGGGCATCGGCGGGGTTGGATTGCGAGGCCATGGTGGAGAGATCGGAGGGGACGTCGAGGAGGATGTTGGGGAGAGGGGTGGGAGGTGAAGAGTACAGCTGGATTTGAATTCTCTCAGTGTATCTTCCGGGCGAGAAAACCGTGTCGTTCGACTGATGATGATGGATGAAGGGGTCTGGATTGATTGGTTCAGTGGAAAAAAAAGTCACGATCGTGGGGAGCCTGAGGAACGCATAAACTCTAACGAATTCCGGTTAGACTTGATGGGCCTGAGGCTACAAGACAAGAGGCGGCCCCTTTCTGGCCTCAGGCATCAAATACGTATTATCTAATATGTGCTAGAAAAATAATTTTACCAAAAATGGCTAAAAATTAAGAAAATAAAAAATAATCAATTAAGAATGCCTGACGATGACCGGCGCTAAACCGTGAAGATGATTAGCCCTGGTTCCATGGGCTGGGGGAACATTGGATGGACAGATGCTTCGATCTGCTTTCTCTCTCTCTTTCTCCCCTCTCTTTCAGCTTTCTTGAGCTCTCCTCCTCCCCGTGCTCTCTATCTCTTTTTCTTTGCTCTCAGAAATCCTACGAAGTACACTTCTCGACCCTTGTGAAACACGCCTCCCCATCTCCCGTCTGGACTCGAGACCCTCCTATCATCAGTTCTTTAATCAATCGCGACGCCGCGTTCCTCTTGGCCTAATCCAGCTGGCGTACGGAGTACTGGACCCTGGCTTTCAGTCGTTCAACCACATCAAAGATTGCATTATTGTTCTTTCTTTTTTCTTTTTTTCTATTTTCGTCTTTGATTCGGCTAGCTGCCTCCCTCCTTGCAGGTTTGGTCAACCGCTCGCACGACACGTTGCATTCGCTCAAAGGTGCGGAGAATTTCCTTCTTGTTCTGCCTATGTTATTTTTCTCTTCTTCATTATTTTCAATCGGATCTTTTGGTTTGTCTATGGTTGAGAAATCATAAAATTTCTTGGATGGGGTCCCTTTACGTGATGAATTTCCCGTACCCGACAGTGGTCATGGCTTGAATTTTCCCGTGTCACTGGGACGGTATTCCACAACAGGACCGTCCTCTGCAGCCACGTCCTCCACCAGCTGGGGATGAGACTCGAATTCAAGCCCCTTCCCTGTCTTCCCTTCCCCTCCCCTCTCTACTTGAGACTCGTACCCTCCACTTGAAACCCCCATCTGGCGCCATCTCCCCTTTTTGGACATCCTTACATAAGCTCCGGGGGGCGACATAGCGCTAAGCCAGTTCTGGGGAATTTCGCTGGCCCGTGTGCCTGCCTTATCTGGACTAGTGCCAGCCCAGGCGGTTCCCACACGCCAGTCACGGTCACGTGGACTCCACCAATCCCCCGTTCCAGCGATCCATTTCGCGCTTTCTTCTGCTCGTCTGCAGTCTTGCTGTTGAATCCTCGATTTTTGGCTTGTATCCGCCATCCGTCATTCTATCGCATTGAGCTAACCCTCCACGAACCTGGCGCAGGCTCTCGCCAGGTCTACTGTCGCTCCGTCTCTAGCATGACCCGGTGATGTCTTCACGATATCCCCCCTCGTCAGGGTTTAATTCCCGGGACCGTTCTCCCCAGCGCTTTGGGGACCGTCGACCCCCTGCAGGACCTCGCGGCGTCGATGATGCGAATCTACCACCACTAGGGAGGGAACCTCCCCGGGGCCCCAAGGCCCTGATCGACCATCCTCGTGGCGCGCCCTTCGGCGGTCGAGGTCGTGGTTACCCGGGCCGCTCAGACTTTCGGGACCGAGACCGAGACTTGCGAGACCGAGATCGAGATCGCGACCGTGACCGTGACTTCCGTGATATTCGTGATGGCCCGCCGCCTTACCGTCGTGATCTGGACCGCGACTGGGGTCGCCGGGACCGAGATTTTGATCCCCGAGAGTCGCGCATCGGCTTTGGACGCGGCCGCTCTCGCTCCCCACCACCCCCGCGTGATTTCCGTGACATGAGGGAGCCACTAGGACGTGATCCCGATCTAGTTCGAATGCGACGCGGTTCTCGAGATAGTTTGATCTCTGTCTCCTCCAACGCGCCCGATGTTCCTTCCGGCGCCGGTCATCACCCTCGCAGCGGGCCCATGCGTGGTCGCGGTCGTGGCGACTGGGAGATGGGCCGCGGCCGCGGTCGAGTCCCCTACCTGGATGACCGCGATTCGTTCCGTCGACGTAGTCGGTCTCGCGATGGAAGATGGGACCGGGACCGGGTGATGGACCGAGATCGTGATAGGGACCGGATCATCGACCGAGACCGTGACCGAGATCGTGAGCGTGATCGCGATCGGGACCGGCTTCTAGATAGGGACCGAGACTTGGACCGCCGGGATCGGGACCGAGAGCGTGATGTCGAGCGCCGCGATCGCTTTGACCGTCGTGACGAGCTGGACCGACGTCCCGAACGGGATGATCGGGATCGTCCAACCGACCACTGGAAGAGGGACCGACCACCTAGTCGAAATGAGGGTCGCCTGCCCAGCACGTCGAGTGCCGCTTCATTACCACCTGCGCCCCCTCTTCCTCCAGTCGCACCTCCGGAGAAAGCCCCAGACCACCCAATCGTTGAGCCACCTCGCAAGCCTTCTGTCGCGGAAGTTCGACGCGACGCTGAACGGACAGAAGCTCCCCCTGTACCACGCCCAGAACCCCCGAAGGACTTACCCCCGCCGGTGAAACGATCACCACCGCCAGCTGCCCCGCAGGTACCTGCATTTGGCTCTGTCACAGCGCCAATCCCCGAATTATCTCCTGAAAAGACCCCAGCGGACAACACTACGACCGGACCGCCTCCCGCCCCGAAGACCGAGAATGACCAAAGAGAAAAGCATGAGCTTCCTGTTCGTGCCCCGACCGTGCAACCTCCTACGTCACCCAAAGCTGCTCGTGCTGCGTCGCCGCCGTCCCCGGAGCAACGCCCGCGACGTGACGAGGATCGACGAGACGAACCAATGGACATGTCTCTGAAGCGGGATTCGCCTGTACGGACGTCAAGACCACCTCAGACAGCACCTGCCAAAGCCCCTCGTCCCCCGGATCTATCGCCTCCTACCGCCCCTGCTGCAATGACGAGCAAGGATTCCACTATGCCTCACATCGAAACCTCTCCGACCAGCAAATTCAGCCACGGAGCACCGTCTGGAGAACTACGTGGGGGACCTCCCTCGACAGGTCGTGCACCATCAACTTCACCTCGTATGCACCCGTCCAGCATCCCCACCGGCCCTCGTGCACTTCAACGATCACCCGCACCACGTGGACCGCCCAAGGGTAACAAGCAGTGGGTGCGACCTGGTTACACCCGTCCTCCCCCAGTCCCTGGTATGCCAGCCCCCCTCAAGCGCGACTCAGTGGATGGGAAAGAGCAATCTCTTTCTATAGACGAAGACTACAAGAAAGAACGCCAAATGTCGGTCGACGATAACTTGACCGGCCCGGAGGCGGGAGAGATTCTCCCAGAGAACGACTTGTCCGAACCGCCAGTTTCGGCTGGCTCGCCCAAGCTCGTCCGCGTCGTTACTCCGCCGAAGGGACCTGAATTTGGTGCTGCACCGGACACATCGACAGCCGAAAAGGGCGGAGATATCATTCCCGATTTCGCACGCTCCAGCGACGAAGACGAAGATGAAAACTTCATGTTCACACAGGAATACTTGGAGGAGCGAAAGCAGATCTTCGAGAAGGATATGCAAGCCCTCCGCGCAGAAATGCCTCTGTCGCCGTTGGAGGATCCAACCATAGTGGCATTGCTTACCCGGATTCAACTACTAGGCATGGTTGCCAATGATCTGTTGCCAGAAAAGTTACACCGATCGCCTGTGGTTGAGAAGGTCGAGTCGAAAGAAGAGGCACGGTCCGCCGTCGAATGCAAGCCAGACAAAGATGCCGAAGCACACGAACCCACCACGAAGGAGGTCCTGGAATCTCTCCCGACGGTTCCCGCCATTTCTGTCGAGAATCTCCCGTTCCTTCAATCTGGGCCGCCTACACCCCTGTCGGACCTCGATACGTACCAGGAAAACCTTGCGACCCATGAATCTTTGAAGGAGGCTATCCGTGGCGATCTAATCAAATGGCGCAAGGAGGTCTCGAAAAAGAATGCAGTTTTGCGGGAGGAGTATCTCGCGTACTACAAACCCTGGAGGCTCAACGTGTATGAGCTCGATCGCGCAAAGGAGAAAGCTTCCGTCACCCCCAGTCCAGCAACGCCCCCTGCTCCTCCTGTTACGGTCACTCCCATGTCCACGGCGGAGGCGCGGAGGTACAAGGGAAACAGCGAGCTTGACTTTCAGAACGCCCTACGCGCCTCGGAAATCTCAGCGCAAGAGGAACTTGAGCGACGACGTGGGAACAAAGCTACTGCGCAGCCAGACCTTTCCCGGGAGGCTGTAATCCCGGACATGTTGGAGCCACGCGAAGTGAAAGCACAGATATACAAAGATACCAACAACATTGTCGCTGCGGCTGATGCGATGGATGTGTTCGGCTTCATGCCTCCCCCCAACGACTTCACTGCAGAGGAGCACGAGATCTTCACCGACGCATTCATGGCATATCCAAAGAAATGGGGCAAGATCGCGGAAGCGTTACCTGGAAGGGACTTCAAGCAATGCATCGTCCATTACTACCTCACGAAGGAAGAGATCAAATACAAAGCCAAACTCAACAAGCGCTGGAGTCGTCGTGGCCGTGCCCGGAGATCGGCTCGGCCAAAGTCCAATGCACTCATGGCAGATTTGGGTGTTGTCAAGCCGGATTACGAAGGCGACGAGGAACCAGCTCCAGTTACGGATACCGGACGTCCACGTCGTGCTGCCGCTCCTACATTTGGAGATTCATCAGCCAACGACACCGAAACCAATGCCAACGGTCGACGTGGAAATGCTTCCAAGGATGGCGAACAAGCGGAAAAACCTACGAGTCGCCGGGGAGGGCGTTCTGGTGCAGGCTCTCGCGGTGGCCGACGCGGAAAGGCTGCTCAGCAGCAGCAACAGCAGCAGACGCCTCAGCCGACGCCATCAGAACCCACTACGCCGGGCACTGGGGTCAACACACCTGGCGGCCCTACCTTCAAATCGGAAGCCGCTGAGCCCTCCATGGATGGAGCGGTTGACGCGCGAGCCAGGGAAATTTCTGAGAGAGAACCCCACGAGCCAGCACCCCGAGCGAAGCCCGGGAGAGGGCGTCAAAAGGAGGGAATGTATGTCTTTGAGTCGACCGAACCAGACACTGCGCCAACTGCCACCAGACAACCAGAAGTGGGATATGGGTCTTTGCAGCCTACCAGCTACTGGTCTGTTCCTGAGCAGCGCGATTTCCCGCAGTTACTGGCTCATTTCGGTCGCGATTTTGAGGGTATTTCGAACTTCATGAAGACAAAGACGACGGTCATGGTAAGTAATTCTCGCCGATTCAGGTTACACCAGTACTAAAGGAGCCCCCACAGGTTAAAAACTATTTTCAGCGACGCATCGACTCCGGTCAGAAAGACTTCGAAGACATTGTTGCGGACGCGGAGAATAAGAAGGCGCGCGGTGAGCGTACTGCCACTTTGCCTATCCCGAACCCAGCATCCAAGAGACGCTATGAAGCTACACCTTCCTCGATCATCATGCCTCGACCTTTGGCGCCGCACACCGATGCGCCCACTGAGCCAGACGACAGCCGAACTGGGTCCAAGGCAAAGCATGGGGTGCAGCCAGCACAACCTCTCCCTCTGCACGCCCGTACTCCTTCGGAGAAAGATCGGTCTGTTTCTCGGTATCCTCCCCTTGCTCAGGCTAGTGGCGCCTCCATGCCGCCTGGTGCTCTCCTGGGCGAGGACCCCTCGCGGATGCATGCACAGGCGGGATTGCCGCCGAGAATGCAAGGCCCACGTCCTGGCTATTTCACCGAGGAACGACGCGATATGCCTTCTACAGTGCTGTCTCATGCAGCAGGCCGCGCGCAGGAAACCGCAATGCCTGTACGCCAAGCATCGATTCCAGCGTCGGAGATGGCTCGCATGGATGCTCTTCATGCGCAGACTTTCCGGACGTCAACTGTCGATCTCCATGGGTCGCCTTTACTTCCAACGCAAACTGTTCCTTCGTCACAGGCGTATATGCAACCCCAGTCTCAGCCGTCTCTGATCTCGACGAGTTCTCATTCCCGTCACCCCAGTCTCACAAAGCCGCCGGGTTCCCCAGCGCCACAGTTGCACAGGCAGGATCCCGATATTTCCCCAATACGTCGCGAACCCATGGGACAGCGTCCCTTTTATCATCTTCCGGGGCAGCCCATGGGCCTGTCACAACAGCATCCCGTTCTGTCGCCCCCGAAGGAACCTCCTCGAGCTGGACCACCGGCAGAACCAACCGAGGCCCCTCGTCAAGTACCGGCGAAGCGGTCAAATATTATGAGCATTCTCAACGACGAGCCGGAGGAACCCCAACCTCGGAAACGGTTCGCCAGCGACCAAACAACTCCCGCCGGAGGGGCAGTATCTCCGTCTCGACCGGTGTATTCGGGAACGACTTCTATGGCTCAGCCAGGACCACGTCAAGAAGAGACTCCGTTTTCTGCCTCTCAGTCTAAGCCTCTGTATTCTCAGCAAAGTCCGTATCTACCGGCGTCGCGCGGTTATCCCGACTACCAGTCGTATGCACAGACTCCTGGAGGTTCTGCGGCGCCTGCCAATAATGACTGGATGGCACGGTTCGATCCTCGTGGTCAACAGCAGCAGCAATCCGCCGGGCCACCTCCTCCGCAGCAGTCGAGTTCTCGCTCCGCATCGACGCTGGCTCAACAGCCGTCTTTCTCTCCCTACACTTCAACCCAATCCTTGCCAGGCCCGTCTCTCCAGAGCCTTACCACACCCTCGCCTGCCCCAACTCCGTCTCCTGCGCCATCACAGCGTCCCTCATATCATACGACTGTCTATGCGCCTCCTCCAGCGTCGCATGCGCAGACTACCACGGCAGGGTCGCGCGATGTCGGAGCGCAGAACCCAGTGTTCCGCCCGAGTATCGGGTCCCCCACACCTCGCAATGGCAGCATCTCGTACGGCTCCCGACAGGGGCCACCGACACCAATTCAATCACCTGCCAACCTGCTGGGAATCTCATCCCGCCATCCACCGGGAACGGCCTCGTATGCCTCACCGGCGCCCACGACATCAGCATCGGCGCACATGTCCAGCCAATATCCTGGAGGGCATCAGACCTACCATCAACATGTGCAAACCATGGTCAGTGGGGCGCATCAACAACAAGCGCATCGTTCATCCATGGGAATGGCAGGGACGCATTATGGTAGTACTCCTCCGCCTTCAGCTCAGGTCTCCCGATCCGGTGGCTTGCCTGGACCACCTACTCAGGCAATGTCCATGGGACGCTCCTACACCCCACCTGCGATCCTCCAGCCTACTCCAGGTGGACTTAGTTATTCGACGGGTGGCCCTCCCCCGACGGTTGGTTCGGTGGCCCCTCTCCAGGCACGACATATGCCGGGCCCTCTGGGTGAAACAGTTTCCGGGCACCATCGGGTTTACAGTCAAGGATCGAATGCTGGATCACATCCTGGGTCTTTGAACCAGCAGCACCCGCCGCGATAGAGCCCCGATGAATGTTTGTCAAGCTTTTTACGGAATCAGATCATTTTTGCATTCGACCTGTATATGTGCAAGAGGGTGTTGAGAGAGTGCTTGTATTTTAACGTCTTGGGTACTTACCTACTCATGTGGTCTTTGGGATTGCCCGCATATTTTTGTTTAGTACTGACGTTGATTTTGTTGGAAGGATACATACATATCCGATGATTTATGTACAGTAGATGAAAGCACTGACGGCAATAAGCAGAAGTATCAATACAATTCACCACTTCGTAATCTACAACATAACCCTCACGCGACAGTCTCTGCGACGGAAGGATTCGCGAGTCTCACGATCGAAAGATGAAACATGCTGAAACCGATCCCCCGGCCCGGCTCCAATCAGCGATGCGCGGACGGATCTAAATCGCATCGGGTATCCATCGCGAGGGCGATATTCGTGGCCGATAATCCAACTAGGTGGGGGAGGACAATATATGATGGTAACGGTAGTATCTGATTGTCGAGCCGGGTTGAGTTTCTCTTTTTTTCACGAATTGTGGGGAACGATAGAGTCGGGACAGGCTGTAGTATATATAGTCGCAGTAGTCAATGCTTCTCTCTGCTCGATACAGAATGATCACGATATGACCGCCCCGACGGTGGCCAACGTCACCCGCCACCCGGCTCAAATCCCCTCATCATCATTCTCGTCGTCACCGTCAGCATCGCACGGCCGACACCCACCGGTCCTCTCCCGGGATGACAGAACCACACTTACGCAGGAGGAACTGAAAACGAGTCTCGAACAGGCGAAGCTAGAGAGACGTCGGTATGAGCACGCGATGCTCCGCGACGCCCTGAGGAGGGGAATGCCATATTCATATCTCCCGGGGTTACTCGCGCGGGCTGGCCGACGGCCAGATAGACAAGTCCCAGAAACTGTCATTACATCTCCACAGACTGTGTCTCCGGTCCGGTGGACGTCAGGACCTGTACGGTCGGAGATAGGGGCTATGTACATGGGCCATGTCGTGTCGAGTACAGTGGGAGGAGGAACTGTGCCCCCGGGACGCCGGTTAAATCTGGATGATAGCTTCCTGCGACGCGCGTACAAGCGGCGACGGTCGTGGGGCGCTGGGAGGGGAAAGCACCGCCGCGGGCAGAGCTCGGGGGAGATCAGTTTTCATCATTGGGTTCCTGGGAGTGGTGATAGTGGTGGTGGTGAGGAACAGAGGGTGTAGGATTTGATCCGTGGTGAGAGGTATACTGGGCTGGAAGAGGGGAAGTAGAGTATTGCATTCGGTATTGCGTTTATTTGGACATCTGACATTGGAGTTGTTATCTGTGTCTGACTTCTGGTCTTCTACGTTGATTGAAATGTGGCGTTTGATTATGTGGCTTTCAACAATAAAGTGGATGTTGTAGAGCGAGTGTTCTTCAACGTTCTACGTATACATCGTGGCCCCCTTCTACCTCGAGGGCGAAATGACACCCTTCTAGCCCTTTAAGGTCAACCACTGGTCTGTCGTGGATGGAATGCACAGATTATAAGCTAGCGAGAAGCTGCCAGACGAATTCCATGCCTTCGTCAGGCATAGCAAAGGGTGACATGCTTAGAAGAATGAATACCCCTGATAAGCATGCTTACCTGTCTTGCTACGGACTCCGATTATCCATCCTTCCACGCCACAATGAGCTGTAGGATTGATTGTTGGATATGTGGCCGTTTTATCCAATATACGCCCTCCAACGCAGCGTTCAACAAAATCGAGAAATGGGACGCGTTACGTCGGAAACAAAAGAAGGGAACCCGCTGTAGCCTCCTTGTCCCATCTCAGGAGGTAGAAAGCACTACATCCACGGGTCAATTATGGAGCACTTTCTATCGCGCCAGTGAGTTCTCGCAACCTGTCTCCAGCCAAATCGGCAATTTTGTTCATGATGTATCTCCATAGTTCTCCACAATGGGAACGATGTCCATCGACTGTCAGGGATTTCGCAGCATACAAGCACGACTCGAAAACATCTGGGTGTTCCAAGGGATGCTCAGGATGCCCGCATCGGTCTCTACCGTACAAAGGCCCGAAGATATATCAAGTTCAAGCTGGTAGAATATCCTTCCATGTACTCGACTGGTCGCAGGTCCTGGAAGCCGGGGACAACACTTCCTGCTCTGACGGTGCATGCACACTGCTGGATGCTACTAGATCGAGTCATTGGGAAAGATGCATTGCTACAGAACACCCCCGTATTCTTCAGAGCAGCCATACTCTGGGAAAGCCCTGACAAGAATAAACACGCAGGCGATGCGGGTGGAAATGGAGCGGGGAACAGAGATGGTCCTGGGAATGATGCACTGGAACTGTACATGCAGACTGCTGTGCGCGACTGTTTGCGCACTGCACGACCAGATATAATCGACGACCTGTCCATAAACAATCTGCTCTGCCCGCCTCTGATGATTCTGGGAATGCGGAGCGTCATACAACGCGCAAAGGTAGCTGTCGACTTCCAGGAACTCCGCTCTCGTGCTATTCTGGCCCCGTTTCATTCTGATATTGTCATGATGATCCTCGATGTAATAGACAGGAATCCAGTGGCTGGGCTGGCTGCCAAACACGCAGACACCCGAAACATGTTGCTTGCTTTCGGTTGGATGGCGCCTGATGTTTACTGGAGAGGGCGATGTAACCGCATCCACCGCATGGTGGCTGCCATTGTTCGAGTCTTACAAAGAGACGGAGAGGTGAATTTGCAAGAGTTTTGCCTCGAGATGGAGAAGCTCATACAAAGCAAGCATTTCACATTCTCGGGGACAGATAATTGCTTGCGCCGGCTTCATTACTTCAGAGAATGTTTTAGAAAGGCCAGAGAAACAAGGAATCTCAAGAGAAAGAGGGAAGAGAAGTGAGAGGTTGCGCTAGATTACTATACAATAATTTTGATATTTCTTAGCCCAGACAATTCGTGACAATTCGTGTCCTACATACTATTCAAATGATTGGCGAGTAGAATTGCCTCACGATAGACGAATTAGGAACAGCAAAGAGATGGCATACCTTTGCCACCGGCAGTCCAAGGGATGTGCCTGGAATGACGGAGGTTTCTAGTGAATCATTCATGAGACGAGATTCACTTTGTATGATGCGTTGCGAAGTCGCACTCATGAAGTTACTGCGTAATGATTGAATAGTATGTCAGACCACGTGGAGGCTGCTATATATTAAAGACTACAGCTATATCCTCTTCCACTCTACATACCGCTAGATGCTTGGGCATTTTTTGGTAGTGTATTGGCATTTTGATTGACACACGTCAAGCGTATTTGAATCTTTGTTTATTCCCAGCTGCCTCATATCTGTTTATCTGTTAGATATTTCCGTAGCCCTATCAGTTCTCAGATCCTTGAAATGGGATCTCAAAGAGAAGAACTGAACCCGGCTGAAGATCTTGACCAAAACCCTTGTCCTTCCTCTCTAAAACCCTCTCGTGGATCCAGAGAGTCTCATCGATGATATTCTGCAATAATTCAAGATTCGCAGGGTCGATTCTGATATCGAACAGACTCTGGACAGTGACTGGGACGTCCTATTCGACCCTCTCCCTCGGTCCATGCTTCATCGCTACCGAATCAACGAAAAGACAGCAATAGCTGACGACCCATTTTGCGCGTCGATCTTAATGCTCCGCCGGAGAAATTCAAAGAATGTACTTCATTTGAATTTGCCAAATCTATCTACGGGCACCTACGCAGCTGGGTTACAGGATTCCCAAGATATGGGCTCCATGGCTTTTTGGATTTAGAAACTTATGTCGGGTGGGAACACATTCGGTTCGTGATATAATTGCGTAGCTCAATTGCCTTCCTTTCATTTTCATACACATGCAGAGGTAGCATTTGCTGATACACTCAAAATAGTCTACCCAACCCTTACCTACTGAACTCGAATGCCTCCGACCTGCGCCGCAATTTCGAAAAGAATTGGCATATAGAAGACATGAAAGAATGGGGAGTTACAGAAGACAATTGCTCTCATCTAATATTATGCGCCCCTCAACGTTATGTTGGCCACGAAGGATCCCCGGAATATGGTGAGGTTGCGAGTCTCATCACTTCAATGCATGCCAGTGCGTATCAACGGAGCATCCCAGAGGACGATTTGCACAAAGAGTTGAGCGAAGATGAGGATGGGATCCACAAAGAGCGAAGATGAGGATGGGATCCACAAATTCAGACACAATCGCCAATGCCTCGCAAAGTACCCCTTTGCATTTAAAGAAGAATGCAAGTTCCCAACTCTGATGGTCTCATTCCTTGGAACCGATGCTCGTTTGTTGTATGCCTACATGGAGGTTGACATGTTGGTAATCCGCCAGTCCAAATTATACAGCTTTGAAGATCCCGACACTGCACTATGGGACCTGTTTGCTTGCCCGTTGGCTCGTGGGTCTCCCCGTGGAGGAAAGTATTGAATCTTTTGACATTCTTCCAGTCGTCCAAGGGAGGGGGACTGTCAATACAAATGATTCTGACGGATGTAATGATCAAGATAAATCGGATTTGTAATACCTGGACATGTCAATCTCTACCGGAAGACACGTAGAGAATGACATCTATTTGCTGAAGCACAGGTAGCGTGTGGCATGTATATCGTATGAGTATGCGTTGATCGTACGCATGACAAAGCAGTATAAAGATGATACAATTTTCACAAAATATCCCAGGATAAGATGGCATGTGCTCTGTATTATGGCGCTCTAGATGGTTCGGCTGGGCCAGTGTTTGCTAGTTAAACTCGTATCTCATGTGTAACTACCAGCTGGACTTCAACTAGATAAATGGCTTAGTCTGGTTCGAGGAACAGGACCGAGTCGCGACGAGCGCGAATATGCGAACTTTGGAAACAGAAGTTCAACCGTAGAAATTGAATCATAAGAGTGCAGTAAGGCGACATATCTCTCATCATTTCGAGTTTCCCGATTCTCCAAATACCGATATCTGCAGCGGCTCTTGAACCCTTGAGTACCCAAATATGAGACGCGGCTGGGCCGAGATACAAGCCTGGACACGTTATTGGAGCTGTCAGCACTCAGTGGGACGACTGGGTGAGACATGAATCCTTAAGCCGCATGATACATGTCGAACGTTGGCAATTTGATTGGGGTGACACCACCGGACCACAAACCAGCCGTGCCAGCCCAGTCTGTCCAGGAACGAACTATCAGCAAGAGTAAACAGTAATATAGTGATAAAGGGCAGCTAACAGGAGAGAAAAGCCACTACCAGTCCAAAGGAGTATCCCGCAGTGAGGAGACCTGGCACGTCAACCATGAAGCCGCATGCCAGGAGAAGAAGACAGATGTCCAAGAAGAACAAGTCGAGGAACAGAACCCAAGACGATCTCATGGCTGCCACGGTGAAAAGCACCGTGATTATAAACCATGCCCAGATGTAGATAGCCAAAGCCTGGTTGAAGCTGGGGTCCACCGCGCCGGTAGTCGAGTCGGTGTATGCAGCCAAAATACCAGAGCCGGTGAGATAGATCATTGCATACGACAAGTTGAAGGCACCATAAGATGTGAATACCGTAGCACCAAACTACTTCTGTCAGCTTGAGGACTCTGCCAATTATACCGAAGAGCACTCACCGTGTTCCCCGTGATGAATTCCATAATGCCAGCAATGAATTGACCAACTCCGCCGTAGAAGATCAAGCAGCCAACCATCACATTTGGTGCGGAGATTCCTCTCGCATGCAGCCCAAATAGAGATATCAGAAGAATGTCTGGGTCGCTTGTCAGTGAGAGATTAGTCCACATGCATTTTCGGGAAGTACCTGTCGCGAAGGATAAAAGCCCCAACGGAGCGGGGCTAGCAAAACTGCGATGAATGACTGGAAGCGACACTTGGGTAGGATCGTCAATATGTCCACCCGCCGTGTGAAGGCGTTCTACGTGGCTTGCACGAGCCGAAGGGGTTCCATTCTCTGCTGCTGACTTGGTCGGTGCAAAACCATTGGAGTCCATAATGGATGAGGATAGATATAGATAACAAGTCAATTACAACAGAAGCAGAAGCAGGATAAGAGTAGAGGTCGCAGCTATAAGACAATGGGGTACCTCCACTCTTTATGCTGCGGTGCTTCCTTGAGTTTCTCTAAACCCCCAGATCTACATCATCCATTTAGATTGTTCCCTTTCGCGCTACTTTGCAGTTCAATGCACAGGTCATCCGTACTAGTCTGAGCTACTATGCCCGCGCAAACGGAGTAAGGCGGATCATCCCTTCAAACATTGTTCCTAAAACATCAGAGCGGTGTCCGGCCTTCTCCGCGCTTCTCCGATCCATTCATCCGTGCGATAGTCGACTAAAGTGCGCTTCGTCTTGTGCACGGTACAAACAAAGTAGGCTTTCCGATTGCAGAGAGGACAGATCGACGCAGAGCTCTAGAATCCGAATAGTGGAAGTCAGAAGGCAGTCTTTCCGCTTTTACATGAAGTGTCGCCAAATAAAGGGTCTCTCTTAAGGAGTTGTATTACGCAAGAGGACAATTGTTACTTGTGAAGGTCCTTCCAACGGGTACACATGTATGTTTGCCATTCTATCACTCGTAAACTCAAATATCTTTCTCTTCGATCAAACATTCGCGAGAACAGCCTCCACACATCGATCTGTATCTTCAAACAGATGCCAGTGCCCAACTTTGTCAAGGACCTCAACATGCCCACCTCCGGTAGCCTCGACATACTTGTTGCAAACTCCCGGCGGACTAATCTTGTCCTCTTCTCCTGTCAGGACGAAAAGAGGACATGTAAGATGCTTTGCATTCAGCGTTTCATTGGCAGAACCAGCAAGCGCCATGCAAGCTTTGGCATATCCCTCAGCATCCTGACCCAACAATGACATCCTAACGGCGGTGATAGACAAAGACTTGCTTTCTTGAACATAGGATGAAGTCCCGGCGTTGGTGATAGCATCCACCACCGCCAACATTCCTTGCTTGCGCACCAAAGAGCTCGGTCATACGCACCCTTGCTACCCTGTTCAGGGAGCGGGCTGGGAGGCGGTCCCATCAGGATAAGTTTTGACACGAGATGAGGATGTTGCAGAGCCAGCTTGAGGGCAACGAGGCAGCCCATTGAATGGGCGATCACTGTTGCGTTCTTGTGTACTGAATGCTTTTGCGCCATTTGATACACGTCTTCCGCAAAAGAAGCAATGGAGAGCTCGCTCTGCGCTGACGTGGGGGAAAGGCCATGCCCCTCGAGGTCCAAAAGGTGCAAGGAATGTGTCGACTGCAGCTTTGCAACGAGTGGATAGAAGTAAGTGGACGAGCCTCCAAGCCCGTGAATGAAAATGACCGGTGGACCATTCGAAACACCCGCTTGGTGATCGAAAAGATTCTTGCCATTGATCACTGTCAACCCCGAGCATCCACGCGCCTTTTGATTGGCAATTGGAATATGAGATTGTCTATGCTTGAAAGCCGTGTTGGGTGCATCAGGCGCCGCAATTCGATTGCTCAGGGTCCCCAGCCCAGTGACGCTCACACTAACCTCATCGCCGGCCTTCAAGAATTTCATAGGTCGAAATCCAAAGCCAACGCCAGCGGGCGTACCGGTGGCAAGTAGGTCACCGAGCTGTAAAGTCTGGGCGGCGCTAATGGTCGCGATTAGCTTGGGGACATCGAAGATGAGATCCTTGAGGGTGGCCTCCTGTCGCTTTTCGCCGTTGACAAAGGTCTGGATCGTCAGGTTCTCGGGCAGACTCTCTTTGGGAACGGCGACTGGGCCTATGGGGCAGAAAGTGTCGGGAGATTTGCCGAGAAAGAATTGCTTGTGGTCGCGTTGCCGCTCGCGCGCTGTTACATCGTTCACGATTGTAAAACCCCATACATGGTCCATGGCGTTCTGCTCTGATATTTGGGACCCGTTCTTGCCGATGATGACGCCGATTTCACCCTCGTAATCGACGGTGCTGGTGAAGTTCTGGTGCAGGAGGATTGGATCGTTCGGTCCGATGATGGAGGTCGCTCGTTTCGTGAATATGACCGGATTCGTGGGCTGGTCTGCCTTGTCACTGGCGTCGTACCCTGATGCATTGAACTCGCGAGCATGCTCCACGTAGTTCTTCCCGACCGCCAGCACATCTCGACCGGATATTGGGGCAAGAAGTCGAACGTCTGCGAGGGGCAGGGGTTCTGCAGTGAAAGAAGCAATCCCTGCCTCGCCGACAGCAATCACTTGATAGAGATCAGTCAACGGCGTGCCCGACTTGAATGACAGAGGCGTGAGGGTAGATGTCTCGAAATCGAGATGCCCGATGCGCGGCTGCAAGGTGTCGGGTTCCAGGTATGCAGCATAGTTGGTCAAGAGGTTGACATTGGCGGATGGAGAGTTGTTAGTGGCCATTTTTGAGGAGGAAAGTGGAATGAATGCCTGCTTGTTCAACGTAGAGGGAGGGATCCGGCGTACTTACGGATTCCTCTACTTATAGAGTACTCACCCCACCGGTCTCAACAATATTCAGACAGCATATTTCGCCATAGCTCCACATTCACAGTGACCCCTCAGCGACACTGGAAATTGGGAGCGGGAATATGCGGGGACTTGGACCTTTTCACCGCGCATCCCCGCGCATCCCCGCGCATCCCCGTGCATCTCCGGATAGCCTTGGAGTGCACTTACCAAGATTCCAGCTTCATATAGTTCATACAAAATATCACATAATATGCTAGGACGAAAGGAAGTGATCTGGTTGTGTGTAGAGACTCTTGATGCTTAATAGTGCAGTATGTCCTATCTAACATTTTTGATCCGCCATACATCCATCTTACGTTCCCGACCTCAGTCTAGACAGGCCGATGTACCTCGGAGGCTCCTTGAATCGATTCTCCACTCCTTCCGTTCGTCCAATGCGTAAAGGTCGTCCAAAGTGGCCCATGATGGATATAGAGTGAAAGCGCCAGAACTGCCAGGAGCAGTCTTGGCCGAGAAAGCTTCTGATCACTGTCGTGCCCCCAGGGTGCTCGTGGATGTAGTCTGTACAGTCGTAGACAATATTGTCGACAACGATCCACGCGCGGTCTTGCTCAATAGCGTTGTGCGATTGTTGCTTTGCCCGGACCACCGCAGGGGGAATGAATGGCAGGGCCTCATCGGGCACTGTCGGGTTTTGGAAAGGGTACTCGGAATCTGGAGGCTGCTGAATCGACGGGGAGGCTTTTGAAGTACGATAGACGTGCTCGACGTGTTCAATGTGAGCTTTGATATTGGCGGTGCTTGCTGGGTGAGGATCAAATGAGCTGGGTTCCCGAGCCGGGTGCCGCAGACTAAACCATCCCATGGCGTCGTAAGCAGGAATCGACTGCAAGGTTGGATTTGGAGTCGATAGCACACACTTTTCACATTTGATTAAGAGGCGGAGCTTAGCGGAGAAACGCGGAGAATGCCAGATATTGGCGAGCGATCATATCATTCGTGCCCACCGGGCGTAACGCCAGAAGGCAAAAGGCGGGGAAGCTGATCACTCGAAGGCGCCACAAGCTATATAGGGTAACTATGAGCTGCCTGGAACATCAGGTTGATACTAGGCTTGCATCTGTTGCATGAGTTGCTTGGCTTCTGAGTGCCAAAACGATTTTCAACGTCATGGAGAAGGACACATGGCTGTCTCCGGACCACCCGGTAGAAGCTTACAACGGCCCTCCACGCAATATATCTTACATTGATCAACTGGAATTTGATTCCTCGCTACAGCCAGTGAGCTATGAAATTTCTGGAACTGACCCGACGGCGAAGATACTCATCCTGGACGTGGACATCTTGGAGGCCACAGGCCGGGAGCCATATCGAGGCGATGTTCTCATCACTGGTAGGTCGCACGATCTGCATCCTCCGAATCCATAAAACTGACGGCTCTCTTCTTTCGAGGGCAACGATGGACTCATGTGGGCAGTGTCCCAAGCAAGGATATGCTGCTAGCGGATCCCAGCGTGCGTGTCTTCTACGGAAGAGGCCGCACCTTGATGCCCGGCCTGGGAGATGCGCATACCCATTTTACGTGGAATGGGGGCAACCTCGATGCACTAGGCACACTCGGGGTTGAGGAGCACACGCTCCTAACTGCAAGAAGTGCCGAGTGCTTCCTGGACTCTGGGTACACGATGTGTTTTGGAGCAGCATCTGCTAAGAAACGCCTGGACGTTGTGATTCGTGACGCCATCAACGCAGGTGATATCCCAGGACCTCGTTTCCTGGCGAACGGCCAAGAAATAGCGAGGCGAGGAGGTGAGTTGGTCGGAGGAATTACTGCCTTTGCGGACGGTCCCGAGGAAATGAGAGAAGTGTAAGTAGGAAGTCAACAGCATCGTTCGGTACATGGCTCACGCTGGCCCAGCATCCGCGAACACATCAATATAGGCGTAGACCAGGTGAAACTCTCGATGTCTGGAGAATCGGTCCGAACCCTTGTTCCTTTTGCAATCTGGTTGCGACCTGACCTGAGATGTGACAGATCACGGAGATTCGCGATGCGGAAGACTGCTATTTTACTCCGGAAGAGACAAAGGCCTGTGTTGATGAGGCACACGCGCATAAGAGGAGAGTCTGTTCGCACGCCCGAGCCCGGGACTCAGTCAAGCAGAGTATTGATCATGGAGTGGACGTGATTTACCATGCCTCCTATATTGATGAAGAGGGTCAGCGTCTGATTTCTTTCCTCTGCGCCTGACAAGATGCCTAATGAGATGCACAGGAATGGATTCTCTGGAAAAGAACAAATCCAAACATGTGGTTGCACCTGCAATCAACTGGTTAATTGCGACGCTGGAGGACGCGAGCATGTTTGGATATTCCATGGAAAAAGCCGAACAGGTTGGTTATCGGAAAGAACTTGAAGCTGCCGAGCGTGCTATGAGAGAGATGCACCGCAGAGGAATTGTGGTCCTTCCGGGAGGGTGAGACCGGTCATCACTTCAACGAGGATCATCAACTAACAATATACTAGTGATTATGGGTTCGCTTGGACGCCTCACGGCACCTATGCGCGCGACCTTGCGCATTTTGTCGAGCGCTTTGGGTTCACTCCTCACGAATCCATCATCGCAGCCACTTACGGTATAGCCAAGCTGTTCATGCGCTCGACCGAGATGGGCCAAATCCAAGAGGGCAACTTGGCTGATTGCATTGTCGTCGACGGAAACCCGCTGGAAGACATCCGAATCCTTCAAGACCATGAACGACTGAACATTATCATCATCAATGGCCGTGTTCATAAGGCCGGGACGAAGGAATATATTCCTCCAAGGCACGATGTGGCGGGCGTCCGTTCCATGACAAAAGAGAAAGTCCATGCCCAATTGGAAAAAGCACCTGAACAGGCAGCTTTCTGAATGGTCTCCGGGGAAGTCGATATGTTGATATCTTCCTGCTTCGTCCCGCTACCTGTCAGTATGTATGAAAGTGGAAATTTGTTTTAGCGATGGAACTTAGTCAAATCGGAAACCCTGTGTTATGCCTTAAGCAAAGCCCTACGACTGTCCAGACCAGATTTCCGTAATTGTACAGAATCAGTGAGTGTGAATGATACTATCTTGGTAAGGGGTAGGTACGTAGGTATATTTTTGGTCCTTCTGCTCATGTTATGATCTTCCCCGCATGTGCGGGGTATAAAAAGGTTCCTCCACATTCCCACTCAGGCATTTGCAACATCAACCTCAGCCCAGCTTTCAGTCGATTGAATCCCACAATGCCAAAACGTCTTCCCCTGAGCTGCGAGAACTGCCGACAGAGAAAAGTCCGCTGCCTTGGATCAGGGGTCCCATGTGACACTTGTCGAAAGCGTGGCGTGGCTTTCTCCTGTCGATTCAAACGGGACGTCGTCCCGAGTCGCCAAAGTGACTTGGGATCTCCTGAGAATCTTCCCAACGCACTCCTGGAGCGGATTTCCATCTTGGAAACGCTACTACAGCAAAACATCGATCTGACATCCATCTCCATCAATGCTCACCAACATCAAGCCCTCCACTCGCCTCTCTCCCTGGAGGATCCCGTCCCACCACTGGAAGATCTCTCCCAGTCCACGGCCTCGACTTCCACCCCTGGCCGCAATTTGGACCAGGACTTATCTGGCTCCGAGGCTCATGGAACGGGTGAAATTGTCACCTCCCCGACGGGCCATATTCGCTACATTTCTTCCAACTCGGCTCGCCAGCCTGGTCTTTTGCAGCTATTCCAAAGCCCCGGACAATCCGAGTCACCGTCTGGTTTTCCCTTCTTCGCCGAAGTTTCCAGCAGAGAATCTCTACTAGACATGCTTCCGCCGTCTCGGCAGTGTGATGAACTTATTGCCGTTTTCCTCGAGGTGTTTTCGCCCCTCTTCCACATTCTCCATGACCCAACGTTTCAATTACGGTATGGAGAGTTCAAAAGCAATCCTTATAATGCACCACTGTCTCTGATCGGATTGATCTTCATCGTCTTGGGCTTGGCTATTACCGCGCTAGACAGACGCAGCTCTGTCCTGTCGGACCTGGGGCGAGAGAGCTCTCCAGCCGCAAACATCAAGTCACTGGCGGCAAAATACCGATCGGCTGCAATGAAATGCCTAGCAGCAGATAACTTCCTATGGCGACATGATATGAGCACGCTGCAATGCCTCATCCTCCTCATATATGCAATCAACCATGCGCAGGGTCCGGCTTGGTCTTTACTTGGAACGACACTCAACATCGCCACTACTATGGGTTGTCACGTTGATCCAGCCTTTCTGAATGTGAATCCTATCGAGGCCGAAGAAAGACGGCGCGCCTGGGCGGCATTGATGATGCTTCACACAATCCAAAATACCAGCTTGGGCCTGAACAACCTGACTCCGTTTGAAATTGTGAATAGGGTCAGACTTCCCGCAGACTTGGAGGATGACGATGTCATGCTATCATCGTCGCAATTGATTGATCACACCGTGATCAATCCCCCACCAGAGCAGCGGAAGCCCACTAAGATGTCTTATATCCTCTTTAAATTCCGACTTTACCAACTGGCATCCGACATATGCAGTCTGACTTCTACGGATGGCGCCGCCCCGTTGCACAAGACACGAGCACTGGATGACCGGATCAAAATGGAGCTGGACGCACAGGCAGAGCGATTTTCAGGTCATTCTGATCTCCCCACATACCATCGAGCACACTCGTTCATATTGACCAACTTCACCTATCACTTGATTTTGCTCTTGCATCGACACCGCCTCACCACTCACGGGCAGGTTGAGCATGAGGAGATCAGAGCGATTTATGAGAGGTGCGAACATGCTGCTCTTTCTATGATCTCTAACTACGAAACGCTGCATACTCGTCCTGAGTTTCAAGCTTATAGCTGGTACACCCACGGCCTGGGGTCTTTCCATGCCTTCTTCGCGATGTCAACTTTGCTTGCGCTCCTAGACAAGACCTCTGCACAACAAGATTCAAAACATTCCGCTCTGCAAGCTATGCAGGCCTGTCTCGAAAAGCTCCGCGAAGCCGCGCCATATAGCGAGATATGCAACCGTGTCTGTTCGATACTTGGCCCTTTGTTAGCGGGGGAAATGTACGATGTCTATCCACTGGGGACCAGCGGCTGCATGGGATCCAGTAAGGAGCCCCTGACGATGGACACAAGTGGCAAGAACAATGCCTTCGATTTGAATGACTGGTCATTGCCGGAAAGCTTTGAGCATATTCTATCTGGAATCCCCAGCGAGCAATGGCTGTCTCCAGCGGTGTTTCCATGGGCAGACGCTGTTCAAATACCGCAGTTCTGAATTGCTCTTCCATCGGCGTAATTTGCCTGTCATCTTGCCCTTCTTAGCTCTTGCGCACGATCCAGGTTTATTCTACTTTCTTAAGTAAAGAATATTATAGTTAATTACCAGGATTGGTGTATTGACCTACTTCGGCGATGTTAGCTGCCGCGCCGAGCTCCTCCTGAAACGACTGGTCTTAAGCATGCCACCTCTCGAAATAATCACAGCAGCCTTAATTCGGTATATTTCCTGATCCATACAACAATCTGCAAGCTTTCTTGCATCTGAACTTGAGGCGAGTGGCCCTTCGACGTGCCCGCTTAGATTCAATTATTGAGCAGATGCGGAAATCACGGTTTTGCCGAGCAATGGGAACAATGCGCGCGATGCCCATGGATTCCACAAATAGGGCATTTGCCCCAGAAACATCTCCGCTAAGACGTATGAGAACTGCATGTCTGAGTTTATTGGTATGCATAGGACTTATGACAGATCCGTGGAAGCTGCCTCTGCCTCCTCTTCCTATGGTTCCCCCTCTTTTTTTTTCTCCTCACGCCCCGAAGGGCGCAGGCGCAGCGTGCGCGAGAAAGCCGGGCTCGATTCATAGTGACGGTGGCGGAAGATTGCCTCCAGCACTAGGGCTATCAAGCTTTTCAAGTCATGGAGTGCTGAGTGCCAGGAGGAGTTGCATAGAGCCAGATTACCTAGTTTGCAAATGTGATCCAACTCTGGAGAGAACGATTTCCTCTACCACGGCCAACGGCCTGATCCATAGCCCCCTATTAGGTACCGTATTAGCCTTTTTTTTTTCCCTGTGTGTTTGCCTTCCCTGTGATATGAAGCCTTACCAGTGCGAAGCGCAAGGCCACGGTATTTGGCGGCCGAGTGGCTGCGGACACCACATATGGAGCCCTTGTCCCTGTGGCACTTTTCCTAAGACGTATGAGAACTCCGCATATGGTTTCCTTGCGGTGAACAGAGCTTACGTACTACGCCATCTTCCTTGGCCTTTGGTGACTAAAATCAGTATACCATCAAAAAGTGACCAGGCACCTAATAATATGTCCGCAATATGGAGATCTTTGCTCCGTGACAGTGTCCTCTTTCTCGGTAGGGCGCAAACGCATAGCGCCCGTGAAGACGTAGTCTGTTGTCACGGTATGCTCAGTCTGGATCGACCAAAACGCCATCAACAAGTGCCAAGGCACCTGGTCATAGGTATGGCGTAAATTGAAGTCTTCTCTCGGTTGATAGCCCTCTGTGCGCCCTTGGGCAGATATCAAAGATATAACATTCCAATTGGCTGAACATCAAGATCTGAAACATATTTAGTATTGTTCTTTCTTGCTCCAGGTCGACATGCTCAATGTGGACTACAACGCCAATCTGTTAGATGAGGCAGGCCCTCTTATCCGACCAAAGCTCGGGAGCAACCGAGGGAGCAGAGCAAGCCATCGGTATTGTGGTATTGCAGGATATAACGTACGTAAAGTAGTGGGACATAGTTCTGCAGGTCCGGCAGCCTGTGGGAGCTCGGTCTGGGGGTCGATTACGTCCCTGGTCTTCTCAAAGTCCTGGCCTGACAAATATGGGGAGACCGCCCTAGCTTCTAGAACGTCCTGATTGTTCGTGATGAAGCATATCCTGCCTCAATGTCACATAGGCATAAAACCGAGTTTGTGGCGTGGGCTGACCACGTACCTCATATCAATATTGGCAAACCTCGGTGTCATTTTCCTCGCTACGGGACCAATGACCTAGGAGGATAATGACTGAAATGGTGGTGTTGGAAGGAAGTGTATGAGAGAAGGAGAGTGGGTAGATGGAAACCGGGACATACCTTTGCGTCGATTTAGCTGTGCTCTGTAGCAACCTCACGTTTTCAGAGGATTCTCCAATCAATCAATTTCAGAGATGAGGCATAAAAGACAAGGAGTATATAAGAGATCAAGGACTGGAATGTGTATAGTTGAAAAAGAAAGTCGGGGAGAGAGGCAGATATCCTCCTATTAATACCCTAGCTGCGAGATGATCCCATTGTCCTCTTCACAGAGATCCATCACTGCAGCTTACCATAATCAAACAAAATCAGAGTAGTGAAATCTCCAAATTGATAATGTAGACAAACGCCAATTGAATCCCCTATGTATAACTAGACCCGGACGTGAATAATGCCAGTCTTCCCATGCATTGCCTCCAGCTGCCTGCCTAAATTTACTGCTTGCTGGTGAAGAGCTTGTTGAATCTATGGAGAGAGAATTATGTTGACTTCAAGGGTTGATATCAATTATCCCTCTGGGAATATCACTCTGAATGTCACAAGGTGAAGGATCAATTTTTCACTTAATGCTGATGCGGTAATTATAGCAGCATTGACATACAGAGTGGGATAAAGTAAAGATAACCTGTAGGGAGATAAGCGGCACACCATAGTAAAGAAGTCCAGCACCCAGACTTGTAGAACCTGGAGGCCTAGCTAGAAGCAATCTCTCATAACAGTAGACAGCTCACCCCCGTAATCAAACATATACCCATTAGGCCCACGAGTCCCCAGCTGCCACTGATCATCGAATCCCTGCGCGGACCCAACGCCCATAATTTGATCTTCCAAGTTCCCGACTGCCTCAAACCACTCTACCAGCTCTTGGGTCATTTCCGCGCCGTCCAGCGGCGTATGACTATGTATACTGGATGCCTGCGCTTGATCCCCTGGTTCAGCGACGGCAGCTGTCCGCGTTATCCCGACGGCGTCGGTTCCCGATGGCTCCTCAACGTGGCGATGACGCTGCAAGCCTAACTGTGGAGCCAGCTTGCGTAGACTCTTGATAGATTTCCAAAGGCGACGGGAGATGTAGGACCGTGTGGAAAAGCCCTTGACGAGTTCCAGGGCCATGTAGAATTCCTCCTTGCAGGAGCTGCTAAATTGGCCTGGGGTTTGCACAACGGCGAGGAATAGAACTGCGAGCGCAGAGACAAGGAACCAGTTGAAAGTGACCTGTTGCAGACGATAGATGTCGGAAGTTTCGTTGAGGCGAGTGATGAAACGGATGCTATCTTTCGCGATCTCAACGACAGTCTGCGACTCGGAAGGGTAGCGCACAATATGCGCGGCGGAGTGCAGCACCGGCCGGTGGATCAGCATACGAAGCTGGTTCGCGCGAAGATACAGCAGCGAGCGTAGACGACGGATGCTGCGCGGTTCCTGAGTCTGACTGTCGAAAGTGACGGTGACGTTGTTGAACCGGAGAGATTTCGGGGTAGCGTCCACCCATTTGAGAACCTGCCAGTCGAGGTAATTCATCTCGTCCTTTTTGATTTCGTTGGTGTTGTTAAAGGCAGAAATGAATTTCCATACTTTGGCTGCGATACGACTGTACCGGATCATAACGCGCAAGTATGGGGTTTTCTCCTCTGGCTCGGGCAGCCAGGGATCAATGTCGGTATCTTCCAGGGAGAACGGCATCCCGGTACCAAAACTCCAGCGCATGTCCAGTATATAGATGGACCAGAACAGCCGCAAGACGCGGTCTCGCCCCGCGGCTATAACGGCTGGTTGGCTCAGGGTTTCGCGGCGATGTAGGCCTTTCTCGAGGCACATGCGCTCCACTATGCCGATGGTCCTCCAAGCAAGGGTTTCCTCATCCATTTGGAAGTAGAATATGGACTGTTCCCAGGTCAGCATCAGGTACCACAAGTATTCAAGAAGTCAGCACTCACCACGAGTGTAAGGAAGATAATTGTCTTTATCTCTGGTGCACCCCAGACAGCATTATCAGCTGCCTCACGAACGCTCGCGAACAAGCCCATTGCAAGCTCGCTATCACCGCTGGCTTCAGCCGTCAGGGCGCACGCAAACACCAATCGTATGATATGCACATCGTCAGCATCCAGCGCGTCCTTATCATTATCCCCTTGTGGCCGTGGCCGTGGCGCGGGCCCCCATCCTGGCTCCCGAACTCCATATAATACATCAACCTGGTGCAAGAGCACCTCCAGATCCAGGACGGGGTACATGATCCCCATCTCTTCCTCATACACCCGACACAAACGTAGCGCCTCTTGCTTCCCGATTGTCCAGAGCGGATCGACATGTCGAGCTCGCAAGGGTTGGGCCGGCGACGGCGGCGAAGGTAAAGGAGACGGCTCCTGCGTCACATCACCCTCCTCACCACCTTCATTGCGTTCGACAATCCCGCGACTCTGGAGACTAGATCTTGCCAGATCAAAACTAAACCCAGACGTCGTCGGACCTTGAAACGTCAACTCTTTCGCCGACGAGAGACGCCGGAATCCCCGCGAGGCGGTCTGCGCGGGTTCCGCGCGCGCACCCACTACTGTGCCCTGGGTAAGCGAGTGCACCGCAGCAGAGAGCGCGGCGATCTGCTCCTGCATGGCGCTCATCTGTTCGCATAGTCTCCCCAGGCCACTAAACATTTCCAATTAGTCATGGAATCCAACTCGATACGTCACGGTGGTCGGCACATACGTCTGCTCATCCCCGCTGTTTTCCGCGCGTACCACATCGGCGTAGACGCATTCGAGGCGCTGTCGGCCACATCGCTGGCACGGGGTTTCGCCATTGCATTTGATCTTGCGGCGTTTGCATTCGTTGCTATCACTGAGGTGTTAGACTCGGTATACACTCAGAGAAATAAACTGAGACGTACCATGCTTTGGCGATGTATTTCCGCCTCCTTTTCCGCGGTCGGATGTCGTGTGCGTCTGGCTCGGCGTCTACGATCGAGTCCTCCCAGGCGTCTGGCGCAGATGAGACCGAGGGGTTTGCTGTGGGTGGCATGATCCCAGCAGATATGATAACAAGTATTCTGAAGGCTCACGTCGACCGCAAGATGGTGGTTGTTATGAGGCCAAGAACGCGGAGGCGGATGTTAAGCGAAATGCGGGGGAATTTCCGCACCCGAGGTTACCAAAAAGAGTAGGTGGTCATCTACAGGCCAGTTTTCGGCATGAAGAGGAACATGTAAAATGTAGAAATATGCACATCCATTTTCACCGTCTATATACATAGAAGTCTTCATCCATCCAGCCTAATGGCATGAGACATACATCAAGGGAATATCTAGCAAAATCATCATCTAAAGCTCCTTCGTGCGCTCGTCACTCTCCGCAATCCACTTCTCCAGCAACGCCGCATCGCGCGGCTTGAAACCCACCTTGAAGGGCTTCGGTTCGGTCGTCAGGGCCGTGGGGATTGCGTTGCACTCGATTGCGTCCATCACAGGCAGGTCCTCCTTGTTCTGAGCCGGGTGCATGGTGAACGCAGTGATGAGTCGGATGAAGGCCGTGTAGAGTTCACGGTTGGCCAGGTGAGAACCAGCGCACATGCGCGAACCTGCACCGTAGCCGTAGTGGGGGGTGCCGGCACCCTCGCTCTGCTCAAGATACCGCTCGGGGATGAACCTGTCGGCCATCTTGAAATGGTCCTCGTCGTAGTCGGCAGCCCAGGCATTCTAGATACATCAGTAACGGAATCCAACCGGAACATTCAGGCAGTGGGTTAGTGTGACATACCATGAAGAAGGTTGTTCCAGCCGGAATCTTCGCGCCGTTGTACATAATCTCCTTGGTGCTCTCTCGGGGGAGACAGATCGGGATGACAGTCCAGAATCGCAGGGTTTCCTTGACCAGAGCCGTGACGTAGGGCACCTTCTCCTCAACCAAACACTTCTCCCAGGCGTCGCCGTTAGGGTACACCTTCATGATCTCGTCGTAGGCCTTCTTCTGGATCCGCTGGCCATCCTCGGACGCCAGATACGCAATACCCATAATCAGGTTGCCAGGGACAGTGTCCAGACCGGCCGAAACCATGGTCAAACAAATCGATTTGACCTCCGCTTTCCACCAAGTCAGCTCCATTGGTCATCTTCCCATTCGATGGGAACGTACCTTCGTTGAGTTTGGCCTCGGGGTCCTTGAGAATGTTACCGGTAATGCACGGCTTATCAGTTCCCTTGGCGATGCGGTCCTTGAGGATATCCAGGAGGTATGTGAGATACTTGTCACGGCGCACGCGGTATTCCTCGGCCTCAGCGTTCATCTTGGGGAAGATGCGGAGCAGCGGGATGTAGTCCTGCCAGTTGTTGCTAGTGCTGCGGAAGTTCGACACGCCACGCTCGACGTCCACGATTTCGCGGAGCAGCTGATCATCGACGTTGCCCTCGATACGGAATCCATAGTTCAGGGTCAAGCTGGTATTCAGCGCGAACCGCTGGAAATAGGAGGTGGGGTTGAGGTCGACGGTGCCGCCTTGGCTGTTCTTCAGCAGTTCCTTAATACTAGCTGTGCATTCCAGATCGATGATGGGCATGTAGGACTGCACCGCGGGACGGTTGAGCGCCGTGGCGGCGGCCTTGCGACGACGCTTGCAGGATTCGTCCCAAGGCGAAGTTCCGATTGTGAAACCCTGCGAGCTGGAGACGACGCTGTGGAAGGTGTGAAAGGTCGGACGAGAAATCAGGGCGGACTGGTCCTTGATCCAGAGCTGTCGTACCGAGTCGAAACTGTTGGCGAAGACCACGCGCTAGATGACGCATTGGCGCATTAGTTCAGGCCAGTTCATGAGATATTTCTTCCCTTGTGCAACCGCCGGTAGAACGAACCTTGTTTCCCATGCGCACTTGGAATACAGGGCCATACTTCTTCGCCCACGCCCCCGCGACTGTCGCATGTTTATCACCGAGTTGTAAAAGGTTTCCAAAGATCGGAACGCCCGGAATCTCAGGCAGGCCCTTGATCTTGGGGACATCGGTTCGGTTGAAGTAGCGAATGATAAAGTACACCACCGCAACGGCGGCGATAGCCAGGGTTTGCAACGCCATGTCGAAAAAGTCAAACAGGAAGACCAGGTCGAGGGCGCTCTGATGGGATAGCAAGGATACTCAGAAATCGTCTGACAGGAATGCCAGACCCCCTCCCTTTATATCCACGGGGGCCAGGCAGGTCAAGGATATCCTCGGACGTAACCCCTCATTCTTCTTAAGTCCTACTGCAGCGCGCGATGCGACTCCGCGGTGACCACCGATGTGTGTACCGCTCACGGTACTTTTCCGTAGTTGCCCCCATCGTAGCACCAGACCGCATAATTCTGACGCGCAGATGGGCCCAAACTCCATCCACCGCCGATCGACTCCGGTCCAGTGGTGGGGGGCACTAACGGACGCCATCCCATCAGTCTGCCATGTGCCTCCACTTGTATGGGGGGCGCTTTGGACGTCTAGCCAGTCAGATTGGCGGGGATTACGCCCCGGCGGTGGTGTGGATATTGAAGCTTGGGATGTGTCCGCAAGATCAATAACAACCGCGGCGGTGCGGAATGTTCGTTCCGCGGTCACGTGGGACGGAAATCAGCGGTTCTTCTAAGCAACCAACGGTTCATTGGACATTTTGGCATCGTAGATTCAATTCAGGATGTGCTGGTGGTGGTCTAAAATATGTATGATGTGTATCGAGTTGTGGAGGAGGAAGGTGAGCTCGGTCATTCCAACCATCGTGAATATATATATATCGCCATCTCAATATAGTTCTCACACTACCTTTCTATGTACAGAATGTTCGGATACAAGACCACATATCGTAGTCGGGGTATCAATTCTCTTCACAGGGCAGATGTGCATCTGCCCATTATACATCCCCTCCAACTGAACTCGTCTGAACATAACTCATAGACTCAATAAGAAGAGTGAACAAAACATGATAAAGATCCAGAATTGTCGTGTCTCTGGTACATCACAAGAACAGTAGCGAGCGCATCAGACTTCGTCAAGCCGGGTAGGGCTTCTCCGACGCGCTGAGATGGCTCGCCCGACGGCCTGCATTTCGCTGCCGGTCCGCCTCCAGGGTCTGGGCGAACTTGCTGCTCTCCCGGATCTGGGGACCCTTCCAGTAGAAGATATAAATCGGAATAGTCACAAAGATAGCCAGACAGGCTAGAATCGTACTGGCCCATTGCAGGTGGAACCGGCCACCGATATTGCTGTACATGGGCGTGGCGTACATCGCAGACAGTCCAGCCAACAGGTCTCGAGCGAATCCGTTGCCTCCCGTCGCCGACGCAGAGTATGGACCGTAGGACGCAACCATGTAATCAATTGTCGCCATGTAGATACCGTAGTTGGCGATGGCGATCAGGAAGATGAATACCAGTGGGACAACCCAGTGGGTGTACTCGGGGCCCATGGATGTCCAAGCGAAACCGAACAGACCAATCGTCTCCAGTGGGGCAATGAAGAGCAAGAGAAGCAGACGACGTTCCGGGAGTCGAGAGGCATTACCTTGCTTCTTGCGAATGTGCGTTTGTCGCCAGATATCCGGAAGAAAGATCCCGTATGCCACGAGATAGCCGACGATAATACTGATGAAACAGAGACCGATGCGAAGAGGGTCAAAGTTCCACTGTTCGAAGACTAGGGTGAATGACTCAATGCAGGTGAAAATCAGCGCGTCCGAGAAACCCGACAAAAGAGACAGGAAGAGGACGATAGGTTCACGGATGAACATCTCAAAGGGCCGCCGCCACACCCGCAGGACTTCTTGCAGGTCCATCCGCGGGGTCTTCAGTTCATTTGGCCCATAGACGTTGGGATCTTCACCGGTTTTACGACGTCGTTTCGCCTCCCGATCGATCAGAATCGTCGACCGAGTCTCGCTGACGAAGAAGAAATGCGCCAATTGAGTGACTCCGCCGAAGATCAGCTGGATCCAGAAGTTCCATTCCCATTTTAGCCACTGTTGAATCATGCCACCGAAGATGGGTCCGATGGTGGTGCCGCCCACCGACGATAGTACAACATAGGCCACCGCAAAGCCCTGGTCGTCCGGCTCCCACATATCGGCTGTCATTCCTAGGGTGACGGAGCCACCGGCTGAACTCAGACCGCCCAGGAAGCGACACACAACGATGGTGCCAAAGTTCGGTGCTAATGCACAGGGGATCTGCCAGATATTGACGAGGAACAGACTCAGCTGCATAATAGGCCAGCGACCAAACTCCTCACTCCACGGTGCCCACAATTCGCATCCAAAGGCGTAGGCTACTAGAAATATCATCTGACCAACCCGTGCAGCCTGTTCGCTAATGTGGAAGTGCTCTGAAAGAGGGACCACCGCATTGGGGTACACACTGCTATTGAAGTTCATGGACATCTGGACGGTGAAGATGACCGACAGGATGGCCCATTTCTTGTACCACGGGAAGGAGAATCCCAGCTTGTCATAGCAGTCATCCTCTGTGAGCTCGCGTTTCCCATCTCCAAGAAACTTCCCACGTGTCTCACTGTCATTATCGGATGGAGAGACATGTTCCGCATGGGTGTTTGCCGGCCGTCGGGAGGGGCTCATGGTGGAAGACTGGCTGCTCTTAGGGTCCGGCTCCTTCTCGATGATGGTATTGGAGGACTTGCGAGATATCTCCTGGTCCGTCATGAGGGATGGAGGATGGTATGCAGAGTATTGTAATAGAGCAATGTGTTGTGAAAGTATAGGAGGGTGAGTCTTACAAAGATGAGACCATACCGTCGACCCCAGACGAAAAGATAAACAAAAGATGGAGACAGAGAATAACTATGCAGCCGAATTCAGTGAACTAGGCCCAATGCTTTTATACTGAGATTGCCAGGTTGCACAGAGATCAGGAGAGTGTAGAAGCTGTTTTAGGAAAGCCATGATTGTACAACGTCATGCTGCACAATTTCTGCCATTTCAGAGGCTTTCCCAATGGACACTGTCTCCACCGTCCGGGGATCATCGTGATTCGGAGTCCTTTTCTTTTTCTTTTCATAATTTTTGGGCCCCACCGTCTTCGATAAACCCGATGCTGAACACCACAGGGCGCGTGTATGTCCGCCAAATGCGGTGGGAAGACTTGGACAGCGAAGAGTTCTTGGCTGTCGAGTCAAGGCACGGAAGAGGGTAGGACAAGGGTGCTTACCTGAGAACTACATCATGGCGATCGGCGTGGACGAAGGCAGTAAAAGGATAAGCAGCAGAAGATGGACTAACGAACGGATGCGCTGGCGCGAGACGGCGTCTCGGCGCTTGTCGGACACTCCCGAAGCGGTAATCCGAGCGACTAGCTATGGACGGTGGTTGGCTGTAGACCCCAACAATGACGCAAGGGGAATCAGCGCATCCGGTTTGCATACCTTGTCTCTCTCAGTCAAGTTGCATGCGATACTCTCGTGGGTTGCATCGCACGGATGACTCTTTCATCGGGACCAGGAACGTTTGGCTTCCCTGTTGCCTCCATGACATCACGCCCGCCATCCATGTTGGGAACAGGAACACATACGGAGGGAGGGAGAAATATCTGATAGGATTGTCGTTGTGGCGGAGAGGTCTTCCGGACATCTCCGGCACGCAGGGCTGATCCCTTGCGTGACCCTTCACATTGTCTTTGGCGTCAGGCATTGTGGCGTCCGTCGATGTTGCTCTGACTCAATCGAAAGGTACAGTGTTCTTTCGGCCGGGTCAGCCACAGATATTGCACCAGGTAAGGAGGAAGATAGTTCCTGGTATGTGGAGTGGCCCACTTTGATGGCTGGGTCGATATCAAACACGAGTCATTCCCATCTGTGTCCCGTGGAACCGGAAACGGTTGGCCGAGAGGACTATCCTCATGTTTGCTCGTCATGGACTCAACTCTCAATGGGTCAGTACGGAGGATTGCAGATTCGTATGAAGACCGTCGACAATGCATGGAAGCTACTACGTGCGAGATAACATCGCTTAAATACTATATTGTTGCCAGATATGACCACTATAGAATGTGATCGAACGATACACTTGACATACATCCATCGATCTGGGATCGTGAAAACCCACACGGGTGAAATTGCGGCTCATCTCGAACCAAAGATACTTTCTGTATCTCCTCGTCATGAAGAAATGACCCGATCTCCGAAAACGGGGTCGTTGGTTTAAGAGGCACGCTGGACCCACCGACATGCTTTGTTATCAAAACCGGCCCACTCAACTGGAAGCCGAGCGGTTCATGTAATCGATGCCAAGGCAGGTAAACAAAGAAGAATTCATATCAATAAGGTTCATTTTTCCATTCGAGACCTTTGATCAATTCTATGTACCCCTAGCTGAGCGCACTCAGGCCCCCCTACATGACAGCCAAAGCACGAGACAAGAGGCTTGTGCTTAATGGAACCAGGTAACTGTCAGTCCACATTTTATCATTGACTAAAATGACCATTCCGCTACCAAACGTGCCAATGTATCTAGTAGTATGTAAGCCGTAATATAAGGCTGTAGATTCGGGTTTGACACAACACTTGTCTTAACCGGCAGGAAGATCAAACGTCAAAGAGGCTCCTTCAATGGCTCACTCAGCATCCAGCGGGCGAAACGTTCCCAGAGAGCGGTCTCCATGCGCTCGAAGCTGTAAAGGGCTGACTGGAAGATAAGGATCTTCTCTACGTCCTTATAAGCATAAGACATTCTGCCATGCTGCGGGCCTTGCAGAGAAACCAACAACACAGGGAACCTTCGCTCGTCTGGGAAAAAACGAGGAAGTCGCGTTTGGACCATGCCCTGATCATGGTAGGGTCGCTCTGCCTCCTCTTCCTTTGCGACCTTCAGCTGGGATGTCCTTGCATCAGCTCGACCAGGAGCATTGATTCCGGGCTTTCACAACACTCTTGCGCAATTGTGAGGATCAGATGAGGGTTGGTGGGGACATAAAGCTCCGAGGAGGAAGACAAGGACGAGGAGGACGGGGTGGCTTCCGCGGAGGCGGCGTAGTCCCATTTACTCCGATAAAGCAAGACAAACAGCTCTCATACGTCTTAGCAGAAGCGCCACTGGGGCAAATGCCCCATCTCTGGCGGTTGGGGCCACTCAGCCACCGATTGTCGTCTCATGGCTGGGCTTTTCGCTCTGGTAGGGTTCCATTTCACCGAGAATTCGAACACAGTGAAGGCTAATACGGTAATTAATAGGGGACCGAGTATCAGAAGCGCGGTCGTGGTCACGGCGGTTTGAACGCGTTTGGCGGTCAGGTAAGCTGCCTCTACCAAACTCACTACAATGATATGTATGCTGATTGAAATCGCAGCCGCATCAGCTCCCCGCCCCAGCTGCCCAGCAAGCCCAGGCCGCCAAGGCCCCCGACGCCGCCCCCGATCTCGCCGCCCCTGCCGGCCTCGCGCAGCTGGCCCCCGATGCTGCCCCCAATGCCGGCCTCCACGCTTCCCGTGCTGCCCAAGAAGACGGATGTTCAGAAGAGTATGTATTCAACTCTAGAGCAGGAAAAAACAACACTAACTAGTATATTGTAGACTGATGCATTTTTTCTTCTATTTCTTTCTTTTATCAAAAAACAGGGGAAATAAATCTGTCCAGTCTTCAGTAAAAGCCTTCCTAGGGCACGTAGAGTATCAAAATGCTGTTTGGGTGCATGTCCGGCCATTGAGACAGTACCTAGTACCCCGAGACAATGAGAGCCCTGCGTTAACCGAAGCCTGTAAGCCGCCGATTAGTCCACAAAATAGGACGAGTACAAGATTCAAGAGATCGACCTATTCATCCACCCGAGGAATCGCGTGCTACATTCCGGTTTTCGCACTTGTATCGACAACATCATGAGGTGATTGGTTTGTAGAATAATCATGTATATCTGATTTCTGAGTCAAAAAAAAAGTGTACTTCTACGATAGTGTCGTATATATACCGCCATCCGCATAATAGCATCCTGCGAAGATACCCTACCCCTAACTTCCAGAAGCAAGACTTCATAGCTTAGAAGTATTTTTTTCACCCTTTGGCTCCCGATCAATGTTTGCCTCAAACCACCATGGATAGTTCCGTGGCCAGTTGTCCTGCAGGTCCGCCTTGAAATCGGGTTTTCTCTTTTCGAAGAAGGACTTGACGCCTTCTTGGTGATCACTACAACGATATCATCAATATTCCGTCTTAATGTTATATGAGGGTAGACATACTGTGATCCAATTCTAGAATGGAAAACCCTTGACTCCAACAAATGCGCCTCCTCTGGAGACTGGGCGCCTTGCCAGAGCAACGCGCGACTCAACGCAGACGCCATTGGACTCACATTGTCAGCAATGTCATTCGCTAGCTCCAACGCCCTCGGAAGCACCTGATTCTTCTCTGGGAGCGCCTCTGTGAATAGATCACCGAAATATCTCGGTTCAGGCGGATACACACCGCCAGTGGTGATCAGGAACATCGCGCGAGAAAGGCCGATCAGGCGAGGCAGGAAGTACGACGAGCAGGACTCGAGCGGCAGCCCGCGTCGGGTAAAGACAAAGCCGTATTTGCTCTTTTGGTGGCAGATTCTTATGATACCGTTAGGGGGATGATGGCCATAGTGGGGATTGGTCAAGCATACCTGATGGCTGCAGGGAGTGTCATGGTCATGCCCACGCCGACTGCAGAGCCTTGAAGTGCAACGATGGTCGGCTTTTGGCATCGATGCATAGCAACTGCGACTCGGCCGCCGCTAGATAGAGAAAAAGCATTGTGAGTTTGTCTGTCAGGCTCTTCTGGTCAAATTTGATGATCACGCACATGTCTCGGTAATCGGCAGGATCCCCAGAACCATCGCCAAATCCAACATCCAGGTCAGACCCTGCACAAAACATCTTACCGGCGCCTGTCAAAACCACGACTTTCACGCGGTCATCAAGGTGGAACATTCGAAAGGCCTCTTCGAGGCTACGGGCCATATCCGGGGTGAAAGCATTGTGCTTCTCCGGTCTGTTTAATGTTATGATCACTACTGGAGTGACAAAATTTGCGCCGTGCGGATGATGTGAGAGTTGAATCTGGGTTAGCTGTAGGGCTTCATAAGAAGCAGGGAGTTTGATCGTTGGTTTCGTGGGATACATTGTGTCTTTGCCAGGATGTGACCTCCGTCTCTAGTTATACCGGGAATGCTCACTATATATGTATATAATCTACCAGGTCGTAGCTCGTAACGCCGATCTTTCAAGCTCATCTCCCTCATGATCTTCTTATTTCGTTGACTAGTCGGCAGCTTACGGGTTTCGGTTACCGCAGGTCGTCCATTGCCTCGGGTAGTGACTGTCTCTCAATGACCGCACGTGCACTCAATCTACGTGCCCTAGGACGGTTCTTACTGAAGATGACAGATTTATTTCCCATATTTTTGTTAATAAAAAGAAAAGAAAAATGCCCCATCAGTCTACAACAGACTAGTTAGTGTTGTTTTTTCTTGCTCCAGGGTTGAGTGCGTACTCTTCTCAATATCCGCCCTTTCGGCGGCGGGGACCTGGTGCGGCTGCGATTTTAATCAGCGTCATATCATTGTAACGAATTCGTTCACTCCGTTCGAAGTGACTCCTATCGATTCTACAATCGGCCCTGGATATTTACGATGGCAGCTATTCTTCCAGATAGAGTGTCCCGCGCAAGCCTGCGGAAGAATTCGAGCTGGTATGGAGCGACTGGTCGCTGCTTTCCAGTTCCTCTGCGGGGAGTTAGCAGTAATCCAAGACCAATATCAAAGCCGAGAAATCCTACAAATTCGGCCGTCCGCTAGATTCGATCTCAACCAGATGCGTAGCTTTGAACACCATCCAACTACCTTGGCAGAGTTTTTACGAGCAAGCATGGCTGATAGTGGAGAGGCTGCACAAGTCTGCGAATCTTCCATGCCGTGTCCAGTTTTCACTCATTTCTCTGACCCTGCGCCTGTACTTAGAATACAGGTAAGCATTCTCCGGGATGGCTTGATTCTCTCAGTTGCCGCTCATCACAGTGCAGTTGATGCAGTTGGCATGGGTTCGCTGGTTCAAAATCTCGCCGTCTGTTGTCGTCTCTCAGATGGTGAATCGGCTGTCATCGAGCACACCAATGAGGAGGAGATGCAGGCGAGAGCGGCGCTGTCTCAAACTCATATGAGATCACGAATCTCCAGGACTTTTGATGAATGTCAGCCCTTAATAAGTTTCTCATATACTGTGAAACGGTGATGAAGAATTTACCCCGAAACAAAGTGTTGACTCGGGGCTGCACAATAGCTGCGAGGAAGATCGAAATGCTCAAAAGCAGGTGTAACCGTGCGTTGTTGCAGAGGACGGGAAAAGACGCCAGTTCTCCTTGGGTGTCCTCCAACGACGTCGGGGTTGCTTTGCTGTGGCTATGCGTGAGTCGTGCCCGATATCCGCATCTTCGAGACAAGACTTCCTATCAATCTGGGACACAAAATTGCCAACAACAACCAGCCTTGGACTTCCGGTGAACGTTCGTCATCGGCTCAGCCCTAGTCTCCCTAGAATGTTCATGGGAAACGCTGCTACCCTTGTCAGGCAGACCATTCCCTTGGAGGCATTTGCAGTGGAAGAGACCTTGTCGGATGCAGACCGCAAAAAAGACATGAATGGACCTGAGCTCCTGTCTCCGTTCCCGGATGAATGCCTGACGGTCATCTCTCAGGTCGCCCATGGTATCCGAGCCAAGTTTCAGAGCGTGCCCGATGAATATATCCGCCATTTCCTTGCCTATTTACAGGCGCCAACTACCAATTTCACAGTCATATTAGACTCGGAAGACTTCTATATCAGCAACTGGCGAGACGATGGTGTCTATGACTCTGGTTTCGGACATCCAATTGGAAGACCGATGAGGATGAGAGCCCCCGATGGAGTGACCGATGGTCTCGTGTACATTATGCCCAAACGTGGTGAAAGAGAGTCGGCGCCATGGGAGATCTACGTTTCTTTGAACGAGGACACGATGGCGCATGTCCTGGCAGATCCTCTGTGGTTGAGCTTCGTAGACAAGGACGAATCTGGGCGTCGTTGAAACAGAACCTCGTTCTATGTCCAAGTATATAGGTGCTCGAGACCATTCCAGGGGGGGATCCGGACAAATATTGAAATGTCCATGCATGTAGTGTCAGAGCCCGAATTGAAGGTGAAGGATTTCACTATGATTCTCTGAGACACACGATTTGTCCTAAAGAGGGGATGCGAGCGTTTTATCCCTTTACGACGTGCAAGAAGTCCCATCAGCACTCCATGACCTGAAAAGTTTGACAGCGCCAGTGCTAGAGGCAATCTCCCTTCTACGACCACAATGAATCTCGAACTCGGTTTTCACGGGAACGCTGCGCTTGCACTCTTCTGAAAGAGGGAGAATAGCAAAGAAAGAAGAAGATGGCATCTGCAGAGCTATTCCACATCCTAGTTTACACCGATGAAACCAGATATAGAGTTCTTATATACCTTAGCCGAAGCATTAGAGGGGCAAGAACCCTATCTATAATCGCGGGTACCGGGCCGCGGACTGCCATAGCCTGTGGGGCCCTCTTCACAGCGCCTTCATTTTACACAAAGATAAATATGTACTTCTAGATCAGCGAGTTCATGTTGCGGAGGAATGGACTATGGTATTCGCCATGCGGACGGACGACCAAACCAAGGCTTCATTCGCCGCCAATCAATCAAGCTTTGCGAAGAACCTAACGGATTTCATATTTCATATCAAGTAGCTCATTATCTAATAAGGCCATAACTGAACCCGTCTTAGCTTCGCCGTCACGGCTACTAGACTCCAACACCACGTTGAGGTGCGAGTTCGTCGTTGGAGGCCCAGTCTGAAGACACCCGCTGGAGACCCGTTGCCTTTGAAGGCCGGAGTCTTGACTAGCTGGAGAGGCGACCCGTTACCTATGAAGGCCGGAGTCCCAATCATCCCGCTTTTGATATTGCTTCGGAGGGGCGACCCGTTGCCTATAAAGGCCGGAGTCCCAACCGTCCGCTGTCGATTTGGCTTTGGATGTTGACCCGTTACCTGTAAAAGCCGGAGAACCCACCACCCGATGTCAATACAACTTCGGTGGCAACCCGTTGCTTTCCAAAGGTCGGAATCTCGAGCATCCACGAGCTAGGACATGTCCTGGGACTTAAAAAGATCGATATCCATCGACATGAGAGTGTCGACCTCCTGCTGGACCGCAGATCGCTGAGGCAAAGCGACGCGCTCATTGAAACGCTAAAGCTCCTCAGTTCTCCTCTGATCCTGCTCCGTCGGACCCTGCTCTTGTTGCTGGGCTGGCACCTGATTGGCGAGAGCGGGGCACTCCTCAGCCTCCTGTTGTTGTTGTTGTTGTTGTTGCTGCTGCTGCTGCTGCTGTTGCGGGGGCGGCACCTGTGCGGGGAGAGCTGGGCGCTCCTCGACCACCCGATGCTGCTGCTGACAACGCCGCCAATCCTTGGGGAACGGACGTTGTCTCCGTCCGCGCTGCGCAGCTCCTCTAGGTCCCGGGGTTTCCGGCCTGGAAGGAGGGCTGGCGGCTCCGTGTTCCCGTCGCTGGCGTTTCCGGCGTTCCTCCACATATATCTCGTTAGCTTACCCGATGGGCTCTATGCGACTTATGGATCCAAGGTGTGACTAACGAGCAGGTCGAGCGTATCCATAAGGGTATGCTCGTTGTGCTGCTCGGTCGTGTGCGTCCGGCTGCCACAGCGACCACAAGGCTCAATATCCTGCCGCTTTCTTTTGCGGCCAGGCCCCAGCGGTCTGTCAGGCGGGAAGTTCCTTCGGCCTCCGCCACCACGTTTACCGGGGGGTGGTCCACCTCCACCGGCGACGCGAGGGGCAGGAGGGCCCTTGGGGTTTTCCGCCACTTCAGCCATGACAGTCGCGGAAGAAGAAAGGGAGAGAGTGTGAGATAGATGCACACGTTCAGGAAGGATAAAAGGGTGTGAAGCGGTTGCGTACGAGTTGCTAGCTTGTAGTCGTCGATAAAAAAAAAAAAATCGAGTGACGGGTGAGGAGGAGAGAAGAGGAAGACAGAAGGAAGAGTCGAAAATGAAAGATGTTGTGGGAACAACAACAACAACAACAACAACAATAGTCAGCCACACGGATGAGCCACCTCGAGCCACAGTTTATGACGCGATGGTGCGATACTTCTGATCTCTGTTTACTCTACTGTCCTCCACGGATGTGGTATTTAACCCACCCCGGTGCCTCATTCATTTCTAGGGCTGCGATGAGTCGCGAAGGTTGTTAGAAAGGTCTATGATATGGTAAAACGCCTCCGTTCATGCTATTGACTTCATAACCCCGGAAATGTTTCCATGAGGACTCCCATACTCCTTCATGTATATGCGGCTTCCAGCATCACAAAGGTACCTACCTACCTTATAGCTCAGATTTGCTGCAATGCCACCATTTGATTTGCCACCCCCACGTGGTGGGGCGGGAGCTAAATGACGATCATTTTGTTGCCCAGAACGGGATACATCTTCGTGCCTATCTAGCTTTTTGCAGGTAAATTGCAGGATTTGACTTGGCTCATCCGCGCATGATGGCATACATCGATCGTCAGAGTTGGCTGCCTCCGCCGTCAGGAGCCTGTGGCCTAGTGTCCGCCTATATTTCCCAATATAGACTAGTGTTAACGCCATGTCCCACAATTCCCCTCAACAAGCATCCTCACTCGCCATCCAAGTTCCTCTCTCCTCTCCCCACCCAACCACGTTGGCTTTGAGTTTCCCCACTGCTGCATCATCTCCTCCATCTAGATACGCGCTACCTGCTACCTACCTACACAATACAATGGCTTCCCCTACGGTCGCGCCCGAGCTTTGCTCCGAAGAGAGGGCACGTCTCATCCAAGAGATTAGCGATGCGGCCCACATCCAGCATGTGGACATGGCCACACACTCCATCATGTGGCTATCTGATATAGAGGCTCTTCAAGACTTGCTTCGCGACGCAAAGTCGGGACCAAGAGGAGTTCAAGCGGTCTTCTCGTATCTCTCAAACCCTCTACGCGCTATGAGAACATTAAAAAGCTGGCTCGCTAGGCCAGAGAACACCGAGCACGAAATCGACCTTGAATGCCCCGAAGCCGAACTCGCACCCAGAGCTGCAGAGCCCACTCTCACTCCCGCCGAGTCCTCCCAGACTCCACAGAAGCGCACTCCAGAAAAGCGCAAGCCCAAGGGGAAAGCTCAGTCCTCGAACAAAGCCCCGCGGCGCAGCGAATTTTCCGGAGGCCAGGCATTTTCAGCAGGCGAACCACGTTCAGGACGCCAAGCACATTCAGCAGCGAATCTGGAAAAACGGTCCGAGAACGCGAAGAAAGCGGCCAACAAGAGGGACCAGGGAACATGTATCGTTGTAAAAATGGGTGAACCGGTGGAGGTTTGCCATATTTATCCGTTCGCAATGCAAAAGAAAGCCAAACAGGAACGGGAAAGCTTCTGGTTACTTCTGGGGGTATTCTGGTCGGCAGAGACAATCGCCAAGTGGAGGAAGCACATATTTGGCCCGGATGGCTCAGAAGTTACTGTCAATCTACTGTGTCTCTCACAGACCGTGCATGGCCTCTGGGGTAAGGGACGGTTCGCGTTGGAACCCGTTGAGTTGTCTGAGGATAAGACATCTCTCACGACGCGCTTTTGGTGGTTACCTCTTCGGACGTATTCCAGAAAAAAGTTGTGCCTGTCCGTCGCTCCCTTCCTCCCCTCCGATTTGGACGCCGGTCCCTTTAATGTCAAACTGTGGGACTGCGTAACGGAGGAACGCATTCGGTCCGGGCACCTCTTGACGATGACCACTGCGGATCCGGAGAGCATGCCGCTCCCGGCCTTCGGACTCCTCCAGATGCAGTGGAGTTTGAACCGTGTCGCTGCCATGAGTGGGGCGGCTGACGTCTCGGAGGAGGACTTTGAGGAGGACTTCGAGGACGACTTCAAAGGGTTCACCAGTTCTGTTCTCGGTTCGTTGCCTCTGGACCTTCCTGAGCGGCCTCATCGCCGACTCGCTCGCGAAATCCCAGTGGTCTCTCGTGGCGAGAACCAGCCGCTTCCTGTCCGCACCAGGGAATCGTCAAAGGTGCGAGAGCTCGCAGGGGAGGCATCTGACGACGCTTTCACTTTTATCAGCGACTAAAATCCCGTACCTTTGGGCTCTCTCGTCGCGCAGCTGGTCCATATCTTCGAGTCGTATCGTGTCGCTGATGCAGATTTGTTTTCCAATACTTTTCTTGTCTGTTTCTCTCGTTGTAAAACTGGTCTGTACATAATATGCCTTACCTTGTCGCTAATATAGATTCAATACTCCGCGGTCTCAAGCTCTCTCCTACTGTGCATTTGATCTGCGTCTTATATATTGTCTCGCCGCTGTTTGCGGTTCAAAATTCCCGCTGCCTTCGAGCTCTTACTCGTCGTGCCGTTGGTCCGCACCTTCGCGCGCGGGCGCAGGTCTTCGGATCGGGCCTCCAACGAAGAACTCGCAACTCAACGTGGTGTTGGAGTCCAGTAGCCGTAATGGCGAAGCTAAGACGGGTTCAATTTTATACGCTGCACTCCAAGACAACCTCTCATCTGTGAACAAACCATTGAGGCATGTCCCTTCTCCCGTAATACGGCAAGATTGATGAAGATCCGGCTCGGGAGGGATGGGGGAGTATATTAGACCAAATTGATCCAAACTTTGTGGGCAAACGAACTCTAAAACTAGCTGTATCGCTACTCTTCCGACCCAGTGTATCCACTGATAGGGCGTAGGCTTTGAATTTGGGCAGAATAGAAATACGTAGCTCGGGAGTGTGTTGTATGGCCCCGTGGAAGTTCCAAGAAAGGGAAAAGGGGATGCAAGTGCTGAATATAGAAGGCTCTAGCTCAACAAGCCTATGCAGAGGTCAAACTAATCGAAAGATCCCCTCCCCAACTTCTGTAGATCCTCAGCTTTCCAATCCGTTATCAACATGTGTCCCGGCTCATGTGCAAACACGAGGCCATCAATCTTGTCTCCAGCCGATTCGACTGCCATTTGGGGCGTGACGCCACAAGCCTATCGCCAATCAGTCATGATGCACGTTACAAAACGATAGGAAGGGACCTACCCAAAACACAGGAACCTCTCCATCCTCAAACACCTGAGGCTGACCAAAATCAGGAGCATGGATATCCTTAATACCGAGCTGCTGCACCGCCTCCCATCCCCAGGCAACCGGCTCCCCATGCGTCGCCAGATACGGGCGTGTCACATCCCGCACATTCTCAACCTCCTCCGGCCGATACGGCCTCATCGAGACGATACAAGTAGCATTGGTGAAGATGCCCGCAGGCAGAAGCGGGATGTTAGTCCGGTACATAGCGACGATAGTGTTAGTCTTCTGATGACGAGGCTGCAAGCCCGCATCTGTGAGCGCATCCTCAAACGAAAACGAACACCCAATCAAAAACCCGACGTAATCGTCTGCCCATACATCGCGCAGGTCTCGTCGACTGCCGAGATACTTGCCGTGCTTGTAGACGCGGTACATGGGGAAGTCGGTGCGCAGGTCGAAATCAGGATGCTGGATACATGCTGCTGGGCGGACGGTGTGCGGGTTGCCGGGGGATGTGATGCCCAGCAAGGGACAGGAGACGGGATTGCGTAGACAGAGGTCGTGGAAGTGGCTGGCGTGTTTTGACGGGAGAATGAGTAGATTGGCTTGGAGGTAGCCTGGGGCCAGCCCGGAGGTGTTGGTTACCAGGTTATGGCGGCTTTGGAGACGGGCTTCATGGGCTGGCGAGGTTGATTGCGAGGCTATTGAGGCTGTGATGTCGTTCGCCCCTTGGGACGTTGTTTCTACCTGGGTATTCTGCGCTGTCACGGTCATGGTGCCTTGGCGTGCTATTCAGATGTCAATATTGCAACAAATACAGTCAATTGGGAGGCAATAAAAGGCAAGTACACGACAAACCAAAAGATGAGGCCATGCATCATTTCGCGTGGAAACCTCCCCAGACCCATCGGAGCCCACATACCGACGTCTGGGGGTCTCATCGGAGGCGAATTCTCTCCGCACCAGAACCAGACACCCTGATAGTGAGGTATGGGGACGAGCAGCCCACAAGAGACGATCCAGATAGTGCCGCGGCGTGCTCAATGGCTGATACCGGGGTTCGTTGCCGTTCTCCACCGCTTATCAGACTCCATCGGGCCGATATGGAGGTGCATCGGCGGAGACCCTCCGACGGGCAGGGAGTGATTGGCAGAGCGCAGTTTTCATTACTCACAGAATAACTGCCCCGGGTGATAGGAGGGAGATCCCAGGGAATCAGGTATGGGGATGATAGCTTGCCCCGGTTATCGCAAAGTCAGATAGCCACTGGCAGGGGATCCGCTATGCGTTGGTAGTTGGTTAGGGTTTTTAACCCCGGATTGGCTTGCATAATACAAAGTGAATCGTCTGTTACTATTTCTTGTACTCCTCACTATTTCCAAACTGCAACAAACATCAACTGTTCCCTAGACACTGTAATCACAAATCTGCCACGCCTCATGTCCACCGACAAGAACGACATCCCCCTGGAAGATGCGAAAATCGACAATCGAAAGTCCATAGACGACGCCAGCGTGCGTGGCGTCGAGGACATCGTACTGGACCCGAAAAAGGAGGCCAAACTGCTCCTCAAGCTGGATACTGCCTTCGTTCCGATCATCATGTTGACCTACCTGACCTGCTTCTTAGATCGGACAAACATTGGTGAGCTCCCTGGTTGTCCTGAGCTTTACGAGTCCGTCTAATGGTGTCTGCAGGAAATGTCAAGGTGGCCGGCATGCCCGAGGACATCGGAGCCTCAGAGACGCAATTCTCAACTGCCGTGTCCATCTTCTACGTGACCTACGTGCTTCTGGAGTCCCCCTGGGCGGTGCTGATGAAGAAGCTCACCCCGAGAAACATCCTTACCGGCCTCTGCATCGTCTGGTCGGTAGCTACCATCTTCACGGGGTTCATCGAGAACGTGGCCGCCCTGTATGCGGTGCGGTTGATCTTAGGAGCATGCGAGGCTGGCCTCTTCCCCTGTCTCAACCTATATCTAACCATGGTGTACCGGCGTGAGGAGCAGGCGAAGCGTGTCTCGTACCTAATGAGCTGCGGAGCGATCTCTGGAGCGGTCGGGGGCCTCCTGGCGTACGGGTTGCTTCATATGGACGGAATCGGGGGGAAGGCTGGATGGAGGTACCTTACCTTATTCCCTACCACTGCATGAACTCATACTAACGGTGATAGATGGGTCTACATCATCGAAGGCCTGCTAAGCGTCCTCTGCGCCTTTCTAATCTGGTTCGGCCTCCCCAACGACCCAGCCAACGCCTACTTCCTCAACGAGGACGAGAAATGGATGATGCGCGTGCGCAACGAGCAGCGCCGCAAGTACATGGGCAGCGAGGAGTTCAGCTGGGAGGAGCTGCGGCTGGCTGTCCGCGATCCCAAGCTGATGTTCAGCGCCGTCGTGCAGTTCTGCCAGGACATTCTGCTCTACGGGTTTAGCACGTTCCTGCCGACCATCCTGACGAGTCTGGGGTACAACTCGCTCATGAGCAATGTGTTGACTGTGCCGGTGTATATCTGGGCCGCGGCCGTGTTCATTGTCTTTGCGTTTTTGGCGGATCGGTATTCCAAGTTTGCTGTGGTATGTTTTGTCTTGCAGATGGTGGTGCTGTGCGATACTGACGACCCCAGTACATCCTCGGAACGAACGTCTTCGGGATCATAGGCTACATCCTCCTCCTCGCCGTCCCCGACGACAGAGTCAAATACTTCGGCACCTACCTCTGCGGCGTGGCGACCTACACCGGCGTCGGATTGAACATCGCCTGGCTCAACGTGAACGTCGCGCCGCACTACCGTCGCGCGATGGAGATCGGCTTGCAGCAGACGATCGGGAACTGCGCTGGCATCGTCGCCGGGCAAATCTACCGCAAGTCACCCTACGTCCTGGGCAATGCGTTCTCCATGGGCGCGTTGGTCGTGGCGCAGGGCGTGGTTGCCACGCATGCGTGGTACTTGCGCCGTGAGAACGCGGAGAAGGAGAGGATCGCCGAAGGCAAGGAGGATACGCGAAGAGTGCGGACGGGTGACGCCGAGATTGATTTCAAGTATCACTTTTAGGTTTAGTGTTTCTTGTTGTCAGGTGCGCTGGATGGTTCGGGTGTGGTGCATGACGACATGACTTGGGGTATATATATCGGATTGTGGCCAGCCACTAGAATAATACAACATTCCTTGTGAAATAGATATAGTGGCGCCTCTCCTTAATCTCAATCACTCAACCTCACTATATACCTCTTTGAGAGCAAACAAGATGGGCCTCTGCTTCAGTCTCCCCGGTCGACGTCGAATGATGGGCCCCCGCATGGGAATGGGCGGTATGGGAATGGGCCCTGCACCTCGACCTCACCGGTACAGTGGTGGCAGCTATGGAATGGGACCGATGGGCGGTTACGGCGGCCATGGACATGGACGACACCACAGCGGCGGTATGGGAATGGGTGGAGGATATGGTGGAGGAGGCAGATATGGCGGAGGGGGGAGATACAGTGGAGGATATGGAGGAGGGTATGGACGGCGGTGGTGATACTTACGGTATGAGTCTTGGACGGGATGTGAACACTCCTACTGATGTTGATAGCAGTCTTATATCTTCGTGCGTGTACAGGTCGCGACGTGTATGATAGGGAACACTACTCATCAAGTCATATTCCAGGGAAACAACAAACGCTGCATTAATCGTCAATCATTTCACATATCATAGGTACAAGCATGATCATTTTTCGCCATTGAATTCCTCATGCCGTCGCGACTCCGTATTCATCGCGTACATATTAATACACTCACTGAGATTCTTCCCTGCATCCCAGTCATCCGGCTGCACTCCCTCAACCAGCCCATTCGTAACCTCATGCGCCCTCTTCAACCACTCATCCCACGCCCGCGTATCCGGCGCAACCTGGCCGGTACGCACCCACCTTGTGGCTTTCGTCTGCTTAATCGCCTGCCACAGCGCATCGGTAAAACTCCTCTTCGCTGAGGGATCCACCGGTGTCTCCTCCTCCTTTATCTCCAGCGCCGAATAATCCCAATGCAGCCGCTCCGGCATCGCCGCAACAACCCAGTACGCGACATTCAGAAACAGATACGACGCGCCGAACGTCAGCTGCAGCTCCAGCTGGGAGTTCCCCAGCGCGACAACCCCAAACATCAGCATTAGCGTGGCCAGCAGCGAGAGCGAGCGGTACACCACCGAGCCCAGGAGGTAGTCGCAGCGCTCCGGCGCGAAGAACAGCGCGCGCGCGACGTTCTCGTCGCACTTGACGATCAAAAACGACCCGTTTGGGTAGCATACGATCACGTCTGACGGCGGGATGTTCCGGTTCGCGGTGCGCTTCCCCAGCTTTAGCTCCCATTTGCACGCCACCCCGATGACGGTCGAGAGACAGGATAGCAGCACGGTAGCGATGAGCGCCCAGCCGTCGTTGTAGTGAATCGATAGACCGAGCAGGGCGAAGGAGATGGCGCAGCCGGCCACCGACAGCAGTGAGAGCAAGCTGAACGTCTTGGCAGTCACCAGGGGGGCGTTTTTCTTGCCCTCTGTGATGCTGACTTCCACACGACGCACAGTATAGTCGCATTTGCTTGCGTTGAGCTTCTCCCCGGGGAGAATGATGTGCGGGATGCGGTGCACATGGCGACAGAGGTTGCCCGAGCTGACGCCGATGACGACGCCCGGGAGAGGGTCAAGACGCAGCGGGCGCGCCGGCCGGATGAAGGCCTGCGGCGCGGGTAGCAGGCGCGGGAGGAAGATGAAATACGAGAGGGTGGAGACCTGGTAGTTGACTGCGACGGAGGCTTCGCCGAGGATGGCGAGGAAGCCGACGATGTCGAGATGGAAATCGCGGAAGGTGTTGAAGATCATGGTCGGTGGACTGGGGTCATGTTGGAGATAGGGTGAGAGTATTCTGGAGGAGGTTGTCTGGTGATGTTTTCTTTTTCCTATGGGATGTTTTGGGCGCTGGTGGTTTGCCCAGCCTCCTCGATGTTGAGCTGGCGCTTACTAGCGCCGGAAGGCTGATCGTTGATCCTATACATATGGTATAGAGGCTACTGTCTGTACGCAATGGAGTAATGAACTTGTCTTCTATAGAAACTAGATAGTTGACATGTTATGTGTTGATGGCTCCCACGAAAGCATCAACGGCTATATTAGGTGTTGATATAGTCGGACATGTGTACTGGGTCCACTGCCTTAGTTCAATGATCCGATAATCGGAGCATCAGGCAATCAGATAAGATCGGCACATAAGCAGAGACATTATACTACATAGGCAGAATTGAGCGGTGCTAGAAGTAAGGGGTGTCAGATCTCAGATATTACTGTTTTCTCAATATCAGACACCCACGGTCATACCTAGACACACAATCATGCTGTCTAACATCGTCCTAGGCGTAAAGCTCCTCGGAGCGCTCTTCTCTCTCCTACCAAAAAAGCTACACCTTCTGCTCGCCCAGCGCATCCACCGTCTCACTTACCGCGCAGTCGAGCATCCCCGCAACGTCGTCGTGATCGGAGCCTCCTTTGCCGGATATCACGTCGCACGATGTCTCGCCAACTCATTGCCTACGGGGTACCAGGTGGTTGTGATCGAAAAGCACAGTCATTTTCGGCTGACATGGGTGTTGCCGCGGTTCAGCGTTGTCCCAGGACACGCACACAAGGCGTTCATTCCCTACGGGCCGTATCTGGATTCTGCGCCTGCTGGCTCTTACAAGTGGATTAATGATACGGTTGAGACGATTATCCCAAATAAAGACGGCAATGGAATGGTCGAGCTGGCGTCCGGGCAATCGGTAGACTACGAATACCTGGTGATTGCGACGGGGGCGTCGGCGGGACTGCCCTCCCGTGTGCCGGCTTTAGATAAGCAAGGGGGCATGGAGATGCTGCAGGTTGAGCAGGAGAAACTTCAAGATGCAAAGGACGTGGTTATTGTTGGGGGAGGGTCTGTCGGTGTTGAGCTGGCTGCCGATGCAAAGGAACGGTATCCGGACAAGAATGTTACGCTGGTGCATTCGCGAGACCGCCTGTTGAACGCGCGATTTGGGCCAAAGCTTGGAGAAGCAGCGTTGAAGGAGCTGACTGAACTTGGGGTGAATGTGCGGCTTGGAGAGAGGGTTGTGAAGGGGGACAGTCTGCCGGCTGTGGAGCTGCGGTCGGGCGAGTCCATTCCTTGTGATTACTTCGTATGGATCTCCACACTCCTTCTGAGACACTGGTTAACGGATGCTCAGGTCAACTGTGTCGGGCAAAGACCGAACTCAGGCTTGATTGAAGCCTTGTCTGCAGAGTCGGTGTCCGAGTCAGGGCATATCAAGGTTCAGCCGACGCTTCAGATTGCAGGATCTCTCTTCGCCCGGACGTACGCTGCTGGCGATGTGATCGAGTCGGATGGTGTGAAGAACGCACGGGGAGCGATAGAGCAAGCCGAGGTGGTAGCCAAGAACATCGTGCGCGCTATGCATTCCCAAAAGCAGATCGAATATCACGTACGCTGGTGGGAGGGAATGACCCAACTGTCACTGGGACTGGTATGTCAACGCCCACGAATGGAGAACATGCTAACTTCAGTAGAATAAAACAATGGTCTGGATGAGTGACGGATCAACCGAGGTCACCATGGCGATGAAGAGCACTCGCGAAGACATGGAGAGCGCAGAAGTGTGGAAGTACTTTGGACTGAAGCCGTTCGAGGAGAAGGGCTATCTCTAGAACCGTTCGGACAGCTGGATCGAGGCACTCGGTTATCGCTTCCTGTCGGAACCAATTCCGTTGTCATGAGGCGTAGATATTGGGTCATATAACCAGTCGGGTCCTTCGCTCCTTAGTCAGGTAGACAGTTAATTCATTCATTCATTCACCATGCGCGTGTATTCGTCCACAGACGCCAACAACGCCGTAGCGTTCGTCAATGGCCGCGTCTACACGATCAACCCGGACCACCCCTGGGCCGAAGGCTTCATCGTCTCTCCCACCGGCATTATCGAGTTTGTCGGAAGCGACAGCCAGGTTCGCCGCATTGCGCTGAACCGTGAGCTCGTCCAGTATGACCTGCGACAGCGATTCATCATGCCGGGCATCCACGACGCGCACACGCATCTCCTCATCGCGGGTATGCAAGCCCTCAACGAGGCGCGCATCGGATTCGACTCAACCCCCGACACCATCAACCAGCGTCTAGCACACGGATCCTGCGCCTGCGCATACGCCAACGTGACAGGCGAGTGGCTGATCGGCAACTTCTACCAGGCCAGCCATTTCCCGGACGGCATCCCGGACCGGAAGTACCTCGACGTGCAGTATCCCACGCAGCCAGTCCTCATCCGGGAGGTATCCTGCCATCGCATCCTCCTCAACACGGCCGGCCTGCTACGCGCGGGCATCTCGCCGGACAGTGCGTCGGACCCCAAAGGGGGGTACTTCGTGCGTCGACCAGACAACAGCCTAACCGGCGAAGTCGTCGAGGATGCCATGACGCAGGTATTTGAGTGTCTGCCCACCCTGCCGCTCGCACACGTCAAGCGGGCCGTGCACAAGGCCATCGCCATGTGCCACCAGTACGGCATCACGTCGTGCCAGGAGGCATCGGCCAACACGCTGTACCTGCACGCGATCCGGGAGCTGGAGCAGGAGAACCGGCTAGACCTAGACATCGCGACGCACATCGTCTGCGCGCCGACGTATTTCGCCATGGAGCCGCAGGAGAGTCTGGCGGCTGTGCTAGACGTCGCGGAGGGATTCCGCAGCAAGCATGTGCACACGCAGTTTGTCAAGTTCTGGCTCGACGGCGCGCCGCTGCCGCCCGAGTTCACGCAGAGCGATCTGGATAGCGAGGGGAGGCCGATACCCACGCATCTCGCGCTGGATTGGGAGTTTCTGTACGAGGCGGTTGCGCGGTATGACCGTAGGGGCATGACGTGCAAGTTGCACGTTGCGGGCGAGGGGTCGGCGAGACAGGCGCTGGATACGATTGCGCGCGTGCGCGAGGGGAATCCGGCTGGTCCGCGGCATGAATTGGCGCACTGCAATGCCGTGCACCCAGGTGAGAATTCTGCGAGCCATGGTGAACTGAGCTGACGAGTCTAGACGATGTGGCGCGTCTGGCGGCGTTGCGAGTGACGGCAGAGATGTCGCCAGCCATCTTTCATGAGCATGAGCTGGTCCAGGCGTATCCGGAGCTGAATCGCTGGCCGTTCAATGGGGTGCTGTCTAGCGGCGCTCATATGACCATCGGGTCTGACTGGATGCTGCCGACCACGCCGTCGTTGTTTGACTCGCTGGCTGCGATCGTGGACAAGGTCGAGTATCTGCCTGGGGGAGAGCACATCGAGCTGGTAGACGGCAAGACGACCCGTCAGCGCGGCGGGGAAATTCTCTGTCGTGTGTTGACCCTCAGCGGTGCCGAGGCGATCGGCGCGCAACATCGCAGTGGCAGTCTGGAAGTGGGCAAGAAGGCGACGTTCATAGCTGTTGATCGTGATTTGAGCCAGGGAGAGTTTGCTGGTGCAAAGGTGTTGCAGACATGGTTCGAGGGTCGGATGGTGTACGAATGCGAGTACGAATGCGAGTAAGACCACAACACCGGAGTCATGTACATATCGATCGTACTCTGCATAGTTCGAAAAGGCAAACTGATGGGGTCTAAGCGCAAGATCCCGATGAATGAATGAACAGACGGCGCCGATCCATCATATATAGATCACATCCGAAGCAATAGTGCCTCACATTCCTCCCCCTTACATTCCAGTCGGGTGTCAACAAACAGATAGCATATATGGCAAACGCAAGATGGAGAATTCATCTGCAGACTTGAGACAACTCCGAGGTGCTGCAAGATGAAGATTCCACAGCTGCAACAGCTACAGCTCCCATCCTTGGGGTTCCCTAGGCATAATGAATTCGATGTGAATGGAAAGGTACGCCACCACTCCCGTCCAACATGTCATGCTAACTGCGCCAGCTGGTGGTGATCGCAGGCGGATCCAAAGGCCTTGGAAAGGCGATGGCCATGGAGCTGGCTGCAAAAGGTGAGCAACCCTATCATCAGCCTCATGCAGGGGGCTGACAGGACCCGCAGGTGCCAATCTGCTCCTCCTCGCGCGATCGATAACCACCTTGCGTCTTGCCCGGCAGGAGATTCAGGGGGCATGCACGTCGTCCAAGCAGATCGTGGATGCTATCTCTGTGGATCTGACGGAGCCTGAGGAGGTACATCAGACATCCCCAGGATCATCCTCGGACGAATTACTGACGAACAGATCACCCGGGTGTTGAGCCACTACCATCCCCCTGATATCCTCATCTGCACAGCAGGCGGCACACCGCAGCAGACGGGGTTCCTCGCCGATGTCTCCCCCGAGTCCATCACCTCCAGCATGGAAGTAAACTACTACACGACTGTGTTCATCGTGCAATGCTGTCTGCGTCTCTGGCAGCGCGTCCCGCATACCCCCTCCCCCCGACACATCGTGCTGAATTCCTCGAGCACCGTGTTTCGTGGACTCCCAGGGTATGACGCCTACACCCCCGCCAAAATTGCCATCCGCGCGCTGGCAGATACCTTACGTCAGGAGGTACTGCTGTACGGGGAGGACGCGATCCGCGTGCACTGTGCATTCCCGGGACCATTTGCCTCCGACAGCTATCTAAACGCGCACGAGCACAAGCCGGAGCTGTTGGGGATGCTGGAGGGGACACCGCGGTCGCGCGAGGAACTGGGTCGGAGGGTGCTGTCGGCGAGTTCAATGGCGCAGAAGATCATCGGGGGTCTCGAGAGGGGGAAGACGTATATCACGATGGATTTTCAGACGGAGTTATTGCTCAATAACATGCGAGGACCGAGTCCGCGATTCCGCTGGTGGGCGCCGTGGGAGTTTGTGTTGGGGATTGTGGGTGCGATAGTATGCTGGTGGATTCGGTGGGAGGCCGATCGAGCGACGCTGCGGTATGGCCAGACGCACCGACGGCGAGATAGTCGAGTGTAAACAGCTGAATGGAATGCATTATGTTGTGTATCGTTGTTGAGATGCTGAAACTGAAGTGGTGCTGTAGTAAGATACCTTTGTCCGGCCAGAAAGCCGAGGCAATTTGTCAGCACCGCTGTTCTCCTCATTTTCGTTTCGGATATCAACATCGTTTCCGATCTATAAATCTCCAGCATGTCTCCCCCTCCACCCCTGGCCCCATACCTCCCGTACCTCCCTTACCAATCGGCTTCTCCATCATGACCTTCTCCTCTCCCTCAGTGGCTCGGGCCTCGCACACGCCTTACTTCACTCCCGCGAACAATGCTGGCGCAGCGGTCAACCCCAACGATCCGTCGACGCCGACGCTCTTCCGGCCGCTGCGCATCCGTGACCTAACTCTCAAGAACCGCATCATGGTCGCCCCAATGTGCATGTACTCGGCAGAATCGGACCCGGCCTCCCCGTTCGTCGGCGCCCTGACGCCCTACCACCTCGCGCACCTGGGCCACCTCGCCCTCAAAGGCACAGGGCTGATCTTCATCGAGGCGACAGCCGTCCAACCAAACGGCCGCATCTCGCCCAACGACTCGGGCCTGTGGCAGGCCGGCGCAGACTCGGAGCAATTCAAGGGTCTGCAGCGGGTGTGCGAATTCGTGCACGCGCAAGGTGGCGCCATCGGTATCCAACTTGCGCATGCGGGTCGCAAGGCCAGCACAGTCGCGCCGTGGCTGGCTGGTGCGGATGGACGGCGCAAGCCCAGTATCAAGGCGTCTGCGGCGGTGGGCGGGTGGCCCGACAACGTGGTCGGGCCCTCCGGGGGTGTCGAGCACATGTGGGATCCTACGGGCGACGGGTTCTGGGTCCCGCGGGCGCTGTCGACGGATGAGGTGAAAGAGGTGGTGCGGGCGTTTGCCAGAAGCGCCGAGCTTGCGGTGCAGGCTGGTGTCGATGTGATTGAGATCCACGGCGCGCACGGCTACCTCATCAACGAGTTTATGAGTCCGGTCACGAACAAGCGGACGGACGAGTACGGCGGAAGCTTTGAGAACCGCACACGGATTGTGCGAGAGATCGCCGAGGCAATTCGAGCTGTGATTCCGCGCGGCATGCCGCTGTTCCTGCGTATCAGCGCGACGGAGTGGCTGGAGGGGTCGGCGGTTGCGGCGGAGTCGGGGACGTGGGATATGGAGAGCTCGCACCGGCTGGTGAAGCTGCTGTCCGGATGGGGCATTGACCTGGTGGATGTGAGCTCGGGAGCGAATCATCGCGAGCAGAAGATCCAGCCGCATACGAACTATCAGGTCGATCTGGCGGGCCAGCTGCGCAAGACGATTCGCAGTGCTGGGCTGCCGCTGCTGGTCGGGACTGTGGGTCTTATCACGGAGGCCGAGCAGGCGGAGGAGATTATTCACGGGGCTGATGAGGCGCATACGGCGGAAGCGATGCTGTCTGGGAGCGAGCCCAAGGGCGATGCGGTGCTGCTGGGACGGCAGTTCCTGCGCGAGCCGGAGTGGGTGTTTACGACAGCGAAGAAGCTGGGGGTGAAGGTGACGGTGCCGAACCAGTTTGCGCGGGCTATTCGGTTGTAAGGCACCTGTAGCTAGTAGACATAGATTGTGAATGACATACAGGAACTATAAATTCCCCTGTTTATCTTTGTTGTACTACCTATAAAGTGGCGCGATTACGCAAACTTTTGCAAGTGACTGTAAAGCGAGAGATATATATCACCTTTTCTATACATCTAATGATCAAAATCAGACCTTGCATTCATTTGTCTCTCAGTAAATTACTGGGATATCAAGTACTAAGTGCCAGATTAGGCCAAGAGTCTAACAGATAGACCCTTCATTCCTTGAAATCTGTGCTGCTCCAGACTTCCTCATAATAAGCAGCCGTCTCCGCCAGCTCAGCCGCATGCTGCTTCATCAGAGCCCCCGTATCCGTTCCCAATGGTAGTCTCAGCAGTTTGTTTTTCCCCTTCAGCAAGCCCGCATCGGCCACATACTCCCAGATTCTTGCAGCGCCTTCCTTTGGATTTCCCGGCTGAGCGCCATTGTATTTCGTGAAGGCGGCGCGAGCCTCGTGCGCCGGGGTGCCCTCGTACACGTCCAGCGCAGGCGCAATATTCGCACCCGACGCAACCGAAGTGAGGAACGAAGTACGGAAGTATCCTGGTTCAACAATCACCGCGTTGAGCCCGAATGGGGCGATTTCGGCGGCGAGTGCCTGCGTGATACCTTCAATGGCGAACTTAGTAGCGCAGTAAATACCGTTCGATGGATAGGAGTATAGTCCGCCAATAGAGGAAAAGTTAACAATCGTTCCGCTGCCCTGTTTGCGAAGTCCTGGGAGCACAGCCCGGACAAGACGGAGGAGGGCGAACACATTGGTGTCAAATTGGGCTTTCACAGCGGAATCTCTATTCAATGTCAAATTCAAATCACAGTGCGCCACAATGCGCTCGCAGCTGAGACATACTCGGACTCCTCGATAGCCCCCATATATGAGTAGGCGGCATTATTTACAAGAACGTCCAGTCGTCCGAATGCGGCAAAGGCTTTCTCGGCGTATTCATTCATTACCTCCTGCGACCAGGCGAGGTCAAACTGCAGGACTTGGACTTCCGGTCGCTTGAGGCTGTCAGGGACTTTGGAAGGGGTTCGAACGGCCGCAATAACACGGTCGCCTTCCGCAAGAGCTTTGAGAGCGAGCTCGAGGCCGAAGCCAGTGTTCGCTCCGCTGATATGCCAAACTCGGGCCATTGTGGCGGTTAGTGCTTATTTCGGTGGGGTTCCAGAGGTTGTAGATAACAGTCACCTCCACGCGGAGAGGAGGGGATTTATAGTGCACGTTTCGTACTTTGAGAGGGATGAATCCTCCGGGGAGACACGCAATAACCAAAGCCCTGAAGTGGGTGATGCTATCAGTGCTGACGACAGAAGACCCTTGTTTGGCTCTGTCGATGACCCAGCGAACGCCACGTTCACCACCCGTATGGAAAAGCCCAGTCCAGACCCCTCCAGGCCGTCCGAAATAAATCCTTCTTGAAGAATCGATCTGTGTACATACACACAATTCTGTAAGCGATATGCAGGTTACCTCTATTCTGTCCTACTACTACACGTGGCACTACATAGGACGAGCGTTGTCGCTGTCGGGGCTTGCAGTAGTGTTCGTGCTGTAGTTCTCTTTCTGGGCCTCCCGTCCAGTTGCTAGACATGCCATAGGTGTTGAATTATCAGAGACCATATTGAATATAGACTGCCAACGTTGATCCATCGACTCTCCAGTTCTAAAAAAATAAAGAAAATCTTTTGTAGTTCTACTATATGATCACCGCCAATTTTGCTTGACAACCTCAAAAATAACTCCATGATCCTCGTGCTGATCCAGGCCGCTGACCACAATCACGGCGACCACACCCTCGACTCCTTGAACATATACAGGAACAGCACCACCATGGATAGCGTATTCTTCGTTGCTCACACCGTACTTGGCCGCAAAGGCGTCCTCGTCTCCTTTGAATTTGCAATGCATAAACCAGGAGCTTGAACCAAACCGGAGAACAGTATTCCTCTTTCTTCGAACCCAATGCTCATTGTCTGGAGTGATTCCCGGGCCTGTCACGCATTGGAACAAGATTTGGCCGCTGTTCGCTAGAGCGATAGAAATAACAGCGGGGCGATCGGGGGCAAGAGGCGCCAGCCGAGCATAAAGCAGATGGCCAAGCTCAAAGGCATCTTCATTGGTGAAGGAGGAAAATATGAGCGAGTTGCCTTCCTCTTTAAGGGCATCGAGCTAAGAAAACTTGAGCGTTGGGTGCTGGAAATGGGAACGCTCCGACTTACATCTGACGGTGGATTGGGGATAGATGTCTTCAAGGTTGTAGCGGGTGTTTGCATAGCAGCCAGCGCCTTTTGTAACCCAGTACCGGATGGTGACTGCTTCGTCAACACTTTCGGAGCCATCTTGAACAATTAACGAAATTGAAATATATCTCGCTGAGGGGTTGATAGTGCTGTGTTGTATTCCTTGCGCTTGCAGGCAACGAACTCAAGAAGAAAGCGGACGGCATCATATAGTCCCAAGCATATGCACTGATCCATTCCTAACTGTTAAACTTGCTAAACACGGTTAGAGGGGTGGGGAAGACCGGTGGAGTCCGTCAAAGGCGTCCATATTCGCCACCTGGAGCCTCGAACGAACGCGAATGTCATCAATAATATTCTGGCTCAGTCGATCCTCGGACTTGGCTCCCGACTTGTAAACTTTCCTAAAATAGCCTAGCGCCGATTGCTGGTATACTCGATATAAGACGGGTTGACTTTCGTTGAAGATATGCAGACAGTACTGCTCCTGTTCAATTTTCCGCGACCGGGAATCCATGCACATTATGGCAAGCAAGACGTTTAATGTAGGTGTGGTAGGCTATGGGTCAGTACATTATGAATCCATCCAAACTGCCATAGTAATAAGTACTAACTGTGCCGCAGTCTCGCTGCCAAGGTCTTCCACATCCCCTTCATCCTGAAGACTCCTCAGTTTAATCTCTACTCTATCGTTCAGCGTAATCCTACTATCGGTGACTCGGCCCCCGACGACTACCCCAACCTGAGGCACTATCGGGACTTCAAAGATTTACTGGCCGACACAAACGTCGATGTTGTGGTAGTGACTACTCCTCCAAACCACCATTTCACTATGACCAAAGACGCTTTGGAAGCTGGCAAACATGTCTTGACGGAGAAGCCTTTCGTTCCCACTGCGCGAGAGGCTGATGAACTTGATGCTGTTGCCAAGAAGACGGGACGACTCCTCTGCATTTACCAAAACCGACGGTGGGACTCTGACTTTCTCATCCTTAAGCACCTGCTTTCGCGGGGTGATCTTGGTCGTATTGTTGAGTTCAATACTCATTATGATCGATACCAAGCCTCACCTTCCGGGGGTTGGAGGGCAGGCCTTGGTATTGTCGATGGAGGCAGTGTGCTTTACGATCTTGGCCCTCATTTAATCGACCAAGTTTACACCCTCTTCGGAATGCCTAAATCTGTCCATGGCCGCCTCATCTCTCAGCGGGATGGCGCGCTGGACTTGCACACCCCCGACAACTTCTACGCCCAGCTAGTTTACCCAAACGGGATGCTCGTCCATATCCGCGTGAGCAGTCTAAGCGCCGAGGTTGACCAGCCTCGATACTGGGTCAGAGGCACCCAGGGTAGCTTCCACAAGAAGAGAGTGGACCCCCAAGAAGACCAGCTCAAGGACGGTATGACCTCGGCAGATCCTGGGTTTGGCACGGAGAGCCCTGGAAACTTCCACCTGGTCGTGGTTGGCGATGATGGCAAGTTAAAGGAGGTTTCTATCCCCGACCTGGTCCCCGAGACGTACCAAGCCCTCTACAACAAATTTGGCCGGGCTGTCGAGAGCGGCAAAGAGGAGGAGGTTCCAGTTAAGGCCAGTCAGGCCCGAGATGTATTGATGATCATCGAGGCCATTCAGGAGAGCGCGAGAACGGGGAAGGACGTTTTCATTTCTTGAAGAGAACCATCTCCAGGGAGACTTGAAAGCTAATAGTGAGGAGCTAGACAACAGGGCTTGAGATTAGACAATGTCCACATCCCGATGACGAACATTGAGAATAGCGTTAACACAATCAATGTCATCCTTCCCACTCTCACCCCTCCTTAGATCCTTCATGTGCCATACGTCTAGGACATCGTGCTTAAGTCGCTGCAAGTATGTCAGATGCCGAGCCTGGTACATCTCATCCAAGCGGTGTAGGACAAATCCCCTTAGTTTCTCGTCGGTGACCTCACATCCTGCAGTCCACAAGGGCCAAATATGCGACGAAGCGAAGGGGGAAGAAGGTGGTATTAAGGAGAGATGCTGAAGACACAAGCGAGAATGAAGACTGGGATAGTAGTCGGATGCCTTGGTTGTTCGATAGAAATAAATCAACGCCGATTGTCGAAAGACCTCTGAATTCCGGGAGGTGTCATCGGCCGGTTCTGTTTCCTCGAGGGCAATTAATGCGCTTAGAATCCTTTGCTCTTCCACGGCATTATTTTTGCCCTCTCCTGATCTCAAGCTGCTTATTTGTCCAACCAAGGCAAGAATTGTGCGTAATTTCACAGAATCAAATAGCCCCTCCACTAGAACATTCTCCAGTCCAAGAAGGGGTGCTTGACTCTTGGAGACGGACGAAAGAACATCGTGATACCAACACAAGGCGAGGAGGAATTTTCCTCTTGACGATGACCAGGCTCCTTGACCACCTCGGTGGAGGATGATTGCTTTAGCGCCCTGGAGATGATTGACTCCGGAGTCTTCCATGAATAGTCTATCCGCCAATTGTAACAAAATGACGGTTGCAAGGGAAGTTTCAGGGTGTGAGGTGGCTATGTTCTTTTGAAGGTAGGCTACTGCCCTTATCCTGTGTTGGATGGCCACAACGGCCCAGTTGCTTTCAGGTTGGATCTGAGCTAGGTGATTTGCTGCCATCGATGTGATAACTGATCGGAGGGCGCCTGAATGCTCGAGAAGTGGGTTGAGGTGCACCAAGAACGGGTTATGGGTGCTGACAGATATGGAAATGAGTTGGGCGAAAGCGGTTCGCCAATGGTGCAAAAGCTTCTCGTCCCCCAATCTGACATCGGGAATTCTCGTTATATAAGGTCGATACTCGAGTTGTGATGAGGGCTTCTTTTTGGTTTGTGCCGAGACGCGGTAATTTGAAGAGGTCGCCTCTCGCCACCTCAAACGGATTCCATAACCTTTGCAAGTTTTCTTAAGCCGAACACAGCGGCCGCAGGAGGGCTTTTCCTCGTCACACTTGTAGCCATCCTCACGACATGTCCAACAGCCGGTCCGTGATCTCATGGAGATTGAATGTAGAAACGATGGGGATCAAGCCCAAGATAATATGCCTAGCGGGTGAATGTCCGGGCTCTCGACAAGAGAAAAGTGTAAAAAGGGGTGTAAGCTGTAATCGTAGTGATTCTCGAAATCGCCTTGACCATGGAATACACATTGAGAAACCGTTCCATGGACCACCGCCAAGTACCAAGCTGTCAATTGACTGCCGAACTTCACCGCCCATGCAGAATCGGCTAGGACACCGAGGCGGACCAGGAAGCTCCGAACTTCGTACTGTAGCAGCGGTCAAGATTGATCATACATAGGGTCATCATTTTCGATAGATTTAGATGGATTCATGTCCTTGCAACCGTCCAGATTGGGCGGGATTAAGCGGTATTATACGCAGTAATTTAGACACGCGCAGTTTGACACAAGGAATCTCTTTCACAAAGGTAGACAATCGTACTAAACAATTCAGCCCTTCTGCTTCCGTTCCGCCACAATATATGGAGCAATGCTGGCCAGTTTCTCACAGGTTTCGGTCAATTCTCGCGCAGACGATGACTGTGCAATGATGCCCGCTCCAGCTTGAATCCATGACTTTTCCCGGTCCTGGAAAAGGGTTCGAAGGACAAGCGCGACATCCCACTCTATCAGCAAAACTCCGCCCGAATAAAGCTCCCGAGGCTGCTTTTCAAGACGCCCAATCCCTTCCAGTGCCGCTTGCTTTGGAATTCCAGTAGCAGTAATCGAAGGGAACAAAATGTTGAATGCATCCAATGCGTCCTTGTCGGGCGATAGAGTACCCGACACGCTCGAGCCCAAGTGTTGCACGCTTCCGCGAGGGCGTACAGACATCAGGTCGTCCACAACCACAGTGCCAGGAGAGCAAATCTTGTCCAATTCGCTTATTGCTTCTTTCACCGATACCACATGTTCAACAATTTCCTTGGGATCGCTAATTAATACCTCCTTGAGCTCTCTGGATTTTTCTTCCCCTTGGTGGGACCGAGTCCCAGCGAGCGGCTCAGTCGTTAATTTACCGCCTCGCAAGGACATCACGAGGCTCTGGGCTAAAGCCGGTAGCCTGGTTGCTACCATGACGCAAACAGAACGAACGGGCGGGGTTGTTCTATTGTCGTCCGCACAGCAAGGTTGCAGGTACGTCCACTCTGCATGGAAGACTCACAGCACGAGAGGTGATAATCTTCGCGTACTTCCCTGCTCTGATGTCGGCCAACGCGGCCTCGACTTGTCCCACGTATTCAGCTCTTCTGGTGTTCGTGTCAATAGCATGACCCGGTGATGGGTCAATGCAAGTGACATCGTTGACCAATACACAGAGTTCCTTGGTCTCTCGGTTGTCGACTCCAGTCAGCGTAATTTTGTCTGGATGAAAAACAACCTCAGTCCGTGGGACCATAAGATTCAGCATTGGCCACTTCCCAGCCGTGTACGTGATTCCCCGTAGCAATAGGGCATAGCTAAACCCGACGTAGCCATAGATTCTGGTTCCGCAATCCTTATTTGCCGAGACGTATTCTCGCACAACATTGGTAATACTACCCGGATGGCTCGAACTTCATCCTTTCCGTTGACAGAAAAAGTAGCTTTCAGTCCTTCAGAGTCGACCGTCAATGACGAGCGGTTTCCAATACCCAAATACCAAACCCCAGTGCGCTCATACGCGTAGTAGTCATCATGGTTCAGTTTTGACAAAACATTTGCAACCCTTTGTAGGGCATCTGGGGGACCAGGCCGCAAAGTAATCGAGGTCGAAAGAACCGTCATATTCTAAGGAAACGGGAGCACAGACTTAAGATAGGAATCATCCGATATTGTTAGGACGTGTCCGGGAGAGCTTTGCTTTCAGTGGCGAGAAAAGGAAGGGTTTATATACCCTCAACACCCTACAGTATCCATACAATCGCAACAGATATCGTCTGTGGCAACTTCCTATCGCAAGTCGCCCTCTCATATGATATCACTGGCTGTCGTGCTAACTTCTCGCTTGATGTACGAGATACTTCATGTGTCTGTCCGGTGATACCCCTTCAGAAGATTTTCTCGTATTCTCCTCAACCCTTGAACGGGTATGATGCAACATTTGTGGAGGGTAGGCATATCTTATTGTGCCGTACGGCCTCTCAACGTACTCCTCGCATCCTCAGGCTATCACATGAGAGACGGTGACGCGGCTCAGTACTTGATTTCAAAAATTGTACTTGTAAGCATATATCACTACCAGGTCACAGCGCACCTTTGCCTTCCGTCAAAACGGCGGAAAGGATCCAGTCCTTACATCACTCATGACAGGCATCCGGGGGGGGGAGGGGCTGCCCCTGGGTGGTGACGATTGGATGTTGCAATCCTCTACATGCATACAGAAGCGCACGGGTGGTGGATTATCAAAGCTTGAACGCTTGTTACGTGCATTCAGCCTGGTCAAGTCAATATGTGACGTTACCAAGGGATACATATCTTTAACTTTAAATCCCAATGTTGACTAGAGGCTTCCTTATTTGAGGGAAATGCATACACTGGAATAATGTCAAGAAAAGTCAGTTCATCCCTGCTCTCTTACATGAACCTCTGTACTGGCAAACCGCTTGAGGATCTACTATTGCGCATGCTACACCGTCGTATAGTTTTCTTGCCACGTAATAGGAGCATTAAAGTTAACGATACGACGATATCCTCTTACCACAATCAGATGGTTGTGGGAGAAAAAGCTAAACAGTTCGAGGCGAGAGTGAACAAATTGTTCGGTCAGGCTGGCCTTGATTACAGGTATGTTTTCAGAATTCATAGCTCTTTGAAGATTAATAGTCGATCTTACAATATCAAGCTGGGTGCCTAGTCTTCCTCGCCGAGTGAAGCAGGCGGGCTTCATTCTCATCGAATTCGAACGACAGCAGTTCGGGAATCTTCTAACGAACTTATGCACCAATACGTATCTCCTGGCACTCCAGGAGATCCTCCAGGGGATCCGAAAATCTTCTTCATCAGATGTGGCGCAGGCAACTATGGAGCATGAAATTGCTCTGCATTATCTATCCACTGCGGAGAGAAAGCGAATCGTCTATAACTGGTCTCCGACTACGCTCTTGGGCCAAAAGCCATCCGAATACTTTGGTTTCTATGTCTGAACAGCCAGTAACTCCAGTATAATTTCTCCAACGCTAGGGGTCCTAGGTCTTGAGAAGTTGAAGGCTTTCTTTCTCCATTTATCATGTGTCCAAGAACGATGTTATATCGAAGCGAATGCCAGGCAGTTCATTAAAGTACGCTATTGACACTATGCAAGTAAGGGCTAGAGGATACAATTATGATAGTACTCAGTAGAGACCGACTTGTCGGATCAATAAATCTATGGAAGCTATATATTATCGCTGTGATCGCGGGGGAATCCAAATACGATAGAAAGTGCTATCGGCTGGATCCGCGACGGCGGCCTCCGAGAGCTCAGGATCACTGACCCACTGCTATTGTCGTTATTATTTGCTCTGTTCCCATGGATTGCAGCTGCTTAGTGCTGTTAGTGAGATGCGGTGAATGTGCAGCTGTCAATATTAAACCCCAACACCCCGCACTCCTACAATTCCATCACAACAACTCCAACTCTCCATATTCTATACAATCCACACGCACATCTACTGTCAATATGGCCCTCAAACCCGGTGATCAGTTCCCTCAGGACGTCGTCTTCCAGTGAGTCTTCTTCTACTTAATACCTAGTTATAATATCTGCTAACCCCGCAGGTACATCCCCTGGACCGAGGAAAAGGGCGAAATCACCGCCTGCGGCATTCCCATCAACTACGAGGCGTCGAAAGAATGGGCGGATAAGAAGGTCGTTCTCTTCTCGGTGCCTGGTACATATATTCTTCTACTATAGTCTCTCTTCTGGCGATACTAACCATAGTTTGTAGGCGCCTTCACCCCCACCTGCTCGGTCAACCACATGCCCGGATACATCAAGAACCTGCCGCAATTGAAGGAAAAGGGTGTCCAGGTCGTCGCCGTCGTCGCCTCCAACGACCCCTTCGTGATGAGCGCGTGGGCCAAGGCCAACGGCGTCAAGGACGAGATTCTGTTCCTCTCCGACCCGGAGGCCCGCTTTTCCAGCAGCCTCGGCTGGGCGAATGGCGGTCGCACCGGTCGGTACGCGGTAGTTATTGACCACGGCAAGGTGACTTACGCGCAGATCGAGACCAAGAAGGGGGCTGTCGAGGTGTCTTCGGCTGAGACGGTGCTGGCTCATCTGTAATCTTAGACTGTTGAATGAATGCAAGCATTGGACCTTTACTATCATGAACTGGCCATTATCGTGGGATGTGGAAATTTCACAAAGATCTATACCCATATACCCACCCAGCAAATATGAAGCCGAAGAATCGGACGATTAACCATCCGAATTAATAATCTGCAACACCCGCCCGTGATGTCATGTATCTCCACCGCTTCTTGCTTAAAGCTTGGGGGACGGTTCTACCAAAGTTCTTGATTCAGCAGACATCTTCTGGAACATTACCAATTTATCTGCTATCACAAAATCTCATGATGGCTCCCAAAGTCCTCGTCGTCCTTACGTCCAACGAGAAGCTCCCCAATGACCACCCGACCGGATGGTACTTGGTACGTCTAGAACTTCCTCCACGCTACCCCTCCACCCCTCCTCCACCCCTCCCCTAACGCCATGCACAGCCCGAATTCGCCCATCCTTGGGAGGTTCTGCACGACAAAGCCGAGCTGGTCATTGCCTCTCCCAAAGGAGGCGAGGCGCCGCTTGACCCCAGCTCCGTGAAGATGTTCGAGAGCGACCCCGTCTCGGTCAAGTTCCTGAACGAGCAGTCGGCGCTCTGGAAGAACACGCACAAGCTGAGCGACCTTGTCTCTCGTGTTTCCGAGTTTGATGCCCTTTTCTACGTGGGAGGACATGGCCGTAAGTATCTTTCCACTGCCGTGCATAGACCGCAGAAGGATCGCTAGCTAACCCGCACAGCCATGTTCGACCTGTACTCCGACCCCGACTCCCTCGCCTTGATCCAGTCCTTTGCCGCGGCCGGCAAGCCCGTCAGCGCCGTCTGCCACGGCCCCACGGTCTTCCTCAAGGCCACCACTCCATCCGGCGAGCCCTTGATTGCCGGTGCCAGCATCACCGGCTTCTCCAACACCGAGGAGGACCAAGTCAATCTCAGCTCGTTGATGCCGTACATGCTGGAGACGGAGCTCAACAAGGTCAGTGGCGGCGGATACGTCAAGGCAGACCAGCCGTGGGGCGAGAAAGTGGTGGTGTCCAAGACGGCGGGCTCAGGGGCTCCCTTGATTACGGGGCAGAACCCGGCCAGTGCCACGGGAGTTGGCCAGGCGATTTTGCAGGCGTTGGGATTGTAATCAAGCCAGTGGTAGCTCGCGAGTAATATTATTGCATTGACAATGCTTATGTTGGCTCGTTGGCTGGGTGGCTGGACAACCCTAAACCCGCTAGGGGATCTAAGATAATCCGTCGCCCCAATGCTTGAATGCATTAATATCCGACTCTCCTAGTGCTCTTCTAGTCTGTCTGCTCCACTCCTTTTCCGCGACAGAGGATTTGGGGGCCGGGTCTGATCTCTTCCTCTTCCATCGTAGTACATGCTGACACGAGTAAGACTCTTACGGAGCACTCTGCTCTGCTCCATCATGTCTCCCATTGTGCGTGCCTGGACTGTGCGTCTGGCAGCTTCTACAATTCTACCCCCTTGACTCCATTTCAGCGATACCAGACACAATGAGTGATTCCACCTACGAACCTCCGGTCGGCTTCCCCCTCCGCCGCAGCGGCGGCTGTCTCAGTGACGAAGTCAGCTGCGGCCACACCTGGGGCGACTTCTATGCCTGCTGTCCCGGCACGACCGTGTGTCCAGGCTCGCGCGCCAATTACTACAATCAGGTGTGCTGCCCGTCGTGGTCGAACTGCACGATTCCACTCGTGTCGAGCCCGCACTGCGCCAATGCGTCCGCCAGTATGTACGACCACACGGGGTACTTTTGCTGTCTGCCGGGGCAGACGGGCTTCTGGACGTCCAACCCGCCCGACGCGGTGGGCTGCTCAGATGGGTTGCCGGATAGTGTGGATGAGACGATTATTGCGGCGATTTCGCAGTCGGGTACGCTCCACCTATGTTGATATATCGTGGTGGTTGCTGGTGCTGGTGCTGATGTTAATTGATGTAGGGACGGTCGCATCCTCCTCCCTCGCGACGACATCCGGAACGAGCACGAGTGCGAGCACGACATCCTCGACTTCGACCTCAAGCCCCGATGACACAGAAGATACAGGCTCCGGCACCAATACGGGCGCGATCGCCGGCGGCGTGGTGGGAGGCGTCGCTGGGTTAGCCATTATCCTTGGCCTGCTGTGGTTTTTCCTCCGACCAAAGCGCAAGCAGCCAGAGAATGCGTCGGTTCCGTTAGACACGAAAGCTGGCCCCTCGCCGCCGGGAGAGCTTGATGCCCTGTCGCAACCGTCGGAGCTGCCGGGGAACCATGAGATGCTGCACGAGTTACCAGCTGGGAAGATGGGGGCATAGAGGAGATATATATGCGTTGATGGGAGGGCGTGGCCTGCAGGGCAGGTCACTTGCGTGCATTTGTTTACTTTGTGCATCAGCTGCTTGATCGGTTATATAATGATACGAGGCTAATATTACGGCATGCTGATCATGCATGCTCGGGAATACTTATTGAAACGATCGGCATAGAGGTAAAGATACACCTACTTGCAACTCCCGCCGGACTCCGTGCCAGGTTAATGTATATCCGACACTGAACAACCCGTCTCTAGCCAAGCGCCAATCGTCGTGTGTGCTGGCAGATCGTGGCCGGAACAAGTGCGTGATAAGAAGCCCGCGACGTTAGGCCATGCAGCTAAAGGCCAATACATTCCTCAGCGATGCTTTTAGTCTCTGCCAAGCAAGGCGTGTTACACTGGTGATTGTCACTGGTGGTCAGCTGCATAGAATGGAAGGTGCCTCTCAGGAGACATATATAAACAATCCCATCACAACGAGTAGACTGTTTGACCCTCGATACTCATCATCACCAACATGGCCCGATACCTCCCAGCCCTCCTGGCCCTCCCCCTCGTCGGGGCTATCCCGGCCCCGGCTCCCATGCCCATGGCTATGCCCACTCCCCCGGGCATTCCCTCTGCCGCAACAGCGCAGACCCAGCTGGCGGGGTTGACAGTAGCAGCGCAGGGTTCAAGCGACGGCTACGACCGTGATTTGTTTCCGCACTGGGATAGCCAGGGCAAGTAAGTCCTGCACCTATCACAAACAAGCAAAGTGGCCATGTAGCCCTGACACTGCTAGCTCGTGCGACACGCGCGATATCGTCCTCATCCGCGACGGCACCAACGTCAAGCAAGGTTCCAATTGCGCCGTGAGCGGGACCTGGGTCTCCCCCTACGACGGGGGCACCTGGACCGATCCCAGCGACGTGGACATTGACCATGTTGTTCCGCTGTCGAATGCCTGGAAGGTATGTCGTGCAGGCCTACTTCAAAGCGAGTGTTTCTGATGTGTATAGTCTGGAGCGTCGAAATGGACGACCGCTCAGCGCGAGAAGTTTGCCAACGACTTGACGAACCCGCAGCTGCTGGCCGTCACGGACAATGTGAACCAGGCCAAGGGGGACGATGGGCCGGAGGCCTGGAAGCCGCCTTTGGGTGAGTTACGTATTCCGGATACATTGTGAGAAGCAGGCTAACAGGAAAGAATCGTATCACTGCACCTATGCACGCATGTGGGTGAAGGTCAAGTCGGTGTATGATCTGACGATCACTTCGGCGGAGAAGTCTGCTCTTGTGAGCATGTTGGACACATGTTGATACCTAGCTCTATACCTACAGGTAGATAGTTTATGGATATGGCTCTTATTCGCTCGGATAGGCGGCAACTATATACAAGCTGGCCAGTCGTGCGTCCCAGTGGCTGGCAATGTAGGACACTCTTGGCCATGACCATTAGTGCTTACATGTCATGTTGACAAGGGCATCTGAGCCCTTGCGGAGTGTTGCAACTATTTATTACACCGCCATCCCATAGTCAGATCCCAAATCCTGTAGTCAAAAATGTCAACCAAATACGTCCTAATCACCGGCTGCACCGACGGCGGCATCGGCTCCGCCCTAGCCATCGTCTTCCATCGCAAGGGCTACCATGTTTTCGCCACCGCGCGCAACCCCAATACAATGGGCGCCCTCAAGGACCTGCAAAACGTCACCTTCCTGAGGCTCGACGTGACGAACCAGACGCAGATCAACGATGCCGTGGCGGCGGTGACCAAAGAAACCGATGGCCGTCTACACTACCTGATCAACAACGCCGGTCACAACCGTTACATGCCCGTCCTCGACGAGAACATTGCCGAAGCCCGCGAGCTCTTTGACACCAACGTCTGGGGCTCGCTCGCCGTGACCAAGGCGTTTGCCCCGCTGGTCATCCAGGCAAAGGGGACGATCGGATTTGTGACGTCTCTCGCGGGACATGTCAACGTGCCGTTTATGGGTGAGCCCGCGCATGCACCCACATTATGCAGGATACTGACGGATCAGGTGTGTATGCCGCCTCCAAGCGGTCCCAGGAAATCATCGCGGAAACGATGCGTCTCGAGCTCGCCCCGTTCGGCGTCAAAGTGCTGTCCGTTGTCACAGGGGCGGTTGGCACGCGGGGACAGTCGTACTTTGGGGACTGGCATCTCCCCGAGGACTCGCTGTACAAGAGCATCGAGAAGACCATCTATGCGAGGGCGCATTGGGAGGATGGTGTCCCGCGTATGGATGCGATAACGTATGCCGAGAAGGTTGTGAATCGGTTGACGGCGGGATCCACGGGGACGGTGTGGTATGGGGCATCGTCGTCGACAGTCAAGTTCTTGTTGAGCTGGCTTCCCACCTGGGTTTTGGTAAGTGTTCCCTCTCTCGACGGTTTTCTCTCTGCGGGGTGTCTGACGTGCGTAGGACAGGGCGTTTGCGTACGGGACGGGATTGAATAAAGTAGGAAGGAAGTGATGGATTCTGATTATCCATAATGTTCATATGATTGAATAGTCATAATGCTCAAATGATTTTCCATATGCTCAGATCAACGCCTGCTGATAACGCCGCATGTTTCCAATAGCCACTGCAAGAGTCCTTGCCCTCGCTGCGGAGATGCCTTCTCCAAATTGTCAATAGAAACCCATTCATCGTCCGAATCGTCCTGGTAAACTGTCGTTCGAACGGCTGCGACGGAATGAACTTCCAGACAAAAGTCGCCCTCTTGCGTATCGAAGAAGCTACCACTGTCAGTACACACCATCTCAAGGAATCTGAATACGTACCTCCGCATCATCAGACTAATCCGCTTGATATTGTCCAAATCCAACGGCTTCGAATCCTTCTGCTCCCTGCCCCGATAGGTAGGTTTGAACTCGCTCCATTTGACGAATACCTTCTCCTTGTCCGCGAGAAAGTCGTACTCCCAGCTCAGCGTGCTCTCATCCCGATCGTCACCGCGTTTCGGCGGGATCGTATCCTTCAAAGTGATGGTGTACCTCTTTCCATCGGAGCGGCCGATGTCCAGTTCTAGGCCGTCGTCGTTGGCCAGATTCCACGTGCGATCGCCTGTCGTGCGTTGGGAGGCAAAGCCCGCGCCTCCTAGAGTATGCGTGTCCAGGTTTCCGTGAAACACTGCTGTCGGAGACGACGGATTGCAGTCGAGGATCGAGTAGGAGGATCCCCCTCGCACTTGGTCGTCGGATGCGGTCCAGTCTTCGGGTGACCAGGGGCTGTTCGTTCGTTACTACTGCATTGCTGGATGATGGATAAGGCTTACCGATCGCCGCCGAATAGAAATGTTTTTGATGTTGGGGACATTTTTACCTTGGTTAATTGTGTGCAATGGACCAAGGGATAATGGAGAATCGAGCTTTTTGTAGTCGTTCGGTCGATCGATCAGACCGGTTGCGGATGACGTCGACGATGAACTACATCGATCGATTCCACAACACCATGTCTACAACTATCAACAGATACACTATTACAACTAGATGCATTATGTACCTGATAGGGACTAAAGCTTCGCTCTGGTCCGCTCATCGCGCACCACAAACCGCTTGCCACTGAGATTCCCCTTCTCCTGGTCGCGCAGCACCCGTCGCAGGATCTTCCCGCTAGGGCTCTTCGGAATTTCATCAATAAATTCCACCTCGACAATCCACTTGTGCCGGACCTTCTTCGCGCGCACATACTCGATGATCCTGCGCCCGATATCGACAAGCCCGCTGGTATCCCCTAGCCGCTCCTTGACAGCCGGCTTCAGCGCGACGTACGCCTTGGGTCGTTCGCCTGAGTACGCATCAGGGATGGAGGTCACCGCGACGTCTTCAATATCCTCATGTCCCAGTAGCAGATCCTCCAGCTCAGCTGGCGATACCGCAATCCCCTTCACCTTTATCATCTCCTTGATGCGGTCGGTGATGTTGATGAAGCCCTCCTTATCCATGAACCCAACATCGCCCGTATGGAGCCATCCATCTGCATCAAAGGTCTCGCGGGTAGCCTTCTCATTATTCAGATACCCCATGACGATCTGAGGCCCACGGGCAAGGATCTCCCCAGCCTCGTTATACCCCAGTTCAGCGCCCGAGTCGACATCGACGATCTTCACCTCCGTGTTGGCCGCGATGCTGCCGCCGCGGTCGGCGTAGTCGTACGATTGCTTGTCCAGCGGATGCATAGTAATGCAACTGCACGACTCGGTCATGCCGTAGCCCTGCTTGAAGCCCGTGTGAGGGTATCGCTCCTGCAGCTTGACGAGCACTTCACGCGCGATCGGCGCCGCCCCGGACGAGAACTTTCGCACGTGTGAGAGGTCGTAGTTCGCGACAATGGGGTCGGACAGCAGCCGGATCACGATGGGGGGCACGAGGAGGAGCTCCCGGATTTGGTACTTTACTACCGTGTCCAGCATGCTCTGCATTGTAAATGCGGGCAGCATATACACCTCTGAGTTGATGAAGACGGGGAGGTGCATCTGGTGCACGAGGCCGGTGACTAGTTGTGTTAGCTTGGGTATCCCTGTGCTTTTGGCGCACGGCACGTACTGTGGAAGAGAGGCAGCACAGCCAGTGACCGCTTATGATCCGGTGCTGTCACTTGCTGCACCTGCATGCACTGCGCTATCACATTGTGGTGGCTGATCATCACCTAGTCGAGAAGTAAGTATTTATTGTCAATTTCTTCAGTCGAATCAACGTACCGCTTTTGGCAATCCAGTGGTACCACTGCTGAAGCTCAAGAACCCGCAAACCTCGCGGTTTGTCTGGCCGGCGGGAAGCTTGAACGACTCGACCTGCGCGTCCGCATAGCTCTTCCCGATCTGGATCAATTCCCGGACGCTAGTATACCCCTCTTTCTCACCGTCGAGGAGGAAAATGCGCTCTTGCGGGATGCCCGCGTCCTGCGCCGCCGGAATGGCCACTTCCATGGACGACGGAACGGTCATGAGGTACTTCGCCTGACCGGTCTTGAGCGCGTAGGTCATCTCTTCGACGTTGTACGCTGGAGAAGCGCCGGAAATCACGCCGCCTAACGTCGTTAGAGTTGAATATCGCATTGCAGTGTGCGCGCGACCTACCTGCGCGCACGGTGGACAGCATGGCCACGGGATACCAGATGGTGTTGGGGCTAAACAGAGCGACCGTCTCGCCGGGCTGGAGGCCATACTTCTTGACCAATGCCGTCGAGATGTATGTGGTGTATTCCTTTAGCTCATCGTAGCGCACTCGCTCCTCGGTCACGGCATTGACGTAGGAACCCAGCTCCGCGGGAGGGAATCGGCGCAGCGGGGAGTGTTCCGAGTCAAACAACCAGTCCCATATTGGGAGGGTCGTTGGAACTATCATTGTAAGAGGGATTCCGCCAGCTATTTTAGGAGTACTTACTCTGTAGCTGTGGTCTTGTAGATGTGAAGATCATAGTCTATACTTGCTTCCGCGAGAAAATACGCCCAAGCTGGAAAAAAAAAAGAGACGAAAAAAAAGGTACAGCAGCGCGGGGATCACGCCTAAATACCCATCACCGTCATATTTCCTGGGCAGTCAAGCGGTGCTGTACGGACCTCGGTCATGGCGCTACAGGCCTTCCCCGCATCGAGCATCGGGAGTATTGTCCGGATGGAACCCACAGCATGCAGGCTGCATCCTGCAGAGCCGGGGTTGACGACTCTCGTGCAATCGACATGCGCTGAGTGGTGGGTACGCTCGTTCGAGTGGCTTGTGCCTTGTTTATGAATGGCATGCGCTGCATTTACTTTAGTGGCTCGTGGTGATCTCCGGATAAATGCCTGCTTACGGGCTGGTTCGCTGTACATGCAGCCAAGGCTGATGCATTGGCTACTTTCATGGAGGAGTCTCTGTCACGAACAACGTGGCGGTCAGCCTTCTGCAGGGACTGCATTCTCCGCGGAGAATATGAGGCAGCTACAACGGCTACGGCGTTGGGATGCCATCCAAATCTTTCGCTCGTGCGTCGCCCTGCACTTGTTAAGTCTAGTTGGACGCATCATGTGCGACCTCTGTAGATTCAGTCTCGACGTCTGAGGACAAGTCCTTGTTGACGGGAATGCCAGCGATCTCCCGAGCGAGGCCGACCCAGTGGTAGTCGCTGCTCTCAGCGAGGTAGTATGTATGGGGAAACAAGATATCAGACAGCGCACACGAACACTCATAAATCCCTCTGATCGATGACGTACACACTGTATTCGTAGGATCTTCCTCGATGATCGGTGCGTTGTTCCTCTAGAGAGCTCCGCCCCAGTTCGTACACCTGTCGGCGTCGTGATGAACAAGGACCTGGACAACTTTCACAGTTTCAAAGAAGCCCGTATGAGGTGGTTACCTGCTCACCATAGAGGACAACTGGGAGATGATGGCTGCCTCAAGACATTGGGATGGGCACTTCCTACATCAAGAATCAGCTTGCCCTCTGCCCGGTGAAATACTTGTCACCCGTCAGGACATAAGTGTCCTTAGGGAGCAACAACCATGGACGTGCGTGTGCCACGATCATGCTTGTAGTTCGCCTTGGAACTCTACCGGAACGGCCATATCCGTACTTATGAGAACTGCATCCCCAGTCCTAAATGTGTTGTTGTCGAACAGAACGTGTGGGTCGTATAGGCCCGGTAGTGGCAGGTTTTGCGTTGGCTGGTGGGCAGTGGTTTTATTGATGGAATCTCAGCAAGTGATAACAAACGGTCAGTGGGCGTAGTCGGTAAGAAGGAACACAGGAGTAGCTAGGCCTTTTCATCTTCTCAAGTCCATCGTCGGATGGCTCCCGTGGTCAACAGTATCCACTGTATCAGTAGACATTATCAGAATGTGAGTGCAGTCGAGAGGGAGATGGACAAGCACATAGCTGAAGAGGCGCAAATAGAATATGACTCAGTAGCTACTTGTCGGATATTGCCTGAGTTTTCAAAGGTGAGGATCAGTATCCGTGTAAACCCTTTGAATGATGCGAATTAATGGCCGTTCTGGGTTTATTCATATTTACTATAATGTTGGCCAATAAAGATACTATCAAGTACCCCTACAGTCACCCATCTAAGCTCAGCTCCAAAAATTCAATCTCCAGATCATCCAGACAAAACGCCCATTTGCCCTCCTGCTCGTCCGGAGCCCGAGCGTAGACCTCAACCATGTTAACATTTCGTCCCCATGATGTCCCGAACATGGTTAGATCATAATGCTCCATTTCCTGGTGGCCTTCTTTCGTATACGCAATCCACATATTGTATACATTCTGTGCCCTCGAATCGCGAATCTCCCATGCTAGAACCTCCACTACCAGCCCGCGCGGCACGTCCCCAAGTGGCTTGACAGAGATTCCATTGAGGTTAAAGAGGCCCGAGAGACCTGCAGCATGCAGTTTTTCCGGGTCAGATTCCCAGCGTGGCCGCACTAGATGACTACCCCTGGGCCAGGCGCTGAAGAGCGCTTTTGGCTGGGAGGACGCACAATCTAGGTCGTGGATGGAGATGGAGCCGAGTGATGCTGCGGTGAGGGTGTCTACGGCTGTAAAAGTGCTGAAATTCAGATATGAATAGGCCGATATAGGTCCGGACCCGGTTCCAGCGTCTGTTGGCACATCGTCGAACTGGACTTGGTTAGGTCAGGCGATCAGGCTGGATGGTCGATGAGCAGATTTGCTTACATCGAGAGTGGTATTGTATCCTGGGCTGTATGGATCGCTGTTTTTAAGCGTATCTTCGGCGATATTGACGCCCAGAGCCGCTTGGATGGCCTTGCCTTCCTTGAAGGAGTATCAGTAAGCCCGCCAAAGCTATATTGATCAAGATGGTCATGTTGAGACGATCGGATGGACAGGATACCTAGCTGCCACCTGTGAGAAGACTTTATATCTTATATCGCGACATTAGCCTATATAGATGTAGCAGCCTAAATATCTTTGGTCTGACGGTCAGCTTCTGTGAGAGTCCTACACCGGCCTGGCCCCTGTCAAGCTATATTACGCCCTAATAATGCTTCAAAAGTCCAGGGAGTTAGTAAAACCAGAAGGACTCAATAAGGGGTATCGGCCCGAAGCGAGTGCGACTCTCACGATATATCTAACTCGTCAAAGCCCTGGAGCAAAAGAATTATTCACTCCTGTTCCTTCCAGGCAACACCTTTCATCACGCGTCTGAGAGCATTGTAAAGCTACAGCTAAGTACCCCGACCCTAGCTATAGGCAGAACGACAGCAAGAAGACGCCAAGAAAGCTTGCCCCCGATCTTTTTGGTGATTTCTATTAGGGTTGTTTTCCTCTTCAGAATATCTTCAATGAATCAAGCAGTTAACCGAAGGATTTTGCGCCGCCAAGAAACAATCTTAAGAGCCTAGCTTAAGAACACTGGAAACTGACAGTACATTTGGTCAAGCGCGTCCCTCAAAGACGATCGTGGGATCGAAGATCTGGTTTTCTTATTCCTAGGTTTATGTCCTGATCAATTCTACAGTGTACTAATCACTGGTGTTCAGCAACTTCGTCACCGACACTGGTGTAGATCGAAAAGGGTCCAGACCCCACTAGGAGCCTTAGCTTAATGCTTCTAAGGCAGATCCCAAGAAGTCGAGTGTTGACGTAGCAGCTATTTAACCTTCGTGGTGGAAGTTGGTTGACCCATACAATGCACCATGTGCCAAGGGGGGCTGTGTAAGTTGCCATCGACAAACAGTCCGTTATGGATGGCCAATATCAACCTCTTGATTCTTAAACCAGGTCACTACTCATTGTGGATCTCTCAGGTGTTGAAATGTTGATAATACCTACGTAGTCATTTCGTAGGCAGAGAAGGCTATACCACGGATCAGGGTTGGTCCACGCGGTTCACCAGCGAGAATTAATCAACAGTCGACTCCAAAGGTATACATCGCCACAGGTGGTGACAGACTAGCGTAGATCCATGTCTGGTGACGGTATACGTTCCACCATCATATTACTTATAAGTCATGCTTGTAACCAGGAGTGGACATATGCTTGTAACACCATGTCGACGATTGCTTGTTTGATCAGTGCAAATGGACAAGCCCAGCATACCATTCTACACAAATGAGCCTCTGCCAGAAGTATTGGCTCCAGACCCCCAAGATGAGAAGGGAGATAACATAGCCGACAACAAATTTGCCTTCACCCCAGGCCAATTGAATACGCTCCTGAACCCGAAATCCCTCGTTGCCTTCCATGCTGTGGGTGGGCTCCACGGTCTGGAGTACGGGCTACAAACCAATTTAACAGCGGGTTTATCGGTGGACGAGACTACGCTGCTGGGTTATGCCACATTTGAGCAGGTCCGTGAAATTGGCGGGTCAAGCAAAACGAGCTCTCTGGAATATCTCAGAGGCGCTTCTGGGTCGCTACCGGGGACGCCATCGTCGCCGTTCTCTGATAGAAGACGGGTATTTGGGTGGAATGTCGTCCCGGATGCCAGAAGAAAGAGCTTCCTGAGACTTCTTTGGGACGCCTACAACGACAAAATCCTGGTCCTCCTGACCATTGCAGCTGTCGTGTCGTTATCCCTTGGCATATACGAAGCAGCGAGTGGACAATCCCAGGTAGACTGGATCGAAGGGGTTGCAGTGTGCATTGCTATCGTGATAGTAGTCGGGGCGACGGCAGGGAACGACTGGCAGAAAGCGAAACAGTTTGCGAAGTTGAACAGGCGGGTAATGTCTATGTGGATCGCGTCGTGGCATGGTCTGACTTCTACAGAAATCCGATCGCCAAGTGAAAGTTGTGCGCTCCGGGAAGACCGACCTGGTTCATATCAGTGAATTAACCGTGGGGGATGTTGTGCATCTCGAGGCTGGGGACTCTGCTCCCTGCGACGGCGTGGTCATAACAAACCATGGAATCAAATGCGACGAATCGTCAGCCACCGGCGAGTCGGACCAGGTCGAGAAAGTCAGCGGGACTGAAGCGTGGGATAGTCTCAGCAGTGGCAGACCATCTGAGGAACTGGACCCTTTTATTATATCCGGAAGCAAGGTCCTCGAAGGACTGGGAACATATCTGGTCACCAGTGTCGGAACCCATTCAACGTATGGCAAAATCTTGAGTGCTTTGGGAACAGACTCTGATCCCACCCCGCTGCAAGTAAAGCTGGGTCGGCTGGCAAACTGGATAGGATGGTTTGGATTGAGGTATGAGGGACACTTCCATCCTAATGAAGGTCAGACACTGATACAAAAAATACAGCGCGGCTCTGCTGCTATTCGTAGTCCTCTTCATCCGCTTTTTGGTTCAGCTCCAAGGAAATGACGCCCCGCCTGCGGAGAAAGGCCAGGAATTCATGGATATCTTAATAGTAGCGGTTACCGTCATCGTCGTTGCGATACCTGGTATGGAAGAGAGCTTACTGGATTGGAAGTAGACTCACTAACGAAAATCGCAGAGGGGCTCCCACTCGCCGTAACGTTAGCATTGGCATTTGCAACAGCTCGCATGCTAAAGGAGAACAACCTTGTACGGCTGCTCAGAGCCTGCGAAACCATGGGCAACGCTACTGTCATATGCTCTGATAAAACAGGAACCCTAACAGAGAACAAGATGACCGTAGTTGCCGGCATGTTCAGCACTCATGAGCTGTTCGAGCTACCGGCCAGTCCCCTTCCACACAGAGATACACTCACTGTTTCGGAAACTTTGCAGAAGTTTACAGGGGCTTTTAGAGAACTTCTTCGCGCAAGTGTCATTCGCAACTCTACTGCGTTTGAGGTGCAAAATGACGATGGGAAAGAGTTCAGTGGAAACAAGACGGAGGTAGCTCTCCTTCAGTTTGCGAAGATTTACCTTGGAATGACAAGCCTCGCCGAAGAGCAAGCGAACATGCAGTTAGCATATGTGTACCCCTTTGATTCTGTTCGCAAAGCGATGGCGGTGGTGTACAAGACTCCAACTGGGTATCGATTGCTGGTGAAGGGAGCGGCCGAGCTTGTACTTCGGTCTTCCATAGATGTGGTTTTGGCGACTAAGGCTGAATCAAGTGCAGACACGATTGAGAAAACGCGAATGCGACAGGAAGATCTCCGGGCAATATCCGATACGATTGCCATGTTCGCTGAAACGGGCCTGCGCACCATAGGGCTAGCCTACCGGGATTTCCACGTCTGGCCACCTGCAAAAAACAACGGCCTGGAACATGACACCAGGGCGTTCGAAACGGTTGTCAATGATCTGACATGGATTGGAGTGCTTGGGATTCAGGATCCGCTAAGGCCGGAAGTTGCTGGAGCAATTCGGACATGTCGTGCTGCTGGAATTCAGGTGAAGATGGTGACCGGTTGGTGCTTTGGCCAAACGCTGCTCACTTACCCTGAGATGCTAACATCGGACAGGTGACAATGTCGGCACCGCTCGAGCAATTGCCACATCATGTGGCATAAAGTCCGAAGACGGGGTGATAATGGAGGGGTCTGTTTTTCGGAAACTGGGAGATGGCGAGCTCGACAGCGTACTTCCGAGGCTCCAGGTCCTAGCGCGTTCATCCCCGGAGGACAAGCGGCTTCTCGTTGAGCGCCTAAGGCGTCTTGGAGAAATCGTGGCTGTCACTGGCGATGGGACCAATGATGGACCAGCTCTGAAGTCGGCTGATGTGGGTTTCTCGATGGGGATGAGCGGCACCGAAGTAGCCAGAGAAGCCAGCTCGATAGTCCTTCTCGACGATAACTTCAAGTCCATTGTTACTGCCATTGCTTGGGGGCGTTCGGTTAACGACGCTGTCGCCAAGTTCCTGCAGGTATACTTCTGATACTGGCGGCATTCTTTGAACAATCGATACTGACTCCACACAGTTTCAGATCACGGTCAATATCACCGCTGTCTTGATAACAGTAGTCACAGCAATTTACAATGGAGAAAATGAGAGCGTTTTCAAAGCGATTCAATTGCTATGGCTGAATTTGATTATGGATACCTTTGCTGCATTAGCTTTGTGAGCATCCCGGGTGCATTTGAGAAACTTCAACCTCTGCCAGAAAAGAGGAAGATATTGATGTCCTATTCTAATCTCCTTTCCTTAGAGCAACGGATCCGCCCACAGCGGACATCTTGAATCGACCTCCAACTCCACGAAATGCCCCGTTGTTCACTACCACAATGTGGAAGATGATCTTGGGGCAATCCATATACAAGCTCACGCTCTGCTTCACCCTCTATTTTGCAGGGGGTAGAATCCTTAACCTGAATACCCAAGACCAGACGGAACAGCTCCAACTCGACACCATTATTTTCAACACTTTTGTCTGGATGCAAATATTCAACGAACTGAATTGCCGCCGCCTCGACAACAAGTTTAACATCTTCGAGGGGATACAAAGAAACTATTGGTTCTTAGCGATTAACGCCGTGATGGTGGGTGGCCAAATCCTGATCATCTTTGTCGGAGGGGCCGCCTTCCATGTCACTAGACTTGATGGGCCACAGTGGGCAATATGCATAATATGCGGCTTTATTTGCATCCCTTGGGCTGGGATCTTAAAGTTCGTTCCCGACAGTTTTGTGAGCGGCCTGCTAGGGGCTAGCACGAAGGTGATTAGAGCGCTTGTTCTGCCGGTAAAGAAGGCGTATTTCTTTGCCTGGCGGGGTATCGTCCATCGCCGGGGATTTTTTAGGATCAGATCTGGTTCAGGAGCCCAAGCACAGGATATTGCTTAGCTGTGACGGCCATGGTATTGCACCTTTCCCTGTTCGATAGCGCTCCATTTCGGTCCAGACTATGTTCGTCGGATTTAAAGCTTTCTTAGGAGAAAGATGATCTAGAATTTTACAGTTGTAACACTGAGAAATGTCTTGAGACCATAGTTTATATCTGTCAATCCCGTGAATCATCTCGATTTGCCTGTAATGGCTAATAAACTTGGCTATGAAGTAATAGCTCCCTTTTCACCGCCCCTTGGGCGGGATATATATTCTAAGAGATGCTCTCCTAAGTTGACCAAGCTATCCAATGTGGAGGATGTTTGGAGGGTGCCATCTGGTAGGGCCCTCTATATAGACCACGGCTAGGTAGTTTCTATCTCAAGTAAGGGCACTCTATAAGCAGGGTTATATCAATAGTCTGCTGACTCGACAGAACTTGTAGACGTAGTCTTCAGGACAAGGACCAGACATAAGAGATATTAATTACACTTATTAGACAGCCATAATGTTTTATAGCTAGGTTAAGCCTCAACATACAGTTCTTAAACCTTCTTGGTCTTTGTTCTATCGACCAGCAAGCGCGTAAATCTATAATTTATCCCCTACGGGCACTGCCTAGAAGATTCGATCATGTAGAGCGATGTCGGAGACCGTGCGCAGACTTTTACCTTGAAATACAACCATGGCCTATCGCTTTTCGGGTAGAAAAGCATGGACCTCGGAGGCACGAGTCATGTTGATCACTTTGCAGTCAGGGGCTTCGGCTTGCCGACGGGATATACTCCCAAATCCTTCCCTTGCTATATTCAGATCAGACGAAGCTTAGAGCATGTTTTATCTTTCCATTGGCTTCAAACGAAGTTCCCTACACTTTGTAATAACATTCTTTTTGGTGTGTTGGGAAGAGAGGGTGTTGTCTGCTCTGTCCTAGTCGTCTTTCGTTCACGCCCAATATTGCAGGTCGGGTAAACGGCAACCGATATGTGCCTGACAGACGTTGGCCGACAGTAGCTGTGTGGATCATTGTGGATCAATCTGGCCATGCTTGATGCTGATGACCCATATATAACCGGTTCCTGCTCGATCTATAAAAATATTGTTGCCACGCGAGTTGTGATGTTTTACATGGGCGAGATTGATAGCGGGTACGCTCGGCTCGGCGCGGATGTCGTCGGCAATCCTCGCTTACACCAGCCACAATGCCGCTAATTTCCGAAATAACTGTGGCTGAGACTTTAAATTCTACGCGTCCATTGGCCAATTCCAGCCAGTGGTCGGCGTTGTGGCTGGAGATGTCTGCTATCAAGAAAGTCTTGTATAAAAAATTCTCCATCGCGGAAAAGAATGGATCTTTCGCGACCAGAGGCAAGAGCACGTCAAGGTGACAGTCTCGCCTGATAGTGGAACGGTGGATGATAGCACGTAAGAGAATAGAAAAACACGATGAAAAAATCCGGTCTCTGGGCGAATGGCTCCACTGCACTGGGCTATATCTATAGTCCACTATCCCTCAACATGAAGCCATGTTGCCTGAAGCGGGATACTGATACAACTTCCTGACTGCGGTGGGTCAGAATGGACTATCATTCGGAGGATCACGACAAATACCCCTCTATCAGCGACGATACTAGCGATGAATACTCCGACGAAACCGCCGACCACCTCGACTCGCTCGAGCTGAACCGCATCAACACATACCGATTGCAGCAGAAGACAACAGTCGGGTCAACGAGAGGCCCCCTACCACGAGATGAATGGCTGCCCATGGGAGCGGGCAAAGACTACCCGCCTCTCCTCCCAGACCCTGAGACATATGTGGTGGAATTTGACGGCGCGGATGACCCCCTACACCCGTACAACTGGTCGATGCTGCGGCGGACCGCTCTCGTCTGCATCTTAGTATACGGCACCTTTGCAGGATCCTTCACCAGCGCCGTCTTTTCCGCGGCTATCTCCTCCGTCAGCGAAGAATTCCACATCAGCCAAGAAGTAGGCTCCTTAGGAGTAACTTTATACGTCCTTGGATTCGCCGCAGGCCCAACCATCTGGGCCCCGGCCTCCGAGCTCATCGGCCGGCGCTGGCCACTATGCATCGGCCTCTTCGGCTGCGGCGTCTTCACGATCGCCTGCGCGACAGCAAAGGACGTGCAGACGATCATGCTTACCCGCTTCTTTGCCGGGCTGTTCGCCGCGAGCCCCATCTCGATTGTGCCCGCTGTGTTCGCCGATCTGTTCAACAACACGCAGCGGGGTATCGTCATGTCGATCTTCTGCATGGCGGTGTTTATCGGGCCATTCGCCGCGTCGTTCGTCGGCGGCTTCATCGCCATCAGCAGCCTGGGCTGGCGCTGGATCATGTACATATCGACCATCATGGTATTCCTCGGGTTTGTGCTGGTTCTCTTCTTCTTGGATGAGACGTATGCGCCGATCATTCTTGTCCGCAAAGCAGCCACCCTTCGCCGTCAGACCCGTAATTGGGGCATTCACGCAAAGCAGGACGAGGTTGAAGTGGAACTCAAGGAGCTGCTGCGGAATAACTTCGGGCGGCCGATTAAGATGCTCTTCACTGAGCCTATTCTGCTTCTTGTCTCGCTGTATATCTCATTTATCTACGGGCTGATCTACGCGCTGTTGGGCGCGTACCCGGTCGTCTTCCAGGGCGTGTATGGAATGAATATGGGTGTTGGTGGCTTGGCCTTCGTCGGCCTGATTCTGGGAGAGCTTCTTGGGGGTGTTTTCATCCTTATGCTGCAAGGGTCGTATGCGCGCAAGCTGGCGGCGAATGGGGACAGGCCTATTCCCGAATGGCGTCTTCCACCGGCCATTGTGGGCGCTGTTACCTTTACCGGAGGGATGTTCTGGTGAGTCCCTATCTGCCAAGTGACAAGTATATGAACGTGGCTAATAGTTGCAGGTTCGGTTGGACAGGCTACACGTCCTCGATCCACTGGATGGCGCCCATGGCGTCCGGCTTGCTGACCGGTTTCGGGATCTTCTGCATCTTCCTCCAATGCTTCAATTATATTGTCGACTGCTATCCCACACTGTGAGTCCCATTCTCGACATTAGGGACGTGACGCATACTAATGAAACAGGGCTGCATCGACAATCGCCGCAAACACTATTCTCAGATCCGCGATAGGATGCTCATTCCCCCTGTTCTCAAAACAGATGATGGAGAATCTCGGCGTGCAGTGGGCCGGCACGATGCTGGGCTGCATCGCCGCCATCATGATTCCTATCCCCGTCGGGTTCATGATCTACGGGCCGTGGCTTCGGGGGAAGAGCACGCTGGCCTGTTCACCAATTTACGACGTGGAAAAGAAGACTTACGACGTATGAGTGCATTATGATCATTTTGTTTTAGCGGATACCATATAGACAGCGAAGAAATTCATTTTTATTAATTTTGACGATGTTCTTGCAGCTATCTTCTGTACACGGTGAACTCACAGACCAGGAAGACTGTATATGCGATGAGGAGGACGGCGCCCATCCACCGGCCCAAATCGAGAAAGACGACTGCTGCCAGAAGGGTGGAAGAAGCCCAGACTGATATGAGTTCAAACAGAGTCATGTAGTCTGACATGTTCTCTCCTACCTCACCAGACAGTGCTATCACGCCCACACACAGCGTAAGTAGGAAGATATTACTGCCAGCCGTGTTTGCAACCACGATGCCGCTGTGCCCACGCACGCCGCTCATGATAGCGATGAGCTTCTCAGGGATGGTGGTCGCGATGGACAAGATGGTGAACCCGACGACAGTACCAGACAGATGCAGCGAATCTGCGATCGCGCTGGCACTTTGGGCTAGAATATACCCTGACAGCGAGAGAGCAACAAGCCCGATGATCAGATGTAGAAGATGATGAGCCACGGACGGTGCATGCCGTCCATCAAGCCGTGGTAGTTGATTTCCCAGCAGCCGCGATGTCTCCGACACGGGGTGTGTCCTCGACTCAACATCGTCGCTGTCACTATCGCTCTCGCTGTCATTGTCGCTATCCGACAACTCCGGTGCATCCACAACGCCCCGATAAATAGCAAATCCGATGGAAAATAGGTATATCGCGAATGTTGCGATGAGAATGCCCCCAGTCACGCGGTTCAATTTCCCTCCCCAGGTCAATCCAACCGACATGGTCGTCAACCCCAGTAGGATAGCGGTGTACGACCGCGCGCTGCGGTCAAATTGCATGCGTCCAGGATGAACGAGCAGGCCTAGGGAGAACGCGCCGAGAATGTTAGAGATGGTCGAGCCCATGACGTTCCCCAAGGCTAGCGAGCCGCGCTTTTGCAGGACGGCTGCTATAACCACGGCGAGCTGGATCTGTCAGTAGGTATAGAATTTGGATGTATAGGCGGAGGCATTTACCTCTTCATATTCTGCTCCCGCGGTGAGAAGCGCGATAAGCGTCTGCGAGATGCCTAGGCGCCGCGCGAGAAGGGCTGTATGGTCGATGAATTTGTCGGCACCATAATCGAGGACAAATACCCCTGCTATCAGACAGGCGCTGTTGTAGCAGAGGGTGTTCCAGTCTATGGAGGGCATGCTGGTTGTAGGGCTGTCAGCGCAGAGAGTAGGGTAGGAATGATGATGAGTTTATGATCTCCATTTTATAAAGGAGAAAAGTTTGAAAGCCAAATTGGCTTAAAGTTCACCCCACAAGCATCACGAATTCCTTTCCCTGGGTTGCATTTCTATCATTGATCTGGTAGCAGTCATTCATTGATAATTATTCCGATGTACCAGATGAAATACGATCGGTGGCATTTTAATAGGTGACGTCACCTTGTTGGCCCAGGGACGATTGGAATGACAACCACTTTAGATGATCTCAATCAGTTCTACTCTTTAATACTGTCCATTCCGCATTAATTGCTCTATGCCTCCAAATCCGGGCTTTGCGATCGTGACCCCAGCCTCTAGAGGCCTGGGGTTCGCGTTTGCCCGTCATCTTCTAGCCCATACCGATCTGCCGGTGGTAGCAACCGCCCGAAGAAACTGCGATGAGCTGCGAAAGAAGCTCCTCAAGAGTGTCAACGGAGTCTCCAAGGCTGAGGACAGACTGCGCATTTATGAAGCCGACGTCAACGGTACATTCAATAGTCTCGCGCTCACTTGACCAGAGCTAACCGTCCAGATGAATCAACAATATCATCAATGGCCTCCCAAATTCAACAGACACTCCCAGAAACACCATTAAGACTCGCAATCACCGTCCCCGGAATCCTGCACGTAGAAAATCCCCCTCCCAAATCGACGCATCCCTAGCATTGGACAGCTTCCGCGTCAACGCTCTAGGACCAATGCTCCTAATGAAACATCTTTCCCAATTTCTCCCAACCAAAGCCTCGTCCCCATTCGAACCTCATCCGCTGAATACAAACGGACATGGAAAGGGCATGCGCCTCCCATCTCACGCAATATACGCAATGATGGCGGCGCGCGTGGGCTCCATCTCCGACAATGGCACGGGCGGCTGGTACTCCTACCGGGCGAGCAAGCCTGCAGTCTTTCAGCTGGCTAAGACGTTTGACTTGTATCTGCGGACGCGGAGTAAGGACCTGGCTGTGGCGGTTGCGATGCATCCTGGGACTGTGCGGACGGAGTTTACGAAGGAGTATTGGTCTGGACGGGAGATGTTGCAGCCTGAGGAGTCGGCGGAGAGGTTGTTGAGGGTTTTGTGTTCTATGGGGGCTGGAGTTGGGGATGGACGGGGGAAGTGTTGGGACTGGCGGGGAGAAGAGGTTTTGCCTTGATTACTTTGTTTATGTCAATATAGACTGACTGAAGATGATGATTCTGGAGATGGGGTTCATCATGGTGCAAGGGCACCTGTTCACCTCGCGATGTCTACGAGGGTGTGAAATCGCATTGGATTTGCTTGGTATCTCAGCATAGAATCATTGCAGGAATGCAATAATCGCTCGGAATCCCACAAACAAGCTATCTGTCGCGCAGCTAGAAATGATCCTCCCACAGATCCTTTCGTTACAACAATTAACCAAGGTGATGTTCACCCTTGGCATGCACATTCTCAATATTCTCCTCCGTCGTCCGATCTTTGTTGAAGATGGTCGCCTTGGATTTGAACACTGCGATATGTTAGCACCGTCCATATACGTGAAGGAACACAACTTACCCTCTTCCATCTCCTCCAACGACTTCCCTGTAGTCTCCTTAATAAACAACCAGGCATACACAACCAGCGCCCAGTTAAAGATACAAAACATGAGGAACGTCTTCCACCCCAGGTTATTCACCGCATGCGGCGTTGCCTGCGAGAAGACAAAATTGAACAGCCACTGGGTCGCCGTCCCCACGGCAATACCCATCTCACGGATACGCGTGGGAAAGATCTCACTCATGTACAGCCAGGGCACCGGGCCCCACGACATGTTGTACATGCCCGCTTCGAGATACACCATCGCGATGGAGGCGATCGCGGGCGAAGAGATGGACGTGGCGTTGGGGTCTGGTGGGAAGACCTTGCTCAGGATAGCCACAATGAGCATCAGCGAGCCCATCATGAACGCGCCGCAGATCAGCGACCATTTGCGACCGATACGCTCGACCAGGAAGACCACGAAGATGAAGCATGCGACGACCTTGATCACGCCGAAGAAACCGCTGATCAGGAGGCTGTCGTTGCCGGCGCCGACGGCCTTGAAAATCTGGGGTGCATCTATACTGCGTTAATGGGGGTAGGGATCGTATGGGGAGTTCACGTACAGTATGCCAGGGAGGTGTTGCCGGTCAATTGCACGCCTGGTATGTGTTAGCCACAGCGGTATCTCGGAGTGGAGAGGGCATGCATACCAATCTGGATCGTGATGGTGACGAACATGCGGTACATGTTGGCCGGCATGCGCAGCTCTTTCCACGTCACGCCTTCAGTAGCGCGCATTTCTGCCTCAATTCCATCCAAAATCTCTGCCATTCTATACCATGTCAGTAGACGACAGCCACTTTCCCAGAAATATACATACTCAGCGCGCACTTCATCCGTCTCCTCTCCCCCACGGATCCAAACCAACGACTCCATCGCCTCGGCATGCCGGCCCTTCTTCGCCAGCCAACGCACACTCTCCTTCAAAAACAGCATACCAATCCCGAGTATGCCCCCCGGTACCAGTTGCAGACCGATGGGGATCTGCCACTGCCGATCAATCGACGGAACATGTTTCTCCACGCCGTAATCGACCCAATACGAGGTCATAACGCCCAGGGTGAAGAAGAACTGAAACATGCTGCCGAGCATACCGCGGATCTCCTTGGGGGCCATTTCCGCGCTGAACATGGGCACCATGACGGTCGCCATGCCGACGCCGACGCCGCTGATGACGCGGGCAGCGTAGAAGGCGCCGATGGAGTGGGTGGGCGCGACCTGGATGATGGCGCCGATGCAGAAGATCAAGGACGCCAGGGCGATCGACCAGCGGCGGCCGAAGCGCGCGGTGAACGGCCACGCAAAGAAACATGAGAAGAAAGCTAGTTGTGTTAGCTGCATTGCGGCTTGAGGAAGGTCTTGTCGCGTGTAACTTACCTCCCGCTTGTAAGAGACTGTTCGAGTTGGAGCTGATGGTCGCTTTCTCCTTCGCGGTGTATCGGAAATGGTTCTGGAAGGACTCGAGCGTGAGGATGCCGCCAATGATGCCCGTGTCGTAGGCAAAGAGGAACGAGCCCACGCAGCACAGGGCGACCATGTACACGGCGCGGATGTTGCCCAGCGTCTTGCCCATGGTGACGGCAGTCAATTCAGTGAGAGTCACAGAGTGTTGTTGTCAACAGAAGGACCCAGCTACCTGCCAGGCGACGTCCTTTGTACTCCCTTGTGCGGGGAACGCGGCTGGTGAAGTCATCTGAGCCATGTGGTCAACACGACCGCGATCCTGGTCTGGATGGATGACAGGAGACCTTACTAAAATAACACCATTGTGCGAGGCGGGCGTGATAGGACCGCTGGGACGGCTTGTCTGGGGGAGGCCAGGGTCATGGGGAGATCGCTTGGATGAATCAGGCCGGATGGGCTTTGGTTACAGCTGCTGGGGTTGCATTAGCGGCTTAAGCCAACGCTATGGCCGGTTGGAGCTGTGCTGATTCGTGTACGGTCGTGCCGGGCTGGTTTAGTCTTGAGTCTGATGCGATGATGGCGCAGATCCCTCCAATCGACTGCTGAGCCTATGTCCAGGCGTCAAAAAGCTAGAGGGCTTATTGCACTATTGAGTATTCCTGTCGGCTCTCGCGTATCGGCTATTGTCATACAATGTGGCTTGACAATAATTGATGTTGATGTGTCGGATGTTAACTACTAATGCGGACTATACGCGATGCAGGCGGAGCACACCAGACAAGGCTGAGATGGCGACATCGTCGGGTAATTTCACTTCATTTCTTTTCATTCTCACCACCTTTTCTTTGTTCTATTTTATCAGATATTCTTTGGTGGTGAACACAAGCGAGGTCACATTTACCACATCATGATTATGATGTTGCGTTGGACTTCCGCAAACGGCACCAATCTGACTCGGGGTATGCAAGGTACGTACATGACTGCATGTCTCTGTTATTGTTGCAATTTATATATACAAATTCAATCAAAATAATGCTCAACTGTCTGTATCATGCATCATCACTCAAAATGCAACGCCGCGTTCAAATCATCAATCCGCTGCCGCAGTAAGTCCATATCATCCGCCCCCTCGTAGAGCGCCCTCATCAACTCTCGCACACCTTCCTCGACCTGCTTCCGATTCTTCAATGACGGCGACATGATCTTTTCCTCGGTCGCACTGATTGCCTGCTTTGCTGTGCGCACCTGGTTCCAAAACTCCGCCGTCTTGTTATAATACTCGGTCTCCTCCAGCGGCATCCGCCATTTCTCAGGCGTGTGTTCCACAATGTCCAGCCACTTAGACATATGACTCCAGCGTTCGTCCTCCAGCCCCGGGAAATGCACCAGGAGGTTCCCCCGTTTGCCCTCGTAGGCGTGGTGCCACTCGTATGTGTTGATCCACGGCCGCGGCACGTAGATCACCCCGTCCTTGTAGCCGCGCTTGTCGGGACCGCCCTCCGTCTTGTTGAGGACGCGCGCCATGGCTTCCTGGTCGGCGGAGCGGCCGAGATCAATATCGGGCCTGTACAGCGGGTGTCCGAGGGTCTCAATGAGCATGCTCATTGTCCACGGGTGCACGTGGAAGAAGACAATGCCCGTGTTGAGGCCGTTCTGGTCTTTTGCTGTGACTATATGCACGTCTGTGATGTCGGGTGGAGGGAGGAAAATTTCCACGGGGATGTCGTCGTTCAGGATTATTGAGTCTGCGTCTACCCACCTGCATATCCTATATTAGCGTTGTCTTCTTTTCGTGCGACAATATCGCCCATGGGGATCCTACATCAACCATTCAGCCCGCTCGATAGATGGCTTCGTCAACTCCTGAACAACCAGCGAGAGCAGATAACTCGGCTTATTCCAGAACCCGACCGAGATGTCCTCGCGCAGGACATACATCGGATATCCCCATCTGTTCGCATGGCGTTGGTGACTGCGCAGCGCGCGCTCATACAATGAATTCCTCTTCCCGTAGAGCATGCTCACTTTGGCGACGCGGCCGGAGCCCGTTCCCGGCGCGCTGGGCGTCCATGTGTCCGTTGACCAGTATCGCGAGCTGAGCCAAAGGATGAATAAGAGCAGTGAGACGCCCAGGGTGATGGATAGGGGGCGTCGGTGGCAGGGTTGCCGAAACGCAATCATGCTGCTGGCACTATGGCGGGTGGGAGAGTACAGTCATTGTTAGGAGTCCAGTGGCCATGGAACGAATATTAAGAGAATTCTTCCTACCCTCAGTGAGGGGCCTGTTACTATGATTACGTCGGGTAGTTCTAGATGATGTTTATCGTGGGTTGGGGGTGGATCAGTTTGCGCCTGATGCCGCATCCGGACAATCTGTTTCCGGCCTCACTGCGCAGCACTTGTTCTAGAATCTAGCGTGTTCCTTGGATTTCTTGGTGTTTCGAGGGCAGTTGGTACTTTATTTAGGTCCAGACCCTGCTGTCGCTGGATAGGGCTTTCGGTCCTGTGGCCGAAGTACTACCTACTATATCATCAGCAGGCGTCTCCTCACTGGCGAATGTTTCTAGTATGAATCGGGGTATGCTACATATAACAGTTCTCTGTGGAACGATGCTTTTAGTTTTCGGTCGCATTGATCGTATGTGACCGACGGGTTGCAGAAAGGTCTAACATTGTCTGACATGACTCTATCAAAACTATGACTCTATCATCAATCGTAACAGTTCAGAAAAATTCGTCTATGTATCCAGTCCCCAGTCTAGAAAATATAGCCTCTTCAAACAATTCCTAATCCCAATGCCAAAATATGACGCCAATCAGGCAGCGCATGTCAACGAATGCACACAATCGTTCGTCCACCATCCCAAGTTATACGCTTGCGAATGGTCATCTTGAAAATCCCATGTTTCGTATCTATTTCTTCGTTATTCTCATTCAGTAGACACGCAGAGGGCGCGTAGATCAACGCCTCGCCGGTCCGAAGACTCGAAATGCGATAGAGCCCGTGACTTGCATCCGCTTCAGGACCGTCACGCTTGCTGTCGACCGGAACGTGCTTTTGAATAGTTCGGAACCATTCGGGACTCGAGAAGCGATGGATTACCGTAACTGAACATAAATCGATCAGGCGAGGAGAAATTGTCGGTTCCTGGGTAGAAATGATGGTCCTGACGCCGAGATGTCTCTGCTGTCGGATGATATTCAGGAATGTATCTGTCAGCTCCTTCGCTGCCGGAGTGTCTGTCATGTACTGTGCCACAGTTAGCAGGTGAGCAAGTGATTTAGACAGAGATAGCTGGTACCTTGTGTGCCTCATCCGCAACAATCATCTTTCCTCTCGCCGAGTGAGAATAGAGAAACAGATCAATCGCAATCCTAAACAGAATGCACGCCGTATTCCCATCCACAAACGGGCAAGATAAATCCAGAATGGTCACTCCCTCATCAATAAAGTAATCTCCATCGTTCTTCCCACTGAGATCTAGGTACGAGTCCAGCAAATCCAGCCGCTGGTACAGGAAAGGAGTTTGAGCTCGATCGAGGCGCAAGGAATTCAAGCGTGCGCGGAATTTCGAGTAGTTGAAGTGTCCGCCACTCTCGATTGCCATTTCACGCAGGACCCGGATAACCTGGGCCATGTACAGCGGCATCGAGTCATTCTTTCCCACGGACATGAGAGAAAGCATCATACTAATATTCAGATGACGCGGTTGGAGCTGGAACGGGCGCACTTCCACGTTTGGGATCTGAGAGTACATTTTTCCCAGATTCTGGAAGTTCGTTGGTGAGACTAAGACACGTACGGGGATGGGTTGTTGGCGGGAGGCGTATTGTGGCATGATCGACGCGAGGAAGGCAGCCTCACTTGGCTGCGAGCTGACATTTGAGCTGTACTCGTTGAAGTTGAGCACCAGCGTTGAGACAGCCTGTTTCAGGTTACCCAGTGCAGGAAATGTTAGGGAGCAATTTTCTATCGCCACTGTTAGTGTATGATGATCGAAAGTGGAATGCACTCACCTATGATGCAGGCCGTCGTGTGTGATTTTCCACTCCCTTGAAGTCCACATATGAATGCAGAGAAGGGAATGTTCGCGTTGAGCATTACTCGAGGGTCCGGAACTTCCTTGGATTCTCTGGTATCCAATTGGCCAAGGAGTGCAGATTGTGACGGCATTCTGTGTCCAGGATTCTCCGCAGATGGGGTGACCAGAATGGCGTGTTCCAGGTTCTTCGACGCGTCTCTGGGCCGTTCTTCTTCCTTGGGATCAGTGTTCAGGAACTGGAGTTGAGCCTCAAGCGAAGGCATGGTTGAACCGGCTGTATAAGAAGTCTCTGGAAGGTCGCCATCCTGAACAGCCAGGTGTTCCTTGAACTCTGTCTCTTGTGAGCACGAGCAGCAAAGGAATTGAATCGAACACACCTTTGAGGATGGCATTTTCTGACTGCTCTGTTTGCTCGTAGTCTTCATCGCTGTCCACATCAGTGATTGTCACACTATCTCTGTCGTCGTCTGAGGAAAAGTTTATCAGGTCTTCGTTTTTCTCCTGGGGCTGAACACTCCCAACTCGGGGTTCGGACTGCTAGTTTACATTAGCATGGGAGTCATTCCAGAGCAAAATGTAGCGCTTACTTTAGTAGCCTTTGGCGATGTCGAAGACTGTTTGACAGCCGGGCTTGGCACTTGCTTCTTGCCGTTCTTGGTATCCTTCCTCTCAAGATGATCTGAATATCTAGGTTGATCGTCAGCCTGGACACACCAATATGCACAGATCACGTACCCATCCACTATGCTACTGATGTACTGCTGTTTGTTTGGGTGCTTAGCCAGGAACTTTGCATTGATCGCCTTTCTATCAATTCTGTGGCCCTTTTCGTGGACAGAGCGGATCTCCGCGCGGATCTGCTTCCTGAGGTCTGGATCCGCAGCACTGGGTTTGTCCTTGACCTTTTTCTTCGACATGATGATCCGAGCGGATTTCCTGTGGGCCCAGACGCGTTCGTACGTGCGATAACAGATGGATGTATAGATTGGAATTTTCTGTCGCGGTGGCCTAGGCGCAGTCACGTGGCGGTGTACTCTCAGGCTGATAAACAATGCCCGATTTGGGCCAGAATCACTTCTCTTGAAAGAAAACCAGTGGGCTTTCGGTGGGGCAATGCTCTTTGCGTCGATTGGACGATCGAATTCTCGCGTCCGATCCGAGTCAGTTAGCGCTTTGTTTACAGAGGAGATCGGATCATCAATCCATCATGACAAGTTGAATCATTGAGGTCATATATAGGGTACCAATATAGATCTCGGTAATCAAACCGGGTTCTATGGCCATACTGTGATCTTACTAACTTTGTGTGATACATGCCGACTGTTCATGATGTCCATGATCGTAGTTAATCCTTGTCAAGGATATATATCCAGCTTTGGACATCTTATTTCCTTCACAGCTTCTGGTAGTAGGTCAGCGAGGATACAGGTCAGCAAATATTAAGAGTGCCTTAATAGCAAGCAACAAAGAAAAAGAAGCCAATGTATTAGATTGCCTAGAGATGAGTGTCCGTCGTGGGAAGTATACGTTTAAGAGTGCATAAGGTAGATGACTAAGCTATTTCGCATTGACGTCCAGATATGCATCTTATGCCCTGTGCCTTTCCCTTTTCGGAACGGCGTTCTGCTCCTATAGAATGTAACTTCGCCCACGACTTGAAAACTCCATTAAGATGTTCCAGGTGACGACAGGGCCTTAAACTGAAACCGACGTGCACGCTAAGAAGCAACGAAATTAAACCACCACTGCATCCATGGACGGCCTCACGACATCAACATGAATGAAAACTCCCACACAGCGCAGGAAATCTGCACGTTTGCCAACAGATATCGCAAGCGTGATGGCGGCCAAGTGGTTTCCATGCATTATGACCAATTCACAGTCAAAGCAAGGCTACATTGGGACGATGGGGGAAGAGACTGGCTTATCCGATTCACATTCTCTGGCCGATCTTCATTCATTGACGAAAAGGTCCAAAACGAGGCAGTGGCTATGAAATTTGTGGCTCTCAACACACCGATTCCAATTCCTAGAGTCATTACATACGGAACAGCAGCAGATAATCCTACCGGATTGGGCCCCTTCATCATCATGACCTGGGTCGAAGGGAGGAAAATGTCTGACGTGCTCTGGAATACGCGTGGCCGAAGTGTCGAGGAGACTCGCGCAACGCGAGAAATCCTATACGGTCAAATGGCGGACATATTGCTAGAATTGTGGAACCTCAACTTTGATCGCATTGGGAGTCTTGTTCAAACGGAAATCACACGGACCTTTTCCGCAAACCGCAGGCCTTCCTCACAGGGAATAAGTGAGTTGTCAAGAGTATGGGACTTGAGTGATCATATTGAACCGTCCCGAATATATCACAGCGCGGTCGAATATATCTACTCCCTGCTGGAATTGCAGTCTATCCGTCTGGAGCGACAGCGGACCATCATGAGTGACACGGCTTCCTACCGAGAGCAGTACGCGGCGCGGCACCTGATGAAAGCAATCGCACTGAGCTTCGTCTCCAGAACAGACAATTACGGACCATTCAAGCTCTTCGCAGAGGGTCTAAGACCCGAACACGTACTCGTGGACGATTCTCTCCAGGTCACAGGGGTGACTAACTGGGAATTCTGCTACTCGGGGCCTGTCCAATTTGCCGGCAGTATGCCAGACTGGCTGCTCCCATTGGCGCCGCACATATATATAAAGCAAAGAGGCCTTCATGCCTTTCTGGAATCTTATGTTACTCAAGGTAATTCTTTTCTGGAAGTGTTACAGAAGAAGGAAGATGGCAGAGGATACAATGGCGATCGTCTCTCTGTCCGAATGCGACAGTCTATTCAAGATAACAGTGCATGGTTCAACCTAGCTTGTCGTTCGGTCACAGGTCTCGATATTATTTATTGGAATCTCATTGATGAATGGTGCTGGGGTCCGAGAACATCGATCACGGAGAGAGTATACGTTGTTACTAACACAGGGTTGCACAAAAGTCGAGATAGCACTGCCCAGCCGAACAACAGTGGTGGTGGTGGTGCTGCAAAGAAGGACTCGCGCAAAGTAAGTAAACACATGACCGAGCCCGACTACATGGTGCTAATACAATTCTCAACCAACAGCAGTCTTTCTCCGAGATGAAAAGCCCATCTATTTTCGAAACAGTTTTGGGATACTTAAGACGCGGCGCATATAGACGCGGCAAAAGTGGCATGGTTCGAGATTACAGTGCTAGGTAGCTAGTCATAACTGCTTCATGTTTCTTTCCATTTCAGGAACTCCCAGTCATTGATGATTGATTCACGCAAAATTATGAAAATACGCCAGGGAACGGATTCCCAAAAGTTCCAGAGGCTTTGACTTCGGGAGAATTCTTAGTGATGACTCGAGTATGTTCCAATGGCCCTTTGACAGCGAGTGAAAGCCATGAGACAGCCATAGCACTGGTCAGTAAAATTCAACACATCGCACTATATATAAAATACAGTTTTGAGGTGTTAGGATCGTAATGGATGCGCTCACTTTCTGGGATGCACAACATCCATCCGCGAAGTCGAATGTATCTGTTCGGTTCATATAATCGGCCAATTTCCAACTGTAATTGGCGTACCTAAGGAGAGTCGACTCACTCAAGGCCTCAGCTAGCTGTATCCGTATATTAATTCTGTCATCGTACGTGGGTTGAAGGTGAATATTCATCACACTTTCTCCTGCGGCTTCTGTCATGACCAGCATACGGACGTAGCCATCATTTGGGAACGGACCGCAGTGTCCCTGCAAAGTCTCACAGTGACCTATTTAATCAAGGGTTTGCCACAGCCAGGACATTCTTGCACAGCATCACATTCATCACGAAAGCTCACATGCCATTCTTTGCCGTAATGGGACCCTATGAATGCGTGACACATGCAATTTGCACACCTTTACACAGTAACTGAAGAGGCATACATGCACCCATACCGACCTCACTGTTACGAACCTAGCGCATCGAATTGAATCGAATCCACTATTGGCATTACAACGAAGTGCTGACGCAGCATAGCGTTGTCAGCGGATGAGATAAACGAGATTGCGATATGCGGTGCATCGAGGCGAAAACGGCTTAGGTACAGCACTAGTACACAATAGACTTTTTTGCGGCGCCGCGCAGCATGTCAAGGCCAATAATGTGGCCTTAAAAAGCAAATAAGATGCTGCCTTATACCCCATAGTTACAAACTGTGGTAATGCAGGGAGCACGGGGACAGACAGGCAACAATGGGAACTGTGCTAAGCCTGCCCATGATCTCATGGAACGGGGGTATATAGGTCTTGCTGTTCGTAAGATCATTGATAACATGGGGACTGTAATTGAAAAGGGGTTGTCAACCTAATTCGCGCTCGTTCATACTACAGTATCCATCGGAGGGGACAAGTCTATTGCAGCATGGAAACTATCCCCCAAACCCAAACTACACGCTGGCGCCTCGACCTTGATGAAGGCGCCCATCACTGGCGATATGTTGATGAAGATGAAGCCGTTCGTCGCCCGCAGTCGGCTGCAGAGAAATATTTCCTGGGGTTATCTACAGTATGCCAAATCACCATAATCCATTTACACCGAGGCGTGAGCGCTGCTGGTGGGTTTGTCGCTGATCGAATTAGGACCTACCTATCTTACCTGAGCCGTCAACTTTCCATGAGTCGGCACGAAACGGCTTTCGCTTCTATCAAGAGCTCCAGCTTGCTGACGGCCACTGGGGCTGCGGATATGGCGGCCCGAGCTTCCTTCTGGCAGGTCTTGTGATTGCCATGTACATCACAGACACCGAAATTCCAGAAGAATGGAGGATCGAAATAATTCGGTATTTGAACAGTACCGTCAACTCCGATGGAGGTTGGGGCCTGCATTCTGCTGGTCATTCTACAGTGTTCGCAACGACCCTATACTACGTCAGTTTGCGCATTCTGGGGGTAGACCCGTCCCTTCCACTAGCGACCAGGGCAAAACAATGCCTCCACCGACTTGGTATATTTCCCTTCACCCAAAATCCCGTGGCCGGAAGAGACTGACTGCTTCAAGGAGGTCCTACTGGTATCCCCCAATGGGGGAAGATATGGTTATCGTTGCTGAATCTATATGACTGGAGCGGAGTCAACCCTATTCCGCCGGAACTTTGGTATGTATCCCATGAAGTATGTCTGTAAAGAAGATGGAGGTTGATGTCGGTGGATATAGGCTTCTCCCGGATTGGGTCCCCTTTCACCCATGGCGCTGGTGGATTCAATGTCGCGTGGTCTACCTCCCAGTGTCTTACCTGTATGGCGAGAAGGTTCAAAAGCCAGTGAACAAGCTTCTTCAGAGAATCCGCGAAGAAATATACACACAGAAGTACGAGGAGATAGATTTCACCCGTTATTTGGATTATGTCGCGCCACCTGACCTGATGAAACCTTCCTCCTTGGTCTTGAGGACCGCGAATGCCTTTCTTCGCGGCTGGGAGTATTACCTACGGCCAACGTGGGTTTCCCGCTGGGCGGCGCAAAGAGTGTGTGCGTTGATCGAACGAGAAGATGAGAATACATCATACAATTGCTTGGCCCCGGTGAACAAGGCATTCCATATGGTGTCTGTATGGCATCAAGAAGGGAAAGACAGCGAGCGGATGAGGCGCCACAGAGAAAAGATCTCCACATACATCTGGAAGGAAGCTAACGGTCTGACCTGCAGTGGAACAAACGGCGTACAGCTTTGGGACACTGCATTCAGTATCCAAGCTGCTGTAGAATCTGGCCTTGCCAAGGAAGAAGAGTTCCGCCCAGCACTAGAGAAGGCACTGGAATTCCTCGATACTTCGCAACTACGTGATAATCTGGACGACTTATATCGCCAGCCGAGAAAGGGCGGGTGGCCATTCAGTACCAAAGATAATGGGTACATTGTTTCAGACTGTGCCGCCGAAGGCCTCAAGTCAGCGCTGTTGCTGCAACAGCAATGGTGAGCTTCCATCTGAAGGGCTTCTAGCAGCGAACGCATGCTCACGATCAATATTAGTGGCTTCCCTAAACGTATTAGCGATGACAGGCTACAAGACTGTGTAGACACTCTCCTTCTCATGCAGAACCAAGATGGAGGGTTCAGCAGCTATGAAACCACGCGCTCTAGTGAGCTCCTCGAGCACCTCAACGCATCGGAAATTTTCGATCGCATCATGGTCGAGTACTCGTACCCAGAATGCACCACGGCAGTTGTAACAGCCCTGTCGCTCTTCCGGCGCTATTTTCCTACCTACAGATCTGCTGACATCCAGCGGGTCATTCACCGTGCTGTGGGCTATATCATGACATCTCAGCGACCAGATGGCAGCTGGTATGGCTCGTGGGGTATATGCTTCACCTATGCTATCATGTTTGCTGTGCAGAGCTTAGAGTTGGTCGGTCAGACATGGCAGACCAGTGAACGGGTGCGACGTGCCTGCAAGTTCCTGCTTGATAAGCAAAAGGCTGACGGTGGCTGGGGTGAGCATTACACGTCGTGTGAAAAGGAGGTTTATGTGCAGCATGAACGGAGCCAAGTAGTCAACACTGCTTGGGCCTGCTTGGCGTTGATGTATGCTAGGTGTCCGGAAAAGGAGGCAATCGAAAAGGGCTTGAAGGTATGATTCCTCCAATGTAGGCCAGGCTGTTGCTGACGCACTGTACAGTTGGTCATCAGCCGACAGCAGTCAAATGGGGAATGGTATCAGGAAGATGTGGAGGGAGTGTTCAACAACACTTGGTCGGTTCTTGAGACATATATTGAACGCAGTTACTGACTATTCATTGCAGCATGATTGGATACCCAAATTACAAGTTATACTTCACCGTCTGGGCCCTGGGCAGATACGAAACAACATATCTTCCAATGCTGGCTCATCTTCAGATGGACGGATAGGGCTTGCTGCCTACGTAGCAAGAGTACTGGATTGTCACATCAATCAATCGATTGGTGGTTTAGACTCCGGATGAGATAGAAAAGTCTACGCATCTTCCTCGGACAAGCATTTTCCCAATAATACACATAGCCCAACCTCAAGCCACCGGAGGAAAGTACGACTGCTGTAATTCCTATAGGATGTGGCAAAAGCTTCTTGTCGAATCAGCCGGGATCGACAGGAGCAGACAAGATGGAGAAATTAGTCCGTGAATGATCTCCAAAGATGATCCCCAATTCTTCCGGGCCCAAGGAGATGATTCGCAGAGCGGCTAAAACCAGGGCAACAGGTGCATATTTAGTGTATCACCCATGCTTCGTGATGCGCATTTGTCCGGCGGAGAATATAGTCTTCTAATATTACGCTCTCGTCCCCGCACCTGTAAATCGCACCCACATCGCCCACAACCATTATACAGAACATCATGTCTCCTGGTGTGCACGTCGTATTTGCCCTCGTTGCGTGGGCTGCAACCACCCAGGCTGCGCTGGATCCGTCCAGATACACATGGTATGAGGCACCAGCCTCCGACTTTGCCGGATCGCTCCCTATTGGCAATGGCAGACTGGGAGCTACTGTCTGGGGAACCGCGGTGGAGAATATTACCTTGAACGAGAATTCTATCTGGAGCGGACCGTTTCAAGATCGAGTGAATCCCAATGCATATGATGGCTTCACCCAAGCTCGCTCACTTCTCGAGAAGGGCGACATGACCAGTGCTGGCCAGGTCACTCTGAGGGACATGGCGAGCATCCCGACATCTCCGCGAGAGTACCATCCTCTTGGGGTATTGCATTTGGATTTTAATCATAATATGAATCTCATGACCAACTATCGGAGATATCTCGATTTGTACAATGGAAATGCAGTCGTTGAGTACGATTATAACGGGGTCAGATATAGGTAGACTCTCGCCATCCACGGGAATGAAAAAGATAGCTAATTTTGCAGCCGGGAATACCTTGCAAGCGCTCCGGCAGGTATTCTTGCCATCAGAGTCACAGCTAGTGAGCCTGGTAATCTCACCATAGCATGTTCGCTGGCCCGAGATCGGTATGTCATTGAGAATTCGGCTTCCTCGCCAAATGGGACCGGTCTTCTGCGTCTGAAGGCCAATACAGGGGACATGGAGGATCCGATCCAATTCATCTCAGAGGCACGAATCTTCAGCCATGGAGGTAAGTAATATATGAACACTCCTAGGAGCTCTCTGACATCTTCAAGGCCGTGTAGTCAGCAACAGCACAACAGTGGTTGTCCGTGACGCGACATCGGTAGAGATATTCTTCGATGCAGAAACCTCGTATAGGTATCAAAATGAGGACGAGCGAGAGGCCGAACTAGACCGCAAACTCTCCACTACCCTGGGTCGAGGATACAATGCCGTAAAAACAGCGGCGGCGGCTGATCATCTGAGCCTGGCCCGTCGAGTGAGTCTCGATCTGGGCTCCTCAGGCTCTGCCGGTAAGCTTCCCACGGATACTCGACTGAAAAACTACAAAGATAATCCGGACAGTGACCCGGAACTGGCCACTCTAATGTTCAACTTCGGCCGCCACTCGCTGATAGCATCATCTCGGCAGTCTGCATCGCCAGGGTTACCAGCCAACTTGCAAGGCATCTGGAATCAGGACTACTCGCCAGCCTGGGGCGGCAAATATACCGTCGATGTTAACCTCGAGATGAACTACTGGCCGGCGGAAGTAACGAACCTTGCGGATACGTTTGACCCCTTCATCGACCTCATGGAAACCGTGGTCCCGCATGGGATTGATGTCGCCAAACGCATGTACCACTGTGATAATGGGGGATATATTCTGCACCACAACACTGACTTGTGGGGAGATGCTGCGCCCGTCGACAATGGAACCACCTGGACAATGTGGCCGATGGGCAGCGCATGGTTGTCGGAAAACCTCATACAGCATTATCGATTCACGCGAAACAAAGAAGTTCTTCGCGAACGAATCTGGCCTCTGTTGAAGAGTGCCGCCCAGTTCTACTACTGTTATTTGTTCGACTTTGACGGATACTACAGCTCAGGGCCATCGATCTCGCCTGAGAATGCATTTGTCGTCCCATCAGGTATGAGTGTTGCCGGCAAGTCGGAAGGAATCGACATCTCCCCTACCATGGACGATGCTTTGCTCTACGAGCTGTTCAAGTCGGTTATTGAGACGGCTGAAATCCTTGACATCACCGGAGAGGAGGTTGATAAAGCGCAAGAATACCTAGCCAAGATCAAGCTTCCTCAGATCGGCTCTTTCGGCCAGATCATGGAGTGGCGGAAGGATTACGAAGAGACTGATCCAGGCCATCGACACATGAGCCCGATTGTCGGCCTTTACCCTGGCTCGCAACTGACGCCGCTGGTCAATCAGACCCTCGCGGATGCTGCTAAAGTCTTTCTTGACAGACGAATCGAGCATGGTAGTGGGAGTACCGGGTGGTCCCGGACGTGGACAATGTGTCTATACGCTCGGCTGCTCGACGGCGATGCAGTATGGAAGCATACGCAAGTGTTTCTTCAGACGTATCCTAGCGTCAATCTGTGGAATACAGACCATGGCCCTGGCACTTCGTTCCAGATCGACGGCAACTTTGGCTTCACTGCAGGAATTGCAGAGATGCTACTGCAAAGTCACCAGGTGGTACACCTTCTGCCAGCTCTGCCATCTGCCGTGCCAACTGGCCACGTTTCAGGCTTGGTTGCCCGAGGAAACTTCGTGGTGGATATTCAATGGGCCGAGGGTAGCCTCACACAAGCCACAGTGAAGTCTCGGAGTGGTGGCCAGCTCTCGCTTCGAGTACAAGATGGAAGACCTTTTACCGTCAATGGGAAAGAATACACCGGTCCAATTTCGACGTCTGTTGGGAAGTCGTACAAGATCATGCCTGTTTCTTAGTGGAGAGTGATACATTTCTGACGAGTATCTGGCGAAGTTGCATGAGTTCTTGATTAAGTGTACGTAGCATTCCAAGCTTCAGAAAATGTTGGGATTCTAATAGCCACGCTAGAAGACCAAGGCCATTTCTATCGACACCCACTACCTGCTCTATTCCGTGCCTTTATAAGCGGCTCTGGACAGACTCTGCACTATCCCGGGGATCGGCGGCTGGCAATCGAGGCACTTTCAAATTCAATTGCCTTGAAACTTCGCGTGCGGCCCAAAGTCCAGTCACGAAAGCCAGAGCCAGGCCACCAGCGTATCCACGATTGCTAAATCCACCGGCATCCACACCAGCTACCAGAAGTCCGGGAATGATCGTCTTGTCCGGAGTGAGGGCACGGCTTGTGGTGTCGATGGCGATTCCTCCGTAAGTGAAGGTGATACTGTATTCCTGTTAGAACGATCGGGATTTTGTATTCTGATTCACTTACGATGGTTGGACCTCCATAGCGAAGAACGGCCCATCCCCATCAACAAGTGGCGCAGGAGGAGCTCCTCCTTGACCAACAGGCGCATCGAGGACAGCAGACTTATCCCCGAGGCGGATTGCCCTATCGTAATGGTCGATAGTCCGGCGAGCCTGGGCTCCATTCACACCCCACTTTTGGAGAATATCGACGAGCCCATCTAGTGTGGTTGCGCTGTCGACATGGCATCCGTGCTCGCGGGCCTTTTGTAGGCGGTCAATATCGCCAGCATTAGGGAATAGTGCGGAAATGCAGTGCTTGAGGCGGGTTTTGTCGCTATTTTATGTCAGTGTGTGCAATCACTTAGGCAAAGGATGCTTGCATACTTGAACAAGAGGAAGCCTCTCCGCTTCTCCTGCTTTGCGAGATACTGGTTGACAATTTCATCACCAGTGGTCTCATCAGCAAATCGACGTCCTGCCTCGTTGACCAGTACACAGTATTTGCTTTCTGTAGTCTCCTATTAGTATCTCTAATTGGCACAGACGCTGATGAATACTTACGATACTGCGCCAACGGCAGGTAGTCCTTTGGATCGACATCCTCAGCTCGCACAGGTGCTGCCAGAAGATGTCCGTAGTATGTGTTCATTCCGCGACTAGTCCCAGCGCCGACTGACATCGCCAGGTCCAGACCGTCTCCGACTGAACCTCGATTCGAGCGCACGAAGATGTTGTCACCTCCCAGGTCCAGATGAGCCGACGTCAAGCGAGACGACCCTTGGAAACCCCCAGTAGCCAAAACAACCACATTTGCTTTTACCTCATAGTATCTGGCGCGGGGACTGTCCGGTGCGCCACGACGAATAATGGCTCCGATGACGCGGGATCCTCGCACGCCCGGCTGCTCCTGGATCAACTTTACGACAGAGGTATCAGTGAAGATTTCGGATCCTGTATTGCTGTCGCGGATACGTTTTTGGTGGTACTCGTGGAGGTGAGGAATCTTGATTGGGAATCCGATGCCTGGTACATTCCAATACTTAGCACATCGCTGGTCTTCAAAGAATTCCTACAGAACTGCAACATACCAATGGTCATGATACCATCAAAACGACTGGATGTTGGTACGCCGTTTTCCCGCATCCACTGTACAGCGGGCAAATAATCATTCATCCATGCCTTTTGGAGCACCGGGTCGCCATCGGGGACCCAGCCACGCAGTGCTTCGTAGCTCTTCGGAGCCCAACTATATCGTAGTCAGTGGGAACCCTATATTAGGTGAAGCCCAGAGCGACTTACAACATGCCGGCAGAGTACTTAGAAGAGCCTCCAACCGCAGATTGCTTTTCAACAACCAACACCTTGGCACCTGATTCAGCAGCAAACGCGGCGCAGGACATGCCTGACATGCCGCCACCGCAGACGAGCACATCCACCGTTAAGCTCTGCATATTTGGTAATGGAGGATAGCAACCAAAGAAGTCAAAAGAAAATGGAAATCAACACAATCACAAAAACAGTAGCCATTGTCCTGCTGGCGCATACTTATGCGACAGACAAAATATACCCGGCAAGTAAAAAAAGTGACCGGAGGCGATATGCCAAGAACGGAAATGGACTCGGAATTAAACAGTCTCATTGTGCTTCCCCACACTTTCTCTCCGCAACTCCCCTTGTTCATATCAGACCACCCGCTGTTCATCTCTGTATGCCATCCTCCATGCCATCCTCCATGGATTGCCCCTAGCTGCTGCATCAGGCCATGGGAACTCGCGCCAGTGATCGATCGGCTTCCCGGCCACAGAACTCCCGGGCCGCCACGGCCGCCGCATGTGAAGCATGCCGCAAGCTCAAGGTACGTCCATGCATACTAAACGGGATGGAGCATGACGGACACTAAATCTTGCCAGATGCGATGTATCCGGTCCCAGGAGGGCGAGGATGAGCCCTGTGATCGTTGTAGTCGTAACAAGCGTCCCTGTCGTATTCCCCCACCTCGTCCACTCGGGCGAAAGCCGGGAGCCGTGGGCCGGTATCACGGCATCGAGAAGGCATACCGTAAGATGCAAGCCGAGCTGAAAAAGGCACGGACATCCTCAAATAACATTCCACCGGCGCTCGAGGGCATCAATCTGGACCAGAGTGACGAAACGATCCTTGACTTGTTGCTATCTAATGCTACGACAGACGACAGCGAGGCTTTGCGCTCAGCACATCGTCCTCGCCAGTCCTCTTTGACAGAATTTCCGCTCTCAGAAGGTCGTCCAATAACACACATCTCTCCGCGGACTGAGCCGACAACATCACCGGCTCGATGGCCGCCAGATCAAACGTCGTCCCCGACCACCGGTGAACCCATCAGTAATCCTCTCGCACTTCTTGCAGATGCATCAGAGGCTGCTCAAGCTGCTGGAATGCGGACCGAGTCTCTTACAACATCTCCTGCATCTAATATTGAAGCAGTGCAGAAAGAGATTACAAGTGGAGATATCGGGCGACAGCTGCTGCACCGGCCCGGATATGTATCGCTGGGACTTCATCTCAGTCGAGAGACGCTGGAAAGTGGATTAGACGCACTCTTCCAGCCCGTCACTGAACTTTGCAGATATTCGGACTATTTTCGGGCCCCAGATTCTCTCCCTCTCCGCGATGTTGGTCCTGATCTTGACCCGGTAGAGCTTGGTCTAGTGTCCATGGAAGAAGCACATGCGCTGTTTCCAATGTAAGTCCAATTTTCACAGTGCTCTCATCAAATCCTCATACGGGTATTCTAGATACTTCACTCGACTCCATCCTGTGAACGGTATTCTCGATCCAGTGCTGCATACACCCGAGTATGTGCGATCCCAATCAGCCCTTCTGTTCACCTGGATCCTGGCTCTCACTGCACAATTCGAGCGGGGATTTAGTTCCATTGCAAAACGGTTGCGACTGCATGGCGAACGTCTGTCCAGACATGTCCACACTTGCGGCTACAAGTCCGTCGAGATCGTCCAGGGCTACTACATTTCTCTACTATCAGCGACTCCTGCAAAGTCCCTGGCCGAGGAACGATCATGGCTCTATACCATGTACGCGTTTGGAGTGGCTGCTGAACTGGGACTTGATCAAGAATCTCGCTTCCGGCAGTTTGGCTCCGCGCGACCGCTTAACCTGCAGCTACCAAGTCCAGGAACGGCCGTCGACGGTCTTTCCCAGCATAACCAATCAAATGAGACGGGATACTATTCGAACGTCGACTATACCTCCTCCGATGATCCAATATATGCTCAACGACTCGCTCGCAATCGGGAGAGGACCTGGTTCCGAATCCTGCTTTGGGAGAGAGCGAACAGCGCCGCCGCCGGTCGGACCAGCGCATTTCCAGAGACTGAACTGACCTGCAATGTGGAAAGCTGGTGGCTGCATCCGCTGGCTGACCCGACGGACAAACACACCTGCGCATTTATCCTTCTGCGACGGCATTTGGCCACGCTACATACCGAATTGAGGCGACAGGCCGCCGTTTCACATCCCAATCCGCACTGGATCCGCGAGCTGATCGACACCACACTTGAGCTGTGGAGAACAACCTGGCTGAACGGGACCGATTCAAGCCTCGCCTCGTCGGAGCTGCTCTCCAATATCTTCTTGTATTACGTCTACCTGCACAACCGGCTAGGCACGTTATCGTTTGCCCTTCACGTCTCTATCAACGGCAACAGAGACCTCGACGCCATCCGCGAGGATTGCTTCGAGGCAGCAGTGCAGTGCTGCGAAGTCGCCGTGCGCGATCTCCAAACCATCGGGGAACCGCTATACTGCATGCTCGCCCCAACATGGGCGATGATCTCCTATGCGGCTGTTCTCGCTTTACGCTTGTTCCCGTGGCTGCATGGTTCGCGACCGGGCTATGAGGTGGAGCTGCTTGCGTTGCTTGCGCAGGTGGCTTTGCAGCTGGAGCGGGCAGGCACCACGCCTCCGCATCGGTTTGGTATCTCAGCGCTGCTGGGACAGCATCTGCTCATGATCCTGCGAGCTAAGGCTGCGGGGCTCCGGGACTCGGTGAATGGGGTAGATAGCCAAGCTCGTGCTCCTTCGTACCCTCAGAGATACCCTGACCGAACGGCGGCTGCGCCCAATCCGAGTGATGCGGTTGATGCGAACGTGTATGATCCTGTACTTTCCGCGGCGGATCCGTTCTTGTCAAACACGGCGTTTCCCTTGGAGAGTGATCTTACCGGCGACGGATTTACGGATTTGTTTCGCGAGATTTTCGGGCCTAGCTTTGGTGATGTTTTTTGAAACCTCTTTGCAACGCCTCTGATTGAAGGTACTCCGAAAGTGCGTGAATTACATGTGCAAGGTCTAGTGCCACATTTCCTCCACTAGGAAGTATATGAGATGAACCCCTTCCCTGGATGTCGCCACGGCTAACAAGGGCCCGTTGAACAAATCCTCCTCGGGAGATGCATCCATGTCGTGGTTTTCTATCCGGCGATAGTTTGTCTACCGGTCTAGGGACGGACCCAAAGATTAGAAAACTTGGTCGGGTCGAATGATCCCAGGACAACTCCAGCCAAAGCTCCCCAGCCATCCTACGAGACATCAGTTAGATCCACATGGATCTGGATCAACGGGAAGCTTGTGGGGGGATTGACTGCACCCCATGGACAAGGGTGATCAAGCCCCATCTGGTTTCATTGGCTATTCGCTTATCACCTGAAACCCGGGATATATTGTCGGGCCGTCAGGCACAAACGGCAATACATCGCTTCGCGTGGCAGAATCAGGACAGAACAACAGACCGCGCCAACATGCCGCCGGACTTTAAAGCTTGACAACTCTAATTCATCGATCATATGCTCCAGAACAAATCATTGACTAGACCACAGGCTGTGATGCCGCTCACGGCAGCAAATGAACTGTAACACCCGCTCCAGCCAAAGTGTGTAGGCTTATCGTTTGTTTCTTCCATAGATATATTGCTTTCCTCTCAAAAGACGTTCAGGAGTTTCTCTTCGGAGACCGGATTCCTTATTATCATCAAGCTAATAGTCTGGCTCTAACTCTCTTATCGGGCTCTATCTAGCTTGAGGAGTGTGTTTTCTTACTTGGTCATCCTTCACCGGCTTAGCTCGACCTTCGCAGACATACCCAACATGTCACCATGTGCAAACGTCCCCTGCCTTTGGCCAATTCGCTCCACTCGGGTTCCCACATTGACCGGTCATCGTAGCATCTTCTGCCCCGACCCGTCACCAGCAAAGAATCCGTGCAGCCCTGTTGTTGGTTATTCGGCAAGTAATATCTTATGTGGACAGAGTGGTAAACGGAGAAATAGCCCGGGCAAAGCAGAGGGAATGCCCGCCGATTGTGGCTTCTACCATCTCTGATTTCCTGGACCCGTGAGATGGCCACTAATCCCTTTTGGGAAGTTGAGCAGGGGTTCAACTCGGGGTCATCTCAGAACTCGAATGAGTCAAACAAAAATTACGACTTTGCATTCAACCATTGTTCCCCGGTGCAGGAAGAACGAGGCTTACTACGCCCATCCAGCAGATTCTGCTTGTCTCCTTACTTTATATTACGCAATAATGCAATATAAATTCTTCAAGACTTGGTCTGCCCAAGGACTTCCCATAGATGGAAGCAAGATATATATATATACCATGACCAGTGTCACGACGGACCAGCGGCGCGTGTGCTACACCCTTCCTCTCGATTCAATTCCAGAGACCTAGATCACATCTCATCGACTTGCATATTGGTTCCAATTTATTTCACAATCCTCTATACAGTCGGCGTTCAGCACCTGATATTATATATGGCTTCGCTTGACCGGTCGACCCAGGAATCATTCACCTCCCTGAAGACAGGATATAAAGTTCGTAATTCATCACTGGATAAGGTAAGGGACAGAACCAATCGTCGTCTTGATTCGCATCTTGTGCTCCGATTGTAAAGTCTCATGCGCGATGGGCTTCAAGAAGCGGATCAGGCTAAATCTCCCATCAGCGACTTATCCATCCAAGATATTCGAATCATAGATACTATAAGTCTGCACGGAACAGCTTGTCCGGGGAGTTCCTACATGCACAGGCAGCAGCCCAGGGGACTGACCGGCGGGCGGTTGCATGCATTCTGTGATGGTCGTGGCCATCCATCTCCATTTCACCCAATCAGTTATGTGGTTAGTGCCACTGCCAAGCATTATGACCATTATGTAAGGTTGGCTTCTAAAAATTCCCCTTCTAACTAGTTAATATTAGATGGACGTATGGGGACTAGCGCAATGGGCCAGTCCATTTCAATCCCCTCCATCATCAACAATGGCCACTCACCAAACACATATTGATTCCTCGACTTCAACAGTCCCAGGTCGAAGGCGTTCGAGACTATGGATACTTTCGCATACTACCAGACCGTCGGTTCAGCCGCGAAACTAAAGACGCGCACTGGTTGCACGATTTGCAAGTATCGCAGAGTTTCCTCTCTCCTTTTCTCTAAGCATTCGACACAAAGTAGTGATTGACTGACTATGCTCGTTGTCCAATGCAGAATGCGCAAGATCAAATGTGACGAAACAAAACCATGCTGCAGGCGCTGTCAAAGCACCGGTCGGAAGTGTTCGTATGAGCTCGATGGTCGAAGCCGGCGCAGCGCGCCTCCGCGCACGCATTCGATATGGCACAGTCAGCCACTATCCGACATTGTGACTTATGCCTCTCGCGAGCGACGTGCTTTCGAATATTACTGCCAACGTGCGGGCCCTGCGATAGCGGGGAGCGTCAGTTGCACATTTTGGACAGGCGCGGTCCTGAAAGCCTGTCGATCGGAACCCGCCATTTGGGACGCAATCATCGCCATTAGTGCTCTGTACGAGAACCTCGATCCCTTCATTGGGCCTCCCATGGTCACGGAAGCTGTGCTATCAGTGCGAAGGCCTCGAGAAGCCTTCTTGTGGTACCTGCGCTCGGTGGAAAACGTCCGATCGCAACTGGCACGGAACAAAGTACATCCGCAGATCGCACTCATCTCTTGTGTACTGTATACCTGCACTGAAATGCTACAAGGCGATGTAGCCAAGGCTCTCCGGCTATATGGACAAGCCGTGCAGCTGATTATCTCTTGGCAGCAACAGAGCCCAAGTCTCTCAGAAACAACATTAGCTGCAAAAGACATGATGATGCCGCTGCTCGTCCGTCTTGGGGCGGCCATTTGTATAACAACCAATTGTTCACCGGAGGGTTTGTCGGACCTTTTAGCAACTCCTAGCAATCCCGGGTCGTTGTCTTTTGATGCCGCCCAGACGGCGATTCTCAAGTTGATTGCAGAGGCCCACATCCTCCGATGTTTGGGGGCCCGACATTACCGCAGTGGTCACAAAGTGCCTAGCACAACGTTCGATTTGACCGTACAACAGCACGCCCTGGCCCGTCAACTGGACGAGTGGGACTGTGCGTTTGCCTTCCTCCGGAGTGCGGAAGGCCACCCCCAGCTGTATTCGCCGGATCGGAGAGCAATACCAGTGTTACTGAGCATTCGCTCCGCTGCATCCATCATGATCTCCACCTGTTTCGCAGAACAAGAGACTGCGTACGATGAGCACATAGGCCAGTTTCGACTGATTGTCGAGCACGCAGCAGCTGCGACGCACGCACCGGTGGAACGGAATGATGCGCAACCGGGTTTTACTTTCGAAGCCGACGTTGGCCCGCCGCTGTTTTTCACTGCTGTGAAATGTCGAGACCAGATACTGCGACGGACGGCATTAGAGCTGCTTCGACAGACACCAAAAGTTCAAAGCATGTTCAAATCTACGTCGTGGGCTACACTTGCGGAGATGATCATTCGGATAGAGGAAGGCTCTGTACAAGGCATGAGGAAACGCCGGCCGCCTCAACCTACGATAAATGACATTACATCTCCAGAAAATATGGAAGAGCCGGACAGCAGCACTCGTGGGGTTCTACCCGCCACAGGAAGTGTGCCTTCTTTGGCAGAGCTTGTGGAGATTGATAACAACAGCCTGGACAGATCATCAAATAAAGTGACAGTGGCTGAAAGGCAGTTCATCCCGGAAGGCCACCGTGTGCATGAATTTGGGATCTTTCAAGCACATGGAAGTGCCCCGGTGGCCATGTCCCAGCATATGCAGCATCCGGTCATCCTGAGATTTACCAAGAGTCAGAAAGACCCAGGCACAGGGAAGGTTGAACTGGTGGAACGCTTTCTTCCCATGAACTTCTAGCTGTCGTTATCAACTGCATTCAGACAGCTAGGGAGAGATGCCCGTTTGAAACGGCTTACAGGCTATCCGTGCGGTTTGGCAATTTATGATGGCTACTGTTGGCTTTCCGTCGATATACCTTGATGCCAACCAACCGACAACACACGATACCATCCGGAATACTGATGAGTTATGCTTGAAGTTCGTATGGATTCTCCCACCGCTCCAGCTGCCGTTTACCCTAGACCATGTTCGGCAAGCGCAGTAAGCCGCCCCATAATTAGTACCATACTAAAGTCCTTCCGTAGCTTCTCTCGCTCGGATCCTGACGTCAATCACCTTTTCAGGTAAGTCGGCCATGGGAGTTGCATAGTTCTAGGCCAAATACATTGGGCCGAAGAACGAGGGTTGAGCGAGTTTCAGAGACTCTTGATCCACATTACCCTATAGACATTCGAATACATCAAGCTAAGGGAATGGGTCGATACTAAAAAAAGGAACTGGAAGTAATTAGATGAATATAAGAGTTATACTTAGCATCTTTCTCATAAACTGCACAGGGTTGGTCGTATGAGCACACAGCATTCAATCTTAATTGAAAGAAACTACCCACCCGTGGGCATTCTTCATTCGATTGACTTCGCTTATTACCGACAACAGCTATACTGGTTTATTTATATACTTGGTCTTGCCTTTCCTAGGCGATCATTCTCATCTATATCTACTGCTCTACAAAAAAGGGGCAACACCGTTTGTCTACACTCATACAGTCTCGAATATAATCATTATACCAATACTAGCGCTGTCTCAGCCCATCGACACGATTTTCGCTTTTACTAGTCGCCGATAAACCACTTCCCAACACAGCCAACCACGATGACAACCGATGCGAACAACAACGAGGGTAACGGAAGCTTAGTCGTCGGACTTATTATTCTCGGCATGTGTGTGTCGGTCATGGTATACTGTGGAATCCGACAGATGCTGGATCCTCCGCCTCCTCGGCGTCCGGAAATGTCCCTGGATCAGAGGGCGTATATGCGCAACGTACGCCAACGGAATCTCGACCAGCTCTGGTCCACTGCGCAATCTAAACACAGTCCTCCAGCAACGGATGTGGACTCGATCAGGAACCTTTGATGGAACACAGCTGGCTATAGTCTTATTCTAGTTCTAGATTTTTGACGGAGATTTTGGAACGTCTTCGAATGTTGCGGGTTGCTGTCTATCGGAGGGTCTCGTGAATGTCGACTGTGGGCGGCACGCAGACCGTGTGAAGGGTCAAAGCAACTATACAATGTTTGGCTTCCGTAAAAGGCAATGCGAACGCATCATTGAGGAAGATTGGGAGACGTTCATTAAGGCGATTTGCGTTCAGGATGCTATAAGAAAATATCGACCTTAAACAGATAATCAAATCTGTGCCGATAAGGTAGTCTACCGTGCAGTGTTTGGCTGCTTTATTTGACTTTAAACGATATCTTATGGCCCTACCTCCACCTTCAAGTTAGAGAGCATAGATAGTGTGCATTCCTAGAGTAACTCCACGACCGGCCAGACCCATTTCCGGACTTAGAACAACATCATGCAAACCCCCACCCCCCAGCGCACTACTACCACCTTCGCCCCGATCCTCGTCCACCGCCATATCCACCTCCATGTCCCCCGTCTTGGCCACCAAACGGGCCTTGCTGCCCGCCTGCGCCTGATTGGTTGGGCATCATCGCCTGGGCGTGGTTCATAAAAGACGTGGGGTCCATAGAGGACGGATCGTCGACTCCGAGGGCTGGTTCCACACGGGCGACTACGGGTACCTCGACGAGAACTGCAACGTCTTTGTCATGGATCGGATCAAGGAACTTCTCAAGGTCGGAGACGGTTACGGGACGCACATCTCCGCTGCGGAGCGGGAGGCCGTGGTCTTTCAGCATGCTGCCGTGGCCAGTGCGGTGGTCGTGGGGATTCTCGGGAATCCAAACTACTAACCGCCCGGTGAGTGCAAACAGTCCTCCCTCCGTGGGCATGCCCTGATCGATGTGTTGTCGGCGTAAGACTAAGTTTCGTGGCAGCACCCTAGCGTCCAGAACACGCCCAAGGAGAATAGCCACACGCTCATGTAGCATCCCGTATATTGATTTTACCGCGGAGGCGCCAGAGCTGAAGCGCCAGCTGAAACATGCTAAAAGTCGACAACAAGCGTTGGATCGATCAGGTCAACGGGACAGTGAGGAGTACACCGCACTTACTCGCGGGATAGAAGGTCTCTTAGCTCTGCTTTCACCCAGCCGATCCCTGCGGCAGCCCAGAAAGCAAAGACGTCTAAAGTAATAGTTCCCCGGTGGTGTTCCCTGCAAGGCACCAGCGGATTAATGCGTCTTTCGCCAGATAGATGGGATTTTTGCGGAGCCAGTGCTTTCGCTTTCTTCTGTGGTGGGTGATGCTTTCAGGAATGGTGTAGCTTGAATATAGTATATTATTTTTAGATGATGAATAAACTGATTCCCAGCCCGTGATACAGTAAGATGAGGGCAGATCATAGCTAGGGGAAGTGATGGTAACTCTGGAATACGCCGGTCAATAAACTCTAGAGACAAATCTCAGAGTATGGTAACCTCAGAATGTTGTATCAAGGAAACAGGCGCCATCTCCTGATAATTAGCGAGGTCATTTTGTTGAGAATCCTCAGTTTCTTGCCCGTCACCTACCCGGCACCCAGCCATCATGTTGAAGGTCCGTAGATGAAGACGGGCTAAATCGAGTGAGATCCCTTCCTGAGCTAAAAGAAGCTCCACAACTGGCACATGACCCATAAATATTGCTAGCATCAAGGGTGACGCTCCGCTGGCATCAACAGGGTTAATGTCAACCCCCCGTTCAAGCATAATTCGCACTTGGTTCTCACAGCCTTCGTATGCGGCCAGTATCAGTGGCGCCTTCCCAGCTCCATCAACCTCCTCTAGATCCGTCTGAGGTTGTCTCAAAATCTCCTCAGTCACTTCAAGGCGAATTTGCTCATGCAGAGCGTACAGTAAAGGAGTCTCGTGGGAGCTGTTCCGGTGCTTCACGTCGATTAAAGGGTGCTGAAGTAACAAGGTAGCCGCTATAGTGCACCCATGTTCTATTGCGTAGAAGAGAGGAGTCGCTTCTTCGGCGTCGCTTATATTTACCCCAACTGGGTCATTCTCGATTAAAAAGCGGATCGCCGTAGAGTTCTCTGCGGAAATCGCGTTCATCAACGGAGTTCTTTCCAGACTGATTCTGAGGGTGCAGATTGGGGTCACGGCAGGAGGAGACGATATCCATGAATAGGGAGGCTTCATCGGCCTGGGCGAGGAGATGTAGGATGGTATTCCCAGTCTCATCTTTTGATTCAAGATGGCGAGCGGAGAACGATCGTGTAAAGCTTGGGATCGCTCGAAGAAAGGAGAGTTGGTCTTGCGGTCGGAGATGCACAGCGATATGGAGTAAGATCTCCGGTGGAAGAAGATTTGACGGCGCCATCGAGAAAGGTTCACGGGCAGGACAACGATCATCTGTCTAGGCGGTGGATTCTTATCAAAACGATGGGATCGATGTCAAAGGAAGATATCAAACGATCGGTGATGGGGGCGTAGGACACTAGGCATAATCAGGCAGATGGCCTGCCACCTCGAATTGACAAAAATACGACATCAATCATTAAGAAGGACGCCATGCTTGGCTATATCTTGGCCGCTGTACGCTGTCGGCAATGAATCTCCGCTCCCCGACAGCAAATACAAGTATCTAGCTCGAATCAACCTCTTGGCAAGGTTCGGTAGACCCTGACGGTGACAGGAAAGGGTTGCATCAACAGGGCCGTTAGCCCTTCAGCCAACGAGCCTGGGACCTATGATTTCGTAGGCCCTTCGCTTAGGGTCTGCGCCTCCGCGCCAGCACGAAGTCGATGCGGAGTATACGACGGATCAAAAAGCTAGTGGCCACTTGACCTAGGACATGATGGGTTAGCTTCTTCTTGGCGCTAGCGAACTATCTACATAGTGCCTATATACCTAGCCTAGTCTTGCCACGCCGTCTATACAGACCGTTCCGTACCCTGTAAGAGTTTCAAGGCGGGGTTTTGCAACGTCGGGGGCCGAAATCCGCCGGAATGATACGCGACCCTGTGCGCCATACATTCGCCTAGGCACTAAGATTTAGTCTGGCTTCGTTGGATGCCGCAGTGCAATCTTCTTCGGATAGCCTGTATTGCATTATTGCCCACGAAGGCCGATTGGATGGATCATATCACAGCCAGGATCATACGAGAAGAGCTGTCCCAGCCAAGCAGCGATCTCGAAGTGAGATTATTCTGAGGCATGCATGGCCAAGGCACTTCGCCGGGTGTAGTGCAGTTCAGCTAAACTGAAGCAGTCACGCGGTACTCACTCTCTCCCATAGGACTCCAGGCCGAGATAGCAGCAGAGGTGTATATAAAGAGACGTGTATACCGCAATCGCCACGCTGAGTTCTCTACGGTTGATGAAAGGCCCTCTTAGTTCTTACTGGGCACGTTCAACAGTCTGAAAAATGGCATCCGAAAGGTTCCTCGTCGTTGCGGCAGCCTTGAACGTATCCACGTCGGTAGCGCTTTCGGGCGAGGTCCGTCGCGATGAGATGCCTCAACTGCCTTAGGATCCCAATACCACACCCTGGTGTACGTGGTGGATTGACAATGATGGTTCCTCCTCGTGCAATGATGTCCTGTCTTCCTGGATGATCAGCCTCGAGGACTTCATGCGCTGGGTAAGTCATGACCACTTTCCCAATTCGACCCAATTGCTTCCTTAACGGCTACTAGAACCCATCTATCACTGCCACTTGCGGAGGTATGGAGAAAGGAAAGTCGGACTGTGCCCGAGGCGGCTGGTGATGAATGTGGCTAGCCTTTCGAGGTGTCTGTGCCAAGCTTTGTGGCATGGTCTCGAGCACCGCCGTCCTCAGTATAAGGAGCTTGCCCATTTATATGGCAAGTCACCCGATATAGGGATAGTAAATTGGCCTGCTTTTGCCCTCCTGGACGAACCAGCAGAAGAGTCTGGACGGCCTAAAGTCAACCACGATTGAAGTTTTGCATCAAACAAGTTTCCTGCGCATCCGTATTTAAGGTGTTCGGCGGGTTGGATAATTGTGCTTTGTCTTGCCCAGGTCTGACATAACCAGTATGGGTCAGTCATTGGTTGATAACCGGGTGGTCATTCCTGCGGGGTATCGGTAGGTTGTCGTTTTCCCCGGGGCTCTACCTGGTCTAATTGACCGCTGATGGTGCCGTAAAACCCTCGTGCTTGAACTACTCCACTAGCAGGTTACGCAGCTTAGGCGGATCCCAGGGTTTGACAGCTACATTGACTCCCTACTTCTCCCTTGCTGTAACCCAGAGCTGCACGCCATGGGACGTGTATCTTCTTCTCCAAATGACCGGATATACCGACCAAGTGATGAAAAAGTCGCGTCGATCGGGGATAGTGTAAGCCCGATGACACTGTGTGGCAGGACATGCGCAAGCACAGGGGACCCGCCACAAGGTCCAAAAATGAGATTAATCAATGTTGTGTTCCTTAGAACACTTTCAGAGATTAAACTGAAAAGAACAGATACTACACTTGATCTAAGCCAAAAGGCAAAGAGAGCTGGAAAAGAAAAGAAAAAATCTTCGAAAAGACGGGGGGAGACGGCGGTATTTATAGGGGATTTCATCTGGTCCGTGCGAGACTAGTAGTTTTCTCGCTTAATCAAGGCATTATTATGGGTCTGCTACATGTAGTAGGAGATCCAAGTAGGAAAACTCAGTAGGGGATTGTATTCAATGAGATACTCTAGGAATACAAGCAGACGAGTATCAACTAATAAGACTAACGGACTATACCCATCTCAGCAAGATCAGTACGATGACTCTCTTGGCATTGAAAACTGATAAGGATGACTCACATCGATCAACCGAGTAGTATATTTCTGTAGTCTTTAAAAACAGTCCTCATCTATTTATTACCTATGTGGACACACATGGTACGACTTCATCATGATCGTTCGTCCGGCTACAGAATCCGACCTGCCCCAGGTCCGCCAGATCAACACCTACTATATCCTCCACACCTCTCTAACCTTCGCCCAACACCCTTCCCCTCCCACATCCTACGCCAAGACTTATCGTGACAATCTCGCCAAAGGCCTCCCATACCTCGTGGCTGTCGACTCAGCCCAAAAGTGGGACGGTGACTCACCTCTAGTCCTCGGATACGCCTATCTCTCCCCATACCGCGGGGACCGGTTGTCCTATGCGCCGACAGTGGAGCTCAGTCTGTTCGTTCACCCGGAATACCACTCTCAGTCTATCGGGTCTCAGCTTCTCTCAGCCCTCCTGGGCAAAGTCCGCGCGGGAGAGGTTCGCCATCGAGCCTCGGAAGACAAGGGAGATGGCCACCCGGAGATCGGGTACGGAGACGACGGACGACCTGGTGTCCCGGTTCGGAACGTCCTGGCGGTGATGTCCGTGGATCCTGAGAGCAAGGATGGCGGGGAGGCGTTGCGCCGATGGTATGTCCAGCGGGGGTTTGTCGAACGGGGCCGGCTGGAGAACATTGGGCGGAAATGGGGTCGTTGGTGAGTCGATCTTGATCTCAGATGTTATGCTTGGGTGTATGGTTGCTGATGGACTAGGATTGATACGATTTACTTGCAGTATCGTCTGGAGACGGAGTGACAATATCTCCCTGGATGATCATCATTGTATGGCTTCACTTCTGCTTAATCCGATCAACGCAATCATTCGCAGAGATCGGAATCCGCGGGCCCCACAGTTTATATCCACCGTTGATGTAATATGTGCATGTCATAACTGACTATACCCCTGTTGCCTATACAAGGATCGGAATCCCTTAGTAAACATACGGAGTAGTCCCAAATGAATATAAGCAGTGGCCATGTGCTCTTAGATGTCTTACGTTTTCATATCCTATCCTCATCTTACATCTATCGTCTTCTCAAATTAATCCAACATGACGCAATCCAACACGTCCTCCCTGCAGGTCCAACCTGTAACCACTGAGGATGTTCGCGCCCTAACCGACATTAACATGGATAGTTTCAACACCCCCCACGATCGCCTCATGTTCCCCGCCACCCAGGCCATCCGCGACTGGTGGGACCGTGCAAATCGTGAAGATCTCCAAAACAAGCCCACCCTCAAGTACGTCAAAGTCGTCGACACCAATATCCCCGGCTCCATCCTCTCCTACGCCAAATGGGATTTCAACCCACGAGAACGCGGCGATCGCTACCCGCCCTGGCATCCTGAATCCGACGCGAACCTCTGTAGCGCGTTTTTCGGGGGGTGTGATGTTGCCCGGAAGGCTATTATGAAAGACCGTCCTCATTACTGTTAGTATTTATCCAACTCGAGTGTTATAGGGAGTTGTCTTACTGATGGTCGCAGATTTGGACGTGTTGGCCACGCACCCGGATTTCCGTCGGCGGGGCGCGGCCACTATGCTTTTGCGCTGGGGTTGCGATCAGGCGGATCGCGACGGGCTGCCCGTGTATATCGACGCCAGTGAGGCCGGCGTGCCCGTGTATGAAAAGTACGGGTTCCAGGTGGTGAAGGGGCCTGTTCCGACGCCGGAGGGAGTCTCTGCCATGCTCCGGGAGCCAAAGAGCACATCATAAATGGTATGTGTTGGGTACTAGAAATTGTACATACTAGACTACTGCATTCATCTGTAGTGTTCTTCTCGCCCTTTGGCTAGAAATGAACGTGCTTTATAGTACGTCCTGAGAATAGACCTGATTGCCCATTCTACTCCATACACGCACATATCCATTCCTGAAGAGCAGCCCGTTGCTGCGACTGCGGCTCCTTGATTCCAAACTCCACGACTGGATGATCATGTGCTTCGCCTTGCGTGACAATCAGTGTGGTCTTAACCTTCCCAGCCTGTAGCCGGCGAGCCATCGCCTCGATATCATCCACAAACACCTCCTCGCACCCCGCCGTCACCAGGATATCTCTGACGGGCAGATCATTCCACCACTGCGGCGGCGCCGATAAAGGCTCCAGGTAATAGTCCGTTGTGGCGCCACCCCGAAAGAGCGCCGACCAATTGTCCAACACGGGAATCGCCAGCATATCTTTGTTCTTGTTCCTCTGCATTGACTCGGCATCCGTCGTGTTGAAGGTCACCCACGGAGATAAAAGTACTGCTCCTGCGAATGCGCCTGTGATGTTCAGAGGGGTCACTTTGTGGTGCGGATGCAGCGTATGCGACAGAACCGCAAGTGTCAGATTACCGCCTGCGGAATCGCCCGCAAGAAGGATCTGGGACATTAGATGAGCCTGCCTCATTCTTAGATTGCTTGAAGCTTACCTCGGAGGCCGGCCTGTTGAGGGTGTGAAGCAGATGGTGAAGCAGGGCTGTGGCTTGTTGCAGCTGTCGAGGATACGGCGCATCAAGCGCGACATCTAATCGCTTTAGTGCCTGTTCATCTTTGAAGAGTGCTGCAGGTGGTACCATATGATAGGAAGAGCACCGACAGATTCTGGCCGTTCCGCTTGGCCTCCTGGATAACGTTCCACACGAGTTCGAAGTGGCCATCCACAGCGCACATTGCGTACCCGCCGCCTATCATCATCAGTCCATGAGTCGGGTTTAGCTTGAGAGTTTCCGGTCTGTGCTTACCGTGGAAGAATACGAGCACTTTCTCTGCGGATCGATCACCGATCCAGTGGCCTCGCGTGCCGTCGTCCAACGTCACAGTATCGGGAGTCAGCCCGACAGCGGAGCAAAACTTCCGATACCCATCGTCCGTAGAAGGAGACAGAGCTCTATTGGTGTCAGCTGCACCGTCCATATTCGATCGGATTGCTCACGCACACTAGGGCTTTGGTGGACAGGTTCGTGATGGATGCCCGGATGAACGAGAACATAACATGGCGATAGTAGGATGCTGTCCGATCCGACTGGAGCGGGCCGATCAGAGCCGCTGCCGTCGTGGAGAGCACTGAGATTTGGATGCCTTAGCTGCTATTGTTTACTAAGTTCTTGATGGGTTCGAGTGCATACGGGTTTTGACGAGCGCAATGCCAACTCCGATCCATTCGCTGGCTGTCAGAGTGCGGGAAGAAGCCATGGCTTTGTTTGGACGTATTCGACAGAGGAGCTGAGATAGAAACGATGTACACCACAAATTGAATTGGCTGCGAAGCTCGATTGTGTACCGTAGTCAACGTGACTTATGAGCTCTTTATACCTGTGGAGCGCTGATCTCAGCGCTGACTCGCAGGAGGGTATCGTTGACGATGGTCTTACAAGTACAATTGGATAAAGTAGCACCCAGGGCAGTATATATCTTCACTTTTGCAATCTTTCCGCTGTTGTTGTCTCAGGTGGAAAGGCTAATCCATTTAAGCCAATGAACCTGCCTACCGTCAGATATATATATCCTCGGCAAAGAAACATCCACATCGGCTACACAAAGAGGGATAGATCTATCACACTAGCCGATAACCTGCATATTCGACTCTTGGAAGATGGATTGTTCATGCTATTCTATTTCATGTGATGCCCAAGTTGACTGCTTGGGACTGGGTGGATGACTCAGCGTATTGACTTTGACTCCAACTCCAGCTTCAGATATCTCCAACTCGTAATCTGTTCGTCTCTCTGCTTCCAATCCTTCGTCGTCGTCGCCATGGGCACAAGCTCATGCAGATATTACAATGGAAGCCCAGACCTCTCGTCGCGGTCGCCAGAAACGACCCCGAGTTCCTGATGCCCTCCGGAAGAGAGCTGCGCGCGCGTATGGCTGCGTCCAACAATTCACAACAACACCTACTGACTGTTTCTCAATCTAGATGCCTCCCCTGTCGCCAACACAAGGAAAAATGTACCCACCGTCTGAATCCTTTGCCCCCGTGTCCAACGACTGATCAAGCCTTGGAGAGCTCTAGGCCATGGTGGTGGTCCCCCATGTGCGCGCTGCCAGAAATACAACCGAACCTGTTACTTTGAAGATGCCCGACCGAAAGAATCGAGCAGGCTTCCAGCGGAGACGTCCCAACGCGAACGACAAATGGAACGTATAATCCGCCACTTTCTCGGCGACGACATCTCGTTCGACCCGGCCCGGTTAGAAGAGACGGCGGACTTATTGGAGAATGGAGGCCATTCAGCAACGCCCCGAGGAGCTCGAGTGACGGAGGATGAGGACAATATATCGGAGAGCTACTCGTTGGAGCCACTGTCGACGAATACCATGCGTGTGTCTACCTGCGCCCCATTTGATTGAACCTGTCGCCAATGTCGTTTACACGTCGCAGACTATTCAGGTGAATTGTCGCATTGGAATTTCTCCAAGATGATTCGTCGCCGTTTGCAAAGTCTTGGAAACTCGAAGGAATCTCATGATGCATGTTCCCTTCTTCCACACTGAAGAGGTCAGCGCTGACGGACAGCAGGGATCGGATATCGCAGATGGATTCTTTCGAGCAACCGACCTCCAGTCGTCTAGCTCATGTGTAGCCTCTGCTACAACATACTTCCCACCTCGACCTATTGCTGAATTCCTCACGGACACGTTTCTGCAGTACGCTCAGACCAACTACTTCTATTTCGACGAAAGGGTGTTCCGCGAGAAGATGGATTTTTATTACTCCATCGACCGGCCGCTAGTGATCGATGACGCGGGTTGGATCTGTAGCCTACTTATGACGTTCGCCATAGGCACTCAGTTTGCATATATGCAGACTGCGCCGCCGCAGGGAAATCCTCCATCGTCCCGGGACATTCCCGACGATCGCATCGGACTGGAACTATATCGGTTCTCTTGTCGCTTAATTCCAGATCTCATCACCACCGCTTCCGTGGAAACTGTCCAGGCGTTCTTGTTGTTGGGGGTATACACCTTGCCGATTGACACCGCGGGGCTGGCCTACACCTACTACGGATTGGCCATTAAAATGGCGATTCAGAATGGCATGCACCGGAGACTCGTCGCTCCGACTATCCCTCCTGCGATAGTGGAGTGGCGGAATCGCTTATGGTGGACTGCGTATTCCTTGGAGAGGTGAGCTCATGCTGCTTTACATCGAGCGACACCGCTAATCCACGATCAGTCGCATCAGCATTCTGCATGGCCGCCCTGTGTCAGTATCCCCCTCCGAGACCGACGCCGATATGCCGACCGATCTAGCAGAGTTGCGCCCTTCGAGCGGGATTTCCAACCTACCCAATGTCACTGCTACTATTCATCTGACGCGCCAACTCGGCAAGCTGGCACAGGTCATCCTCCGGCTGCGACGGTGTCCACGTAGTCACCAGGATACATATCTGCATCAATTGAGCGATATACGAGCGGAGCTCAGCAGATGGTGGGAGTCGCTCCCAACCGTGGTGCATTGTCGGGATCTGAACCCAACTGGCCCCTTGTTTCGCCGCAATGTGCACTTGGAGCTTAACTACGCTACGGGGATGATCTACATGGGCCGGCCTTTCATCTTCCTACAGAACGAGCCTCACGAGGCGCAGTCTGAGACCAGCAACCGCGCCGAGCTGGTGCGAACGTTCTCGGCAGACTGCGTACAAGCGGCCGTCCGCATCATTGACCTGTGTCAGCTGCTGCAAGACTCGGTCGGCCTTGCCCGGGTATCCTATACGGAGTTCAGCTCCTGCCGTGCGGCCTTGCTGGCGCTGATCGCCCAGCGTCTGACACAGTCTTCCGAGCGGACTTGCAATGCTCTGACACGAGGCATGGGCTTGATCCGTCAGATGAGTGTCGGACTGGAGTCGGCGCGGTCGGAGGTCGCGGTTATCGAAGCGCTTGAGCGTGCGCGCCGGCAATTGGACCGTCGCAGTGAACAGGAACCCCCCGTCACTCCATCGGAATCGGGTTATGGTCAGTTTCAGAGGTGGGCCAAATTATGGCGGCTGGGTCCTTTGAACTCAGAGAGTTTGCCTGCTGCCGAGGGTGTCGAGTCACCGGGGAATGTTGGCAGCATCCCGTCTTTTGATGGGTTCTTCTCGTCCTTTCCACAGGAGCTCGATGCGTTTGCTGCTATCCCGGGCTCTGAGCATGATGCTGCACCTCCCACTATATGGCCTGATGCGCCTGATGCATTCTTTACGCTTCCGGAGAACGGTGATCCATTATGGGGAGCTGGGGGTGGGTTGTGAAGTTAACAATGAAGCGATTGACTGATGCATATCTACGATCGTCTGCTTCACAACCACCTTTAAAAAAAGGAACATGCAGATAACCGCTCTTATCAGCCACCATTGGGAAAGTTGCATACCCTCGGCGGAATCGAGCGCGATCCGAGCGGAGGCGATGCGGGGATTATGAGCAGACAGCACCCTACAGTAGACAAATTAGTTCTGCATCGAACAAAGTACAGAAGATCGGGAACACGCACCCGATTCTACGCGGGCCGATGCGAGCCTCGCTGATACTTATCCCCAGACTTGCCTCAAGATGCCTGTACCATACCTCTCAGTATTTGGCTGCGGGCTGTCCAGAACACGATGACTGCCTCACGCAACTTCGTTAAGCCGTGGTTACCCAAGTCCAAAAAGCCATCCATCTTATTAAAGAATGCAGACCTGATAGACCCCGTCGACGGAACAGTCCATCCCAACACCTCAGTCCATATCAGCGATGGCGTGTTTCAATCAGTCTCCCTTGACAGCCAGCCCTTCCCTGTGCCAGAAGACACAGTGACGATAGACCTCGCCGGCCAATACCTCTGCCCCGGACTCATCGACGCCCACGTGCACATCTCCGCAGTTCCTGGAGAAATGGACTTTCGGCATATCATGGACATGCCGGAGTCGGAAAACCTCCTCCGAATGACCTTTGTTTGCCGGGACATGCTATCCCGCGGGTTCACCTCCGTCCGCGACTGCGGCGGAGCGCCAGGAGCCTTAAAAGACGCCTGTCATGAATGGCTTGTTCCAGGGCCCCGTCTTTTCATTTCCGGCCACGCGCTCAGCCAGACCGGCGGCCACGGAGACTTCCGCCACCGACATGACCATTCCCACTGTTCATCTGGATTCGTCTCCGGTCTTGGGAGAGTGTGCGATGGCGTCCCCGCGTGTATGGCCGTTGCGCGGGACGAACTCCGCTGCGGCGCGGACTTCATCAAGATCATGGGCAGCGGCGGCGTGGTGAGTCCGACGGATCGGTTGGAAAACCACCAGTTCTCTCCCGAGGAGATTCAGGCGATGGTTCTCGTGGCCAGAAATGCGCATACCTACGTGACTTGTCACGCGTATAGCCCTGAATCAATTCAAATCGCCATTGAGAACGGAGTCAAGGGCATCGAGCATGGTAATCTGCTCGACCGGAAGACGGCCATGCTCATGGCGGAGAAGGGCTGTTACTTGACGCCCACGCTGGTGACGTATTTCTCCATGGCTGATCCGGCCGTCGCGCATTTCCTCCCCGCCGAGTCTCGGGAGAAGAACCTCGATGTGATGAAAATGGGGCTCGAGGCGTTGAAGCTTGCCAAGGAGTGTGGGGTGACCATGTGCTATGGCTCTGATCTGCTGGGGCCTCTGGGACGATACCAGAGCAAGGAGGTTGGCCTGCGTGCGCAGGTCCTCCCGGCTCTTGATATTCTACAGAGTGCGACTATCAATCCGGCGAAGATGATGAACCAGCCGCGACTGGGGCAGATCAAGGAGGGGTTCCACGCTGATCTGGTTGTTCTTAGTCGGAACCCGTTGGAGGATATCACCGCGCTTGAGAAGGACACCCTAATCAAGATGTTTATTAAGGATGGCCGGATTGTTCGGAGTGAGTTGTCAGGGGTGACTGGTCTTTTGGATGAACTCCAGCAGCTGTAGTATATAGAAACCCCAAAGACACACATTTGTCCCGTGGAGCAGCCCTATACAACGAGCTATCTATATCATCTATATCCAAGTCTAGTCTAGTCTACATTCTATTTCTCTACCCCCAACCCAAACATCCGCACACTATTATTCCACGCAGCTTCAGCAACCTCCCTCACAGGAACCCCTTTCAACCGAGCAACCACCAACGCAACCCGCTCAATCGTACAACTCTCATTCCGCGTCTTGACCATCTGCCCCGGCAAGAACTTATTATGCTTCCTCGCCGGCGGCAGCGCCCGCGCATCCATCAGATACGGTGCAATCCTCTCATCATTGACCAGCACCTCACACCACGGCGCATCCGTTTCCAGCTGCAACCTCTCCAGCGGGATATGACGCACCATATTCAGCCCCTCCTCGGAGCGAAAAGACACCCCATTAACGCTGATATCGAACCCCAGCTCCACCAGCCGAAGCATCTCTGTCCTCGACCCGGCAAACGAGTGCACCAGCCCCCCGCGCGGCAGCCTCGACAGATATGGTTCGATGATACTGATGAAGTCCTCGCAGGATGACCGCACATGCAGGAACAGCGGCAGCTGCAGCTCCACCGCTAGCTCGAGTTGGTCGCGGAACGCGCGCTGCTGAGTGTCCTTGTCCGCGCGGTCGAGGTACTCATAGTCCAGCCCGATCTCGCCAAAGGCGACCAGCGGGGACGGGTTTTCCGCTAGAAGGGAATGTGCAAACTCGCGCAGGGCTTGAAGGTGCTCGTGACCGTCATTGCTGTTGGCGTAGATCTCGCCCGCGTGGTACGGGTGCACGCCCAGCGTCATGGTGCAGGTGTCTGGGTGTTTCCGGACGGCTTGCAGGTTTTGTTTTGCACCGGCGAGCGTCATGGTCGTGAGCATGACCTTGTCGCAGTTGTTTTCGCGGGCGCGCTGCAACACGTCGGCGAAGTCGGGGGCGTGGTACTGCTTGCCCCGGTAGATGCCTTTGAATTGGTCTGCGGTGAAGGTTACGGCGACCTGTGTTTTGTTAGTGTGCGAGTATATTGATTGAGTGAGTTTCATGGGACTTGCATCTGCGAAGCGTAGTGGTTTTGGAGCCGTGGCCTGGGACATTGTTGATGGCTTTGCTTGATTTGAGTATGTTTGTCTTTTACTTCTTGCACTAGGACGGGATGTGTATCCTGCCAGTCGCAGAATTCAAATTGGGAACATAAGATATAATATGAGTATATCGAACTTAGAGACTCGTGGTTTTGTATCCGCTACTATCGGAGCAACGTTTTCAACCGGGTACGTGTACCCGAGCCGAACAATAGTAAACCACCAGCACAAACAATCAACATCAAAAACTTGTATATGTATTTCAATTTCTCACTCTACTCCTGACCAACAGCATCCGCCATCTCCCCAAGCGTATCAAACCGCCAGTCGTAAATCGTCTCAGGCATATTCCCCATCAGCGCCCCAGGCCGCTCAATCCACACCGACTTCAGCCCGACCTTGTGCGCCGGGTGATGATCATGGAACTGGCTCTGCGCAGTAGACAGCACGCGGTCCGATTCAATCCCAAGCGTCTCTTTAGCCTTGCGCAGCATATACTCAAAATTGCGCAGGTCCGGCTTATACGAGCCGATATCCTGCGCCGTAATGATAAGATCAAACGGGAAGCCCCGCAGACTCCCCGCATTCGTCTTCGCGAATGACTCACGGTCAACGTTCGACAGCACAACCAGCTTGAAATGCTTGGACAGCCGGTGCAGCGCGTCCACCGTGTCCGGGAAGGCGGGCCAGGTCCCGATCGATTCGCCGAATGCCCGGCTCTCCTCGGCGGCTGGGGGAGCGAGGCTGAGCTTTGCGGCGAACTGCGGGTGGATGGTTGTGAGCAACTGTGAGTAGGGCATGTCTGGGGTGGCGGATTGCTGGGTGCGCTCGAGCTCGTGGTAGGTGTTGAGGAGCTCCGAGCGGGAGAATGCCGCGTTGTTCTTGTCGAGGGTCGGCTGCATCGCAGCTAGGACGCCCGACTCCCAGTCGATTAGGGTGCCGTAGACGTCGAAGCAGAGGAGAGCGTAGTCGGTGAGCTTAGACATGGTGATGACGGTGTGGTGATGGTGAGATGGGAAGATGTGTAGTTGGTTGTCGTTGTTTGGGGGTTTTATATGTCAGCCCGGGAGCATTTACCCGGTCGTCTTATCCCAATCTCTGTCACCTCATATCATCAACGTGCGTTCGATTTTGTCAATGTCATAGAAACAACATCCCGGGGGGTTTGAAGATGAACTCGGACCGGGAAATTGAATAGTGTTGGGCCGGACATCATGCCACGAAATGGAAAGGTCAATATTTGCCTTTTACCGTTCCGTTCCATTCAATTGTAGCCAGTCTATCAGCTTCTATATCGAGAATGTATGAACGTTATTCGCGGAGAGGACTACCCGGATGAAGGATACACCATAGGACAAACAATACTACTCGGAGGGCACACCAGTGACAGAACATCCCTATGGTCCGTTAATGTGTCTTGCCTCCCGGCAGATCATAAAGAATACACCACGCTGAGGCACATACCTGCACCCTCAAGCACGCGATCAGCACTACCGCCTACGTACTCCAGCAAATGTCTTGACGGACTATGCATGTCCGCGTCAACTCGCACATGCCGTCTCACGCAGGAACCGATCCTTTCCATGGACAGCTATCCGGATCGACGACCCACATTCTGGAGCTGTCCGGCATTAACACGCAATCGACGGCAAGGGACATGCAAAATCTTATATGCTAGTCGGGCACTATGGATAGAGAGGATCCGCAGCTATTAATTCGCCACAGATTATGATTCTCAAAAATGGATCATGGAAAACGAGTTCCGATGAACGAATTTTCTCTGCCGGTGTCCTGATAGACTGGTTCTATCGCGAACAGGCTTCCATCTCAGGATACGGTTTTTGCAATAAGACGCCGGTTTCGTCTGAGCCAAGCGCTAGTCAATTTGATTTTCTCAGCCCTATCCGTGCTTATGAAACGTTTTGACGAGTGGAACGTGAAGCTACGCGCTTGACAGCGCCCAAGGATGTCGCTCGAACAGAACCATAAACGCAATGATAAGCCGTCTGAGACGACTGTCAACGAACAAAGCCCGGCTAGCAGCCAAAATGGCTACGACTCAGCGCCTTTATCGGTCAGGTCATCCTTCTCCCAGGATCATACTTCGCCTTCCACGCCAGCCACGGGCGCACAAACTCCAGACCCTCTCCTCGGTGCCAGGGCGATGGCAAATGATGACGCGTTGAAGAGCTTATCCTACTCGATAAAGAATGTCGACGGCGACCGAAATGATTGCCACGAGATGGACGAACGCCCTCGACAGGACGGTCTGACTGATAACCATCTGACGAACAGAAAACCCTCAATCTCTGCTGGCCACCGACTGCGAGATGCCGACGAAGCCGGGTCACCTCCTCCCAAGCCGTCCCAGGGAGTTCCTCCCGAAATTCGAAGTTTTGGGGCGGAAATTGTTCTTATCATTGTATGCTCCGCTGGATTGATGCTATTCTCTTTCAACCTGGGCAACGTGCTAGCGCCTCAGGAGCAGTTTCGCGAAGCGCTGGGTATCACAAACACCGAGCTTCCCTGGCTTGTTGGATCTTTCAATGTGGCGAACGGTATTTCCGTCGTCGTATCTGGCACCCTGTCGGACCTGATGCCACCTAAAGCGCTGATCGTGGGAGCCTTCGCATGGATGACCGCCTGGAATATTGTGGGAGTATTCTCACTGCACTCTTCCCGATACGTCATATTCTTCATTGTTCGCGCCATGCAGGGTTTGGCCATTGGGGTCCTGGTGTCTGGAAGTATGAGCATCCTGGGCCGAGTATACAAGCCCGGCATCCGCAAAAACCGAGTCTTTTCAGCAATGTCAGCAACTGCCCCGTTTGGATTTTCAATCGGAGCGATTCAAGGCGGTGCACTGAGTGCACATCTCCCGTGGATCTTCGGGAGCAACGCCATGATCACCTTCATGTGCTGCATCGCAGCATACTTCTCCATCCCGACTCTCCGTCCGGTGGCCGACGCTGCAGACACAGAAGCCCCTAGCGTGCGTCAGTTCGACTACCTAGGCGCAGGCCTGGCCATCACAGGATGCGTGTGCCTGCTTTTCGGCCTGACACAGGGCGGCGTCACCTCCTGGACGCCGTACACATGCGTGCTCACAGCCCTCGGGATCGTCTTCCTGATCGGCCTGTTCTTCGCCGAACGCTACGTCGCTCGCCCACTCATCCCCAACCGCCTCTGGAAGACAAAAGGCTTCACGCCGCTCTTGGTGGCCTACTTCCTCGGCTTCGGCTCGTTCTTTGGCGCGTGGCAATTCTATGCCATCCAATTCTGGCTGCGCATCCAACACGCGTCGCCCCTGGCAGTCGCCTTGTACCACATCCCCAATGCGCTAGTCGGGGTCCTCGCGACCTGGGTGGTCAGTCGCACGCTGCACCTTGTTCCGGGGCACTGGATCTACGCCACCTCGATGTTCGCCTTCACCCTGGGCCCGGCGTTCTTCCTCCCGCAGACTCCGCATACGACGTACTGGGCACTGTCGTTGCCCGGGGTCGCTCTTGTGACTTTTGGCCCGGACCTTGCCTTTGCTGCGGCGTCTATCTTTATCACGAGCAACGTCGCGAGATCGTACCAAGGGAGCGCGGCGAGTTTGCTCGTTACGAACCAGAATCTCTCTTCTGCGATTATTACTAGTGTGGCGGATGCTATCGGCACGCGTGTTGACCGCGGACCGGACGGCGAGATCGGACTAACTGGATTGCGCGCGATCTGGTGGTTTGCGTTGGCCTGTCAGCTGGTAACTGCGCTGGTTACCGTGTGTTGGGTTAGGATTCCGAAGGAGGAGGAAAAGGAACATGTTACTTGAGTTGATGTGGTTTATAGACTTCGCATTGCGTCTAGAGGATAGATTGCATTGTATAGGATAGACGAATAGAATTATACACTCTATCAGGCCATGTATCCACCAACGAAAGTTCTGTCCCACGCGAAACAGGCATACGAGGGCTTATGCTCTCCCTGAAAGAGCACATTTGATTTACACTAGAGTTTTCACGGTGAGAGCCAACGTTCAATTCAGCCCCCACCTGACCAGACACCAAGACTCATCTCCCGCCGAAAATCTGACCCTCACTCAGTCTGTTCATTCCGTCGGCGTCACACAGCACAAGCGCCCTCGTTACTTGAAAGCCTCGGCATCTTCTAGCAGGTATATCAACGAAATGAGCCTTCAGGGCGAGGAAACGAAGCCTCTCCATGTCCTCGTGGTTGGAGCAGGCATTGCCGGTCTGACAGCCGCGATTGCGCTGGGAAAGCAAGGCCACGACGTTGTGGTTTGTCTATCACTCAGTCTATTGGATGGAAGCATGTCTGACAGTGACAGATTCTGGAAAAATCTAGATTTTCCCGCGAAACAGGTGCGGCCATTGCCTTGCCTCCAAACTGCACGGCCTTGCTGGAATGGATGGATGCCAGCCCAACTCTTTATGGAGGGACGCTGCTGGAGGAGGTATAGGTTGAGTTGTGTACTACGAATCTTCAGACGCGCTAATGAGTATAGATGCACCGATATGGCAGTGGCGGGGAGCTGAGACATAAGCAGAACTTCTCCGAGATCAGAAAGATGTGGCAGGCTGTAAGACTCGTGACCTGCTCTGGGTGACTGCAACTGACCATCTAGGAATGGTACCTTGCTCATCGTGTGGACTTGCACAACCACTTGAAATACCGGGCCCAGCAGACGGCGACTCTGCATACAGGTTGCAACATCACCCAGTTAGATCTCGAAGGAGAACGCCCGACGGTGAAGCTGGATGACGGCCGCGAATTCTCGTGCGATCTGCTTCTAGGCGCTGATGGCTTGCGTGTATGCCCCCCATCCTATTCCTATGTGCAACTTATCTCATCCATACGCAGTCCGTCGTACGCGAGACCATGGCCCCGGGCCATCCTCCCCCCTACCCCACGGGCAAGTCGTGTTTCCGGTGGCTCCTCCCCACGGACAGCCTGAAGCAAGCGGACGCAACGCGAGAGATCGTCGGGAGCCCCGGTACCTTCATCGAATGGGCCGCCGGAGACCGTCGTGTCGTCGTTTTTCCCTGCTCCAACAACAAGATTCTCAATCTTGTCGGCTACGTTCCCAACACTGAAGCAGGCGATATCAGCGAAGGTCGCAAATCACCCATATTCCATGCGTCGGAAAGTCCTGTGGACTAATGAATATGCAGGCTGGCAGGCAAGCGGAAACAAGCACGCCCTGATCCAGGCGTTCTCGAAATTCAATCCAGCCGTCCGCGCTATGACAGAGAGTGCCGGAGACGACCTCAAGATCTGGCAGCTGTTCGATATGAAAGCCCTCCCGTCCTGGCAGAAACGACACTCAGCGTTGTTAGGCGACGCTGCGCATCCCTTCCAGCCGCGTATGTTGTCCTGCAGTTTTGTGTGAGTGCCATGCTCATGTTAGAAGATATTGGCCAGGGCGGTGCGATGGGCATTGAAGATGCCGTGTCGCTCGCAACGCTTCTCCCCAAGGGGACTCGTCCGGACGAGATTCCGTCTCGTCTTGTGCTGTACGAGAAGGCCCGGCGGGAGCGTGTCGAGTACGTCCTCAAGTATACTCGTCTCAATGGGGTAGATGAGGATGACACCTCGGCCCGACGGATGACCAGTGAGTCTTGCAGGATGCTGTATGGGGAATCCCAGCGTGCTGACTTTTTGCAGTGAAAGAGGTTATGCAGATGACCGCCATCTGTTTTTCACATAAAGAGATTGAAAGCTCGAGAGCATTGCTCGCTTCTAGCATTCAGGCGAAGCAGTAGAAGTTGACTTGCGGGGTGATAAAGTGCTGTTCCCGGCGTCGATCAACCCCTGTCACATCCGACTGCTGTGTGTGAACGACTTATCCACAGGTAGACAGTATAGGAATGTTATGCATCGCAATATATTAAAAGTGTGGGGGACGATGAGATAGAGTACGTCAGGCCGCGACGTGTCTAGATCTAAAGATTTCGACCCCCCTCCTCCTGTATAGCTAGTTCAAGGCTAGCCATGTATAATCCTGCATAGCCGTCCGAATGCAGTTCTAGCCATGATGCGGCACTCATGGAGCCCACCTGTCATCCTTGGCGCACGGAGATGTCCGCCACAACCCACCATAGTACCGGTAGTCACTCCCTCGCGCAGGCTGCCAAGAGCCCCATCCGCCTTGAGATGCCCTTTCAGGACTATGCCCCGATGGGCGTATTGAAGAGTGGCGGAATACACCCCGAGAGATGGTCGGAGGACCTCGATGGTGGATCACGCCGCTGTGAACCCGGCAGAACCTCTGGGAAGATGGCAGATCCAGGCAGTAATAAATCTTGGCACTAGGAATAAGATAGGCTTTTACCTAGGCAGATATTCTCCAACTGCCGGCATAGGGAACGGCTATATGCGAGTCAGAAGCCCGAAGTCCAATGATCATAAAGCATGAGCAACCGATTCAGCCACTCATGCCGAAAAAAAGTCTAATATCCTGCTGCACAGTCCAATTTTGGGGATGTCTGGCCAAGTTCGAAGTCACCTTCTCAGCAAGGTTGTATCCGAATGCATTTGCCACTCAACATGAATCAAATTCTCTCCATTGAGCCCGGTGCATCATGTTGTGGCATCTGAAAAGGCAACATCGAGAAAGCAACAGGAAACAAACCAATTCATCATGCAGGACAATACCCCTTTATGGCAAGAGGGTCCAGCAGCTCTATCGTACAGACCTCGGTTATGGTGCATCGAGGACGATCCGTGGACCCTAAAACACATAGAGCCCACATGGCACGCTCGACCCCGCGTTTCCCCCACAATTTCTCCAATCGCGGCCTTTTGGTTTGTGGGGAGAAATGTTGGTGATATCAAAAGGGGCTGTTGGGATGGCGGCGATGCTGCGTCACCATTTACGCCCTGGCCGTGGGTAAGCTTTGGGCAGAGTATATAAGACTTCTTGGTATCCTTGGCTGAGCTTAATTACTTAAAGTCTGTTTCCGGTTGTTTGCCTGCTCGTCATTCATTCTCACATCGTGCATTTACCTGCGCCCAAGCCCTTAACAGTCAATCATGTCTACTGGCAGCGACATCAGCGAAAAGCACAATGAAAGGCACGATGAGGTCCTGCGGCCGGTCAAAACCGCCGAAAGCGTACTCGTGCCTATCCCGCGAGAGGCGTTCGAAAAGCTTTATCTGACACCGAAGCATCCTTCTGTCGCGGGAGACCTGCGAAAGAAGGTGGGCAATCCTACACCCATCTCCCTGATGGGGTTCTTGCTCGCAGCAACGCCTAATGCCTGTATCTTGATGGGATGGAGAGGTGCCGGGGGTAATGGGGGTGCTATTATGTTCGTGTTTTTACAATCCCCTCAGGTTTGTTTATGTTAACATGCTCTTTCAGACCGGTGTATATCTTCTTCGGCGGGATGGTGCAGATATTCGGGGCTGTCGGGGAATGGGTTATTGGAAATACATTTTCCTCTGCGTTATTCTTCACATATGGTGAGTCCTCCCTGCCCATCCAAGTTGGCCTCGCTAACGTGACCAGGAACTTTCTGGATCGTCCAAGGCGCAGGCCTTATGCCCTTCTTCGCTACGGGCCTTCACTACTCTGAAACGGGCAATGCTCTTGAAGGCATGCAGACCGCCAGCTTCGCCGCCACAACAGGTATTCCTCTTCAGATCCCTATTTCTCCTGACTGTCGCTAACTTGCTCAGGCTTCTACTACGTCATGTTGACCGTCCTCACATTCATATACTTGATCTGCTCCATCCGAACGAACATCTGCCTCTTCGCCGCACTCTTCCTCCTTGTGATTACCTTCGGCTGCACCGCCGGCTCGTTCTTCCAGCTCGCATTGGGCAATGCGGAACTTGGGGCGCGACTGCAAGTGGTGAGTAACACTCTGGTACACTTTGAGGTCTCGTTTTCTAATGCGACATCATAGGTCGGAGGAGCATTCAACTTCGCTTTGTGTATCCCCATCTGGCACATTTTCATAGCACAGATTCTAGAGGCGGTTGATTTCCCTCTTACTCTTCCGGTTGGGGATCTAAGTACTGTCATCCTGGGCCGGAGTCAGAAGCAGCGTGCGAAAACCGAGGAGTGATGGGCTGGCATTGTATATACTGCATGGAAAACGTCCTATATCATGATCTGTATAGATCGGTCTTGGCTCTCGTAGTGCTTACCCGATATACACAACGACGTGTCATGTTTATGCATGCATTTCCAGGGCAACCATGCCTCTCCATCCCCGGCTTACACCCCGCCTGGTTCGCAACACATCTCATCTCACCGTCCAAACACACCCTCCCAGCCCATATACTCTTATTCTGTCGAGCTACAAAGTAGATATCCTCATTATGCCCTCCCTCCCCCGTCTCGCAGCCTACCTATTTGCCACGGCCTTTATTGGCTTAGGCATTAACGCCATCCTCCGTCCGGACAACGCTCTCTCCTTTCTAGAGCTTTCGCCGGCGACATCTCCCGCCGACAAACACCTCGTCGAAGCGCTGATGATCATATACGGAGCCCGAGATATTTTCATGGGCGCGGCGATCTACGCGGCGGCGTTCAGCGGTACGCGCAGGTCGCTGGGATGGACTCTCATCGCTGCTAGTGTGGTGGCTATGGTGGACGGGGCGGTGTGTCGGGTTTACTCAGCAGGTGAATGGGGTCATTGGTCTTATGGTTCTGTCATTACTCTTCTTGGGGTGTTTTTTGTTGCGTGAAATATTATATTGGATGTTTGAGGGCAGTTTTGGAAGAAAGAGTTTCCCGTGGTGGGTGCTGTGAAGTCTGTTGAGGCAGATTCCTTCGTCCAAGTCCACACATCTTCACTTATGCGTGGCTTTGCCGCTTGTATCATTTGCTTTTGTTCCTCGAATACTTTCTGTACCACACGTGCATCGTGGGCGAATGTCAACATATGCAGCAACACCCTCTGGCCAAGTGGTGGATCCGTCTATCATGAGACCGTATATGTCGCGCGATACGAGTCGTGCTTGAATAAGCAATTCGAAAAAAAAAAAAAAAAAAACTTATCAAAAATTGCCTATCTTTGAACTGGTCGTGCATACTAACTTCCAGTAGCTATTTCTATTTATCTACTCTCCGACGAATACTGCTATATAGTAACAAGCGAAGCAAAAAGATCGTCTGCGCACACCCGGTAAGTACGCCTGATTCTTTTCTGAAGAACCAGTCCGTGCTAGGACGCATATATTTCCATCATAATGTGGCTGATATCAGCCCATGCATACGAGATATAAAGTTTAGGAGTAAAAGTTTTGGGCAAGGACTGCCGACTTGGTATCGCCTTCGCTGCAACTAATTCGCTAACTCTGGGGAATCAAGCTGCTGAGAGTAACTCTAAAAGACGACAAACTGGTCATTTCCGTAGTTGTTCGCTGCTGAGTGTCCAGAAATAAGGATTTCCAACATTCAGCCCGGTCTTCAGCTAGCCACATCGGAGCTGATATCTGATCCTAGATTTGAGAGTCAGCGCTCAGTCACGCTCTAAGAAAGCCTTTATAACCCCCATCTCGTCCTTACTATCATCTAACAAGATCCATCTCAACCAAACTCCCACAAGCATAAGCTATCACAATGGCTGAAATCTACTACCAGGACACCATCCGCTTCAAGACCACGGTCAACGGCGCAAACAAATACGTTACCCTGGCGGTTGTTGCTCCTACTGACGGTGCAACCTGCTGGCTCACACTTACAGACGAACCAACAAAGGACAGCAACTTTCTTATCCGCGAATGGAACTACAATAACACCGACCGCCTGTGCTTTAGCGGCAACGACCGCGCAGATACGCCAGACTCCCACGGGAACTTTCGTATGCTACACAAGGATACCCGTCCCCCAGAGCAAAACGTAGGGGACGACCACTGCGTCTCCATGGCTCCGTATGAACCTATGGTGAATATGGGGTACTGGGGTGTTCCCTGGGCCACGGCGTACGACCTCGAGACGTTTGCGTTGTTTGCGACGGTGTGGCCAAGTTCTGATGGCGGAGTATGCAGTGGAGATCATGTGAAAATTAGGAGTTTGATTGGCTCGAAGGAGCGGCCACCTTGGGGGAGTATTGGGCAGTATTTGACTATTGGGGAGATTGATGGGCAGTGGAGGATTTTGGGGAATGGGGATAACGCGACTTATAACGCTGGGGCGGAGTTTGTCATTGAGAAGGTTGTGTAGGAGGTTTATACGAGGCCTAGGGCTATACCTTTGGCAGCGTTCTATGAAATTTGGCCTGAAGCCGGTTTTACGTAGTTGCTCTACATCAAACTACCCACTTAGGTAGTCATTCATTTGCAACCACCTGGACTTGCTTATACTTTCTTCCTTCGTTCCATCTTTAGCGTTATCTCTATTACATACGCATCAGATCCGTGCTGGGCCTACCCAGAGGCCCCGGGGGGCCCGACGTGCAGCCCGATTGGGTTTCGGCGGGTTTGTGTGGGGGCTAGGGTTTGGGGTGGTCGTAGGGCCCATCTGGGACTTACGATCCGGCCCTATTGGGTCCAGGTTCCTAGTTCTCCCGGGAATTTTTCCGACACATGGCGCGCCCATGTATGTGGGTACAAAAAGAAGGGGGCCAATCTGTCGACGTCGACGCTGGTCGGAGGCGTCGGTGGGGGTACCTACAGCGGTGCTAGTACGCCGGTGTTCAGCAAAGTGTTGACGGCTGCATCCAAGCGTCGCAGCAAATCCGATTAGTAAAGTTTATCAAAGCACTAATGTATAGGGGTATAGACGAGGCCTGGTAGCCAATATTGCCTGCTTCCCTAGAGATTACCTTGTGGGAAAGTAGAAAGCTCGATCTTTATAACTATTCCAATATTGTTAGATCCTCTTTTCAGCACGCGGAAGAGACTAGAATGTAAAGTATTATTTACGATAATAAGAGTCCCATTAGCTAGACCAACCTATAACGGAGTTAGAGTAGCCCTAGTACCTAAGATATTTTGCCATTGATATTGAGAATATCAAATGCAATTGCGAAACGGAGTAGGTTAGCGCTGTATTCTATTTCTATCTGCTAATTTAAAGGAAATAAACTAGGCACTGTTGGTTAGTAGTGATCTTAGAGATCCACTCAAGAAACATAGACAAATTGATACCAACCAGTTTAGGCCATTTCGGACCGAGATCCATCATCCTTAGAAGACGTTAGGGTGGCGACGTCCCCTTAGTAGTACAGAAGTAGGCCGATATAGCTTGATATCACCAGCCCTAGAGCTAAAATAGTGTGGAATTAGTTATTTCACATCTCCTATGCGCCATTTTGCTGGACCAGATGAATTTTCTGCTAGGTCCGATTACGCTGTTAGTTCATAGCAGCTACACACAATGTCGCGTTTAACGGAGGAAGGCCCTGAAGGGGACCTTAATGTGGATACCCCGCTGGTTGACTGTCATCCTAACACGCAGAGATACTCTGGGGAAATCAGAGCCGAATGGACTCCATCCTCCCTTACGAGCAATTAGAACCCCTCCACCTCAAGAAATCCCAATACTGCCGGCTTCGCTGACAGACATGACTGGGAATGCTTCGCCCCGCTCCCGTAGGCTGTACAGTATTTTTGATGAAGCATCCAGAGATTAAAACAACCAACCCCTTATAATTAATATAAGGGGACCGGACCTGGGAGACGGAGGATACGAAGGCCACGAGTGAAAGCGGCGAAAGATCTGACATTCTGAACATCTGCGGGAACCGAATGACAAGATTTATGGACATAAAATGAGAGGAGGCTGACGCCAGCTGGGGAGTGAAATCAAGGCTGTGCTGGCGATTCGGATTCTGGAGCGTTTGCAGCGCTGTGGCCTGTGGTGGGTGGCTACTAGTATCGGGCAGTTGTCATTTGACATAAAGCCAACACTCCTCTCGTCCCTCATTGCTCACTGACCAGAAGTTGTCTCGAAATCTAATCCGCAACCGCCTCCACGCGATGAGATCAATTCTACAAACCTTGTCTCTCTGCACCGCTGCACTCGCTTCGCTTCTTCCCAAGACCAACCCCACACAGCAAGAATTGCTCGCCAGCGAGGACATTATGGCCCAACAAGACAACAAAGTCCCCGGCCACAACAATTCCATCTACGACATCGTGCCTAAGGATGACCAGATATTCAAGATCGAGTTCCTGGAGATTGCCCCGACGCCTATTATCGCGTAAGATCCTCCTTGAGACACAGCTTGATGATAATGTTTTAACATCCTGATAAAGCGACCGAGTCTTCTTCGTCTACCTACGCGGTTATCTACCTGAATCTAAGAAGAAGGAGCTGACACTTGCCGACGAGGGTCTTATCCATGCAACCCTCAAAGTGAGCGCCTCTGTTGTCTACCCAGATGGTAGTCACGACCCCGAAACGTCTACCACAGGACCATTAAAGACTACGGCTTTTAATGAACTAGCTCATCTTACTATTCGAAATGCCGATGGAGTTCAGGTTGACTACATACCTAGTAGCGGCCGCGGTGATATTTTACTGGATTTCCAGATTCCTACAATGTTTTTGAGGAGTGGTTTGTGGACTTACAAGGTCGACGCGCGAGCCGGAGACGTTAATAATTCGTGCCTATTTGCTATGAAGTTGACACAATGGTTAGAGGGGGGGCTTAAGTAGGATACTACTAAATAGTTTAAGAATTTAACTAATACAGGATAGAAATCTAGATAACCATGCGGACGCCTGATACAGAAAATATATACTTGTCTAACTGATCGTAGTTAGATCATATTATTCAAGGAAGAAATTGTATATTTAGTACTTCTATATGGAAAAGATGGGATTGATTGTTTATAATACATCATATCAATAATAGGTGTAGCGCTCATTTGATTAGAGCTTCAAGGAGCATCTCCCTTTCCGACATGGAAGGCATTAACTGTTGCGTCTGTAATAGAACTTTGATTGATCCTAACTATCCAACGAGCCCTAGAAGGGTCAATCCATTCCCGCCTATTTATCATTTCATGGCATCCGCGCACGAAGCGCGCATCTTCCAAGGGGATTAGCGCCCAAAGCCTTGGTTGGTGTCTTTGGTGCCTTCGTCAGGCTTGGCTGGTTCTGGCTAACCATGACAATGATTTGACCCTATAATCTTCTGCTACCACTAGGAGTCGGCAAACCAAGCAGTGGCCCAAGTGGAAAGAGGGGTATGAGGCAAGGCAGAACTCGTGGTAAGATTGTTTCAGGCTGTGAAATCCAAGACGCTTGGCACTTATCTGATATAGCGGTCGTGCTTCCTTTCCTTTTATCCTTGCTCAGCTATTCTCTTTCTCGAAGCCTGTCGTCTAATCTCCTCATTTCCTTGAAGTTGAGCACCTGCTTTTCGTCTGCCATCACTTTTACATCATGCTCTGCCTGACCTGCCTAAAGTCCATAAAAACAGCAGCAGCTTTTACCAGCGACTTGGGTTGCTCATCGAGTCACCACGGGATATACCAAGACCTTTGGAACTCCATACGAGAAGGTTGCTATATTTGTAACCGATTTTGGGACGCTTTATCCAGCGAAGAGCGTGATTTCATATCGGGAACCCAAACAAACCGTGCGACGGTACCGGTACATTGCAATGCCAAAGCCCTCACGGAAATATCTCTCGATGATGCAAAGTCATTCGGCCATCCTGAATGTTATATCCTACAGGTCGCCTATAATAGATACTCCATTCTATCTTCGTCTTTTTGCAGTTTTTGGAGAGCGAGCCTTCTTCTTGAGCCCATCACAGGTTGGTTACTGCCCTCTTCATGGCATTAGTGTTTGATTTAACAACCGAAAGGATATAACTCGAGTTTCGCACATTCTGAAAGCCTCTCGGCAAACACACATTCGTTCACTACGCTGTCATTAGCCAAGAAATGGGTTACCGAGTGTGCGAGGTATCATGAGCGATGCAAAGATCACGTTGTAGAGTCGGATTGGTGTCCTACTCGCCTACTTACCTTCGATACTAGTGACAACTCGATGGTTCGCCTCATAGAGACCAAGCATACAGCACCGGTTGGAAGGAGGTACACCACAATTTCTCATCGTTGGGGATCAGAGGATGACTTTATTTTGACAAAAGACACATATCGCCAATTTCTTAGCGGATTTCCGTTGAACACCCTGCCTCAGTTATTCCAAGATGCCATTTTCGTTTCACGTCACCTGGGCATTCATAACATTTGGATCGACTCCTGTTGCATTTTCCAGGACAAACAAGATAGGTCAGATTGGGACCACGAGGCTTCGCTAATGGAGGAGATCTACTCGAACTCATATTGTAACATCTCTTGTGCAGATGCTGATGGTTGCAACAAGTCGCTGTTCAGCTCCAGGGACCCTATTCTCGTTTGCCCGCAGACAATAGGGTTAGAAAATTCCGATGGAGGTAAAATGGGCCGACTTTGCTTTCTTCTTTATGATTACAGAATGTGGGAGTTCAATATCGTGAACGCGCCTGTGAACCAGAGAGCCTGGGTTCTCCAGGAGCGCCTATTGTCTTCTCGTGTTCTACATTTCGGTGGGCGTCAACTGCTTTGGGAGTGCTGCGAGAAAGCTGCCGCTGAGGTTTTTCCTGATGGTCTGCCTCCTCCCCTCGCGTGTTCGCCGCAAGTGGCCATGAAACGGCTTGATCCTAGCATCGGACGATACAGTCACCCCATGAAGGAGCTTGTCTCGGCTTCACATCTTCTATGGTGGTCAGTTTTGCAAACATATGCATCCTGCGAACTCACTGTCCCTGGGGATAAACTGATTGCATGCTCTGGTATTGCCCAAGCGGGTGGCAAAGTTAACCGGCGACAAATACATGGCTGGTTTGTGGCGCCGCTATCTAGAAGGTGAGCTGTTATGGTATGTGGAAGGCAGTCATCGAGCTGGATGCTCGTCGCGGCCTGTTCTTTACCGTGCCCCCACTTGGTCTTGGGCTTCAGTTGAGGGTCCAATTGTGCCTGGCCTGCCGCGTGTCCAAGGGTCTCTGATCACTGTTGAGGAAGTCCATCTCGATTACTGGTCAATGGATACGATGGCTGCAGTCCGCAGCGGCTGGCTACGGCTGCGCGGAGTGCTGAAAAAATTACGACTTGAGCGTAACGACATGGTTTTGCAGGAGAGCCCTACCTGGAATATGTTTTTGCACGATGTGAATGTCACTGAACTAGACGGTACATACGGCACTGAGCCGAGAGTCATACTCGACGTGTTACAGGATAATTTCGACGAGGAAAATACTCACAGCCTGCTGTTTTGTATGCCTGCTCGAATGCGCGCTGGTGATGGTCGGGGTATGTATATGCTTCTATTCGAGTTGGACAAAGGGCGGAAAGGAACATTCCGTCGCACTGGGCTTGCTTACGCCTGGTCTGAGAAAGTAAAGAAACAGCTCCTGGCGAAGAGAACGGAAGAGGGAAAATTGCCGTGCCTTGAATATTGCGATGGCATGCATTCGATATATGTAGTTTAGCAACTTGCAACTTTCAATTATACATCCTCCATGTGGATCACAATTTTGTGTCCTACCTACTGGTAGATCAATAGTGTCATCGGATTATAGTTGTTGAAGGGAATGGGGTAGTCAGTTTGACTGAGGTTCTCTCTTACAGGGGGGGGTACTTCGTTTAGATACACGCCCGCTCTCAATATTGTAGTTCAAAGGAAGATTAATCGTTGCTATTCACTAGCTAAATGGCAGTGACCGACGGAGATCTGAAACATGTAGTTAGTAGAGGGAGATATCTATATACAGGCCGGTAAGCCGCGGAGGATTACTGTGTCTACTAGTATCATGCTCTTGCAGTTGAACAATCTATTTGGGACAAGTAGTCGAAGTGGTTCAATACGACTAGATTCAATCCATGGGGTACGCTCTCATCCCACCAAGTATTGATGAATTAATCCTTGCGATGAATCCAAGAGCGAAGTACTCGAGGAATTGTTCCCCCCTTGCTGTGCTTTGCGAGCGTATGCGTATAGTAGTACTGCTGCGCGGCATCCATAATGGCCTTAACTCTGGCCGCCGGCACCTTTTCCTTGCGGTCATAGGAATAAAACCCATTCACCTCCTGCTCGATATCACACCTAATGAACAGTTAGTGATTCAAACCTGTGATTTGCCATATATCAGGAACAGACAGTTGGGTGTAGACAAAACCGCAAGAGTGTCCTCCTCTCACCACCGCCATCACCAGTCTCTCCAGCCGAACCAGATAATCCGTCGGGTCTTGTGCTGTAGTATATCCCCAGTCCCTTGTTGACCCAGAGGCGTCTTTGGGAGGGGCGATGTTCACTCCGCCAAATTCAGAACAAATCACTGGGGCGCCTGGTCGATGCTCCGTGCCGGGATCGAGCAGTGTCGAGCCAGAATACAGCGGCTTCACGAACAGATCGCGGCCATCCTTCTTCCCTAATATCCCACCCTCCATCTTCGCACATGTATCAGCGAGAGGACCAGAGTCGCCATAGTCATGGAATGTAGTCAGATCGGTGAGCACATGTTCCCATCCGCAGTTGTCATTAATCGGACGCGTGGGATCCAAAGTCCTACACTGGTTAATGAATCTGACGGTATCAAGAGAGCGCAACTTACTTGGTCATGTAGTACACCGAGCGCAGGTGATTGCGCTGCTCAATGTTGTCCTTGAGCGACGTGTAGGCCCAGCTTTCGTTGGCCGGCGTCCACGCCACCACGCACGGGTGGTTGATATCACGTCTCACAGCCTCCATCCACTCACTGTTGAACCGCTCGACAAAATCGTCGCTGAATTCGTATGCATCGGCAATCTCGCCCCAAACCAGATAACCTAGTCGGTCCGCCCAGTAATGGAAGACGGGGTCTTCGACCTTCTGATGCTTGCGGCAGCCATTGAGTCCGACTCTCTTGGCCATCTCGATATCGGCCCTGAGGGCGTCGGCAGACGGAGGTGTCATGCCGGTCTCTGGCCAGTAGCCCTGGTCCAGCACCAGCACCTGGAAGTACGGCTTGCCGTTCAGACGGAACGTACCGTCGCCCGTCTGCCAGGACAGACTCCGCATGCCGGTCGTTGTACGCACCTCATCGACGACCGTCCCAGAGGCATCAAGCAGTCGTAAAGTCAAGTCATAAAGACTCGGATGCTCAGGTGCCCACAGCGCAACGTTGTTATGCCATGCATCATCCACATTAAACGATACCTGCGCCTGCAACGGCGCCGGATCCTTCACCTTCATGTCCACGTCCAGCTTCGCAAACTCCTTATCCTTAGGGACCTCCGCCTCAGCCTTGCCCACAAACACGCCGCCCAGACTCGCCTCAATTTCGACAGTACATTTCGCCCCCGCCGGCCGTCCAGTCACCGCGACACGGGCATGCAACTCACCACGCTCGATATCATCCGACCGCAGAATAGTGCCCCCACTCCCACTGCACATCCGCATCGCCGGCACACTCTCCATCCACACCGACAACCAGATCCCGCTCGTCGGCGTATAGAAGATACTCTCTGGCACAGGCCCCCAGTACTGCTTCCCGCGGGGCTGCGTCAGATCCGTCGGCGAGTCGCGCACCCGCAGTGTCAGGCGCGCGCTCTCCTGCCCCGGTCGCAGGGCATCAGTCACGTCCACGTCGAAGGGGACATGGCCGCCCCTGTGGCCGCCGACGAGACGCCCATCAATCCAGACGGAGCACTCGTAGTCGACGGCGCCGAAGCGCACGAGTAGGCGGTTTCCGCGGGCGATTTCGTCACCGGAGCGGATATCAGTGATGGTGCGCTCGTACCACAGCACCTCGTGCGCCTCGTGGAGGCCAATTCCTGAGGCTGGGGTCTGGAAGGCGTATGGGACTTTGATGTCGCGCTTTGCTGGGGGGAGGCCTTGTTCCTGCCAGGACTGGGTCAGGCCAGCGTCGGCGTCGTCGAAGATGAAGTCCCAGGTGCCGTCGAGGGGGAACCAGGTGAGTCCGGAGCGTTGGAAGTCGGGCCGGGGATAGGTGACTGAGGTGGTCATTTTATTTATGGGAATTGGTTGCTGAATTGTAGGAGAGAAGGGATAAGACTAGGTTGTCGTTGTCGTTGTTGTGTTGAGTTGATAGATTTGATACCCCTCCTCAACCCCGCGGATGACGTTGCAGTGGAGATCTTCGCTGCAGATCCTAAATCCGTATACACACAGGGGAGTGTTCTTTTATTGCGTTTGATGATTATGGGGAGGTTGATGAGTACTCCGATCGCATTGGTCAATGACAGACGCTGTTCGCTAGCCGGGATGAGTATAGATCCTGAGTAGTCGACATGAACGATCCAGTCAAGTCGACTGGATATAGTTTTACAGCCCTATAACACTTCCCATATAACCTCTGCTGTTACTAACGTAAAGTATTGTCTAAGTTCTTCTCTCTGGGCAGTACTTATCTGCTGTCTGTAGCGATGACATCAGAACAGACTCATGAACCGAATTTGACCGACCCACTGCCCATCCAGATCTCGCCGGCAGCCCAAAATCATTGTAATTTTCAGGCCATGACGCTGGAAGTGGCAAGATTGTCATCCTGATTTTCATGGATATCTGTAATAGCTGTCATGATGTAACAAATGGACTATTCCGGAGTCCATATAAGTTCTAAATGTGCCCTGAAACATTCACAAACTCGTACCGCAAGAAAAGGAGGATACGACCTCCATGAGAAACTTGGATCGTGACCAAGAGATTGGATTCTTAATTACGTCTTCGTTCTCCAGCAGTCAATCCGTCTCATTCCAACAGCGTTTCAACAAGTCCGTCGAGATGTCCCCAGAATTATTCGACCACAACCAAAACGATCAAAAAACAGATGCCGGCGACGAGCAGGACTTCTCCCTAGCTGGCCCTCAAGCCAGACACCAAGGTGCGGTCTACATTGACCCGCAGTACAAACAGTATAACCCCCAGTATGACAAGGCCCAGCAAGGCCCAGTCTGGAGTCTGGCGCAGCCACTCCCGCATGTCGTCCGCGAAGGCATGCGCCCAGGCATATCTCCAGACCACTCAACCGAGCAGACAAACACAGACGAGCACCAAGGTCCAGCAGCCCACGAACCACCAACAGACACAACCAAATACGAAGAAGAAGATCCCGGGAAGAAAGCCGCCCAGCCCGACGAACGCGGCTTCTTCAACCGCTGGAGCAAGATCCGCTACTACATCCGCGAACCGCTGGCCGAATGGCTCGGCGTCACCGTCGCCATGACCATTGGTCTCGGCGCGGGTGTGGCGACATTTGCCTCGCAGTCGCAGGCGGGCTCGTTTCCATCGCTGGCTGCGGCGTGGGGTTTCGGATTCATGATGGCGATCTATCTAGCTGGCGGTGTGTCTGGAGGGCATCTCAATCCGGCAATTACGATCTCTCTCTCCGTCTGGAGAGGGTTTCCGGCGAGAAAATGCGTTGTCTACCTCCTTGCGCAGATTATTGGAGCGATCACAGCGGGTGGATTCGTCTATGCCATCTACCACGATGCCATTGTCAGCTCTGCGGCCATGAGCAATGTTCCGCAGAACGAGTCCAACGCTGCACAGGCACTGTTGACTATGCCAAAGGAATTTGTTCAGCCGGCGACGGCGTTCTTCAACGAGTTTCTTGGCTCTGCTATCCTGGTTGGGTGTATCTTTGCCCTGGGTGACGACACCAACGCTCCTCCCGGGGCAGGCATGCAGGCGTTCATCGTTGGGATCTTGATCAGCGTGCTGGTTCTTGCGTTGGGATACAACACAGGCGGGTAAGTTTAACATCTCCATTGAATTTTTGTCCTAGTCTTGACTCGGTCGCTGATATCATGTATAGATGCTTCAACGGCGCACGAGATTTCGGCCCCAGACTGGTGGTCGTAATGGCAGGCTGGGGCGGACACCTCTTTCGTGAGAAGCATGCCTGGTGGGTATGGGGGCCCTGGGTCGCCAGCATTGCTGGTGGACTCTCGGGGGCCTTTATCTACGACCTAGCCTTATTTACTGGCGGCGAGAGTCCGGTCAACTATCCGCGACGACGCAGACAGCGGGCACTCCTGTTGAAAGAAAAGAAATGGCGTCATAGACTGGGAATTTGGCGTCGAAAGAATGCTGAAGATGTGGAGAAAGCAGTTAAGGAGATGGAGAGATGATGGACATAGGTGGAATGAGGCCATATATTATAGAGAAATGTTCCACTGTATAAATTCTTTGTTCAAGAAGACATATCTATGATGCCGTTTTTACAAGAAATTATATATTCGGGCAAGTAGATGTGAATAGCACAGAACTAAGAAAGTGAACCAGACCTACACTGTATCAAACAAAACCAGATGAACTCTATCCACTCACCACCCACGAACAAGAAGTTGATTAACCTCAATTCGTGTAGAGCAGAAGAAGTTTCGTGCTTGTATGTTGAATATATCTCCATCCGTAATATCCACCATAAGCCGAGCCACGAAGCGGTGCTTGTCCCTCCAATCACTGGATTGTAAATATGGACGTGCCACCTATTGTGTAAACCACTCCTGCCATTCTGAGAATCAGCATTCTTCCTACCATAGGCGACATCTCGCCCATCGTGAACAGAGAGACGAAATGAGAAAATCGTGGAGTACTTACCGCCCAGCAGCTGTTAGGATAGCTGTCTTGACCACAATGAACATGGGACTTATCCTGTACAGAGGGACCATATGATCAGCGATTGTGATTGTATTCAATATGAACCATGGATTCTTACGCCCTGCGCGGTTTGAATACAGTCCTGGCTGGCCTGGCAATCGGCATCTGTATGACACTATCAATGGTCAGCTTATTGTCAGATGCGATCCTGAGCTCCAAGATCACTCACGGAAATCCCAGCTCCACAGCCATGCCAGTGATATACTGGATTGCTCAGAGCACTATCGCTTTCTGCCACGGGAACAGCAAAGGAGGCCATGCCGAGAGCGAGAGCTCCCAGGATGATGGATACAGTCCTGATCGTGAAAGTGGGGTTGCTTATTGGGGACCTGGTTTCGTAGATATTCAGGATGAAATTCTTGTAGACTGAAGATGGAATCACACTGTTCTCATCCCCTTTAAATATTCTCGAATACGTCTCATTTCTGACGACTTTTGAAATCTACTGCGATCAAATCTATCTGCCAGTGCAAGGAAATATGGAGTAAGCATGTTTCTCATTATAGAATGCCATTGGAGGAATATCATGCCAGAATCCAATAAATCAGGATGGGTTCCCTGATACGACAGTCATCGATAGAACATTCGATCAGCTTAGAAGACAGTTGTATGTGGCGTAATTTCAGCCAACATGATGTTCGTTCTTTGTCCAAATATTGACAGGAGTGCTATAAATAGAACGATAAACACCCCAAGAATTGGCCCTTCCTCACCAGGTGTGTTCTCCTCTACAAGATGACTGGTGGAACAGCATATCTGCGCCCCAGCTAACCTCCAGCTACACGGGGACTAGCTACTATACCATAAAATAAGCCCAGGCACACACATCACCTTAGGACACTCGCTATTCTGAACCTGGATGTCCTTCGGAAAGCTTCGCCACATCCGTATCCAGAATGTTCGGAAAGTATAATTCCATTGTGTGTCACACAGAGCAGAGCCATGTTGCTGCATGTCGGAATACGGCGGCGCACATCGGATATCCGGGATCCATCCTGGCTAATTACTGCAATCGACCTGACATGCACACTACAAGGTGTCTCCTGTTGATAGCCAACATAGTAATTGAAAGCATAATCCTTTATCAGACATTCTGGGTGATAGTGAAGAAATTAGGCGTACATGTCTCAGTTGCCTCAATCGATGGTGGCCTGGAACCGGGACGGGAATTCAAGGCACGGATGCTGGTTTCAGATGTTGCGTATCGTGTCTATGTATCACAGCGATATGACGTGGTCGATACTATTTCTAGAACAATCCATTCAGCTGGAGTATGAGAGCAAGAAGCTTTCGCGCAATTACGGAGTATGCTATCTCAGATTCTATTACTAGGAAAATAATACATATTCCATCGACAGATCACAGTTGCATCAGGTACATGTCTCGTCCAACGCATCAACAACTCTCCCAGAATTGAGCACCCATAGCAACTAAACGGTTGAACAGCTGGTCCCTCTCCCTCATAGCCATCAGATGAAAAGACTGATCGGGCTCCTTCCCACAAACCATCAGGCCGTCAACAGAATACCTTACTCCACCAGTCACCTCAAGGATCAGCTTTTGTTTCCACCCAAGCTCCTCGGTCTTCTTCAGCTCAGCAATATCCGGCACAGCAATCTGAAACAGAATAGACCCTTTATGCTGATGAGACAGCCTAAGATCTTGCACGCGCGAGGGTTGATGAGTCGTAAAATAAAGAACCGGCGGCTCGAGCGAGGAGTCAATGACTGCAGTCCCCCGCTGGTGGTCGAACTGCGCTCTGAACTTCAAAGGCTCTACCGCCGCAGACACCCACCCTCTCTTCCTCAGCAATCCGATCAAATGCGGCGGATGGGGCATTTCGGCAACGGCGATGGCTCGATGAAACGCCTGTCGTAGTCCGATCCCAACCCCAATTGTGAACCGGACTAGCTTTAGGATACCAGGGAATGGAAGGCCTGATGCGTCTAGGACGAGTGCCTCGGCTGGGGGTATCACGAGAGGTTTCTCCCGGGACTTGGTTGCAGAAGGGGACTTTTCCATCGGTTCTGGGGGAAGGGCTAGTGGCGAGGAGGTCATTTCTCCTAGTCGGAGCAATGTTAGGGTTAGTTGTGCGTTTGTCGGGACGCCCTTGAGTAGTGTTCTAGACGCTGTTAGCAATGTACGAAGCCGTTTTGGATATACTGGGGCGATGCATACTCGTTGATGTCGAATTCCTCCTTCCAGTGGGGGAAGCGATAGTTCATCCAGGCTAGTGATCTCTGGAACAGGGGATCTCCGAAAAAGACCAGCCCAAGCAGAAATGTGGTACTCTTTATCAGCCAGTAGCTGGGGATGAAAAGCGAGCATAGCGCCCACAGAACCAGTATCGATCCCAGCCTGAGGCGGGCATTTACCAGATGAAACGGAGGAGTGGGTGAGAGGAGACTGCAGCATTCATTAGACAAGCTTCTTCACTCGCGCAGGAGGCTACACACTTGCAAAATCGTTCATATGTTTCGGTGATATCACTGATGATCCGAATAGCCTGAACCAATGCCTTGGACACCTTTTCCATCATCGGCTGCGTGGTTTCGTCCTGCTGAACAGCGAGTCTTTCACGGGCAACGATTTTCTTTCCGCGTGGTGACTGGGCGGCCTCTTCCAGTGTCCCTTGATCGTCAACTTCAGTGCGCGCGCTATCCAACGCAACTTCGGCAATATCCCAAACTAGATTTTGCGCTTCCCGCTCTGCCGCCTCTCCTTTGTGGGATTCTGACGCCCCAGTGAGGGAGTCATGGCGACAGGGACTCTCATTTGCTCCTGTTGAATCAAGCTCTGAGGCTGGGTCTGCGGGAAAGAGAAAGGGTTGCAAGGACGGAACTAGGATTAGAACAGCTGGCGTGACGGTGAAGAGGAACGTCAAGGCATCCAGCAACCATGCCATGAAATAGACCTGCATAGACGTTCAGCTGGACATTGCTTAGTGTCTGCCAGACATAACGTACAGAACACAGTGCTCCTGTCCGTCGTGGCTCCCTCCATGACCTGATCCAAGTGATATGATACCAAGCATTTGTCACATCAACGACCACAGACGTATAAAACCACTCGAGCGTCGTTCGTAGTTTTTCAGGCGAGAAGTGATCTTCACTGCTTCGGCTAAGATCCAGCTCATGCGGTAGGGCATTTCGAGGGGATTTCACATGGTATATTTCCTATCAACCATTAACTGAGATTTGCTCTGAGTGTCAGTGTCATCTATTCGCGTCGTTGCTTACCTTATTGAAGCGCCTGATAAGCATCCATAGATCCTCGTCAGTGACTCCGTCCTCTTTAAGGCTATTGTCCTGTTTGGGTGGAGCTGGCTCGTCTTCCGTTCCGGAATGCGGAGAGTCGGGTGTATCGAGACTATCGTCAGAGCTGATGTCCTCTGACTTGTGTCGGTTTTCGAACATTCGCGCCCAATGATGGGCTCTTACCTGGGGATGCATTTTTGCGTAATATCCTCGGAAATTTTTCTTTAATTCTCCATTCTTCGCAACAGATGGCTCGATGGTTAGATGTATGGGTAGCTGTTCAGGCTGCGGGTGGCAATGATGTAATAGACATTTGGCAGATAAAGCTCAACGTTTGCATGGATACAATGAACCATGGAATAGATTCAGCTTAGCAGTGTATGAAGGGTTTGAGAAAATGTCGGTCATTTATTATACAAACTTGTATGTCTACTTTGGGGCGAATCTACCGTGCACTGAGTTTATATATCGTTGTAGAACCCGTCCCCACACCATGATAGTACAAAAAAGCGCAATGCAATTGAAGAAGAGGCAAATTTAAGAAGTGTCATAGGGAAACTATGTGTCCATTAGACAAATGGTCAATTGACATGCTTGGAAATGCTACGTTCTACGATCTACGAGAACCTTCGAAGAAATCTACTCTCTACTCATTCTTACCAGAGGTCAAAGTAATAAAATGGTTATAGATGTAAATGGTTGATTATCCTCGATAACCTAGGAGAAAAATCAGAAATGAAAGTCACCAATCAAGTTCAGGAGTAAGATGGAGTCATGGACGACAAGTCAATTGCGACCTACGCAAGCATCAACTCCAACTCCTCAATAGCAACCCTACGACAGGCCTCATAGGGCGAAACAGCACCAAACATGATGCTTACAGTAAGGCCAACGCTATCAGATCTACCGTTGAAGTTCTCGGGCTCTTCAAAAAACAAGTCGAAGCCGGCACCGTCAGAGTCATAGAGGTTTTGAAGTGCAGATCGCAGCTGATCACGGCGGGTCGCGCACTTACCGGACCAGATGAGTATCCAGACGGTAGTCCAGAGCTGTCCGTTGCGCCAGTAGTTGTGAGGCATGATGGACAAGTTGTTGGGTTGGTGGTTTAAGGTGAGGTGTATGGCTAGTATGTTGTTGAGTTTAGAGACGACGTTCGGGAGTTGCGAGATGGAGATGCTTATGGAGGGCATGGGGTTGAGGGTGATCCAGGATGTATTTATATAGCTGAGATTGAACTGTGAGGTTGGGACGTAACAATAATTTCCATTATGCTTCATTGTTTGAAAATATCCGGCAACGGTCTGGGGATTCCCGCGTGTACAATGACAGCTCTTTGTCCTGATATGTGAAGCAACCTAACAAAGTCATTGATGTATACGAAGCTTCCTACTTCATATGGTCAAGTATTGGACACTTGACGGTACTTCCCTAGAATAGTGGCTGTGAAAGTAGACATATTCCATGTAGAACAGAGAACAAGACACGATACAGGCGCATTAAGAAAGTCATTGTCCGCTTTGTATCATTGGGCGTCCTTGAAATTTACCGACTCATGGACAAAGGCCGCTACTCCGATGATTTAGATGTGAACTGAAAGAAACTGATCCGAGTATCGATTGTCATCAGAGGAACATGACTGGGTCCCACGTATAAATCAGACAAGGAATCGCTGAAGAAAAATCCTCAACCGCGAGTATGAACGCCAAATGAACAACAGTATGCTAGATCTATAGTGAGAACAACCCGCTTCGTCGCTTTCCTTGAGGATATACAATCAACGCTGAAATAAAAAGCCCCACAGTAATCCCAATAGCAGTTTGGATCATACCAAAACCCAAGCTAGTCAAGGAGCTCCCTGACGAGCCACCTGACGTATCTGCTGTTCCATTTTTCACTGCATCAGAATACTCAATGGCCGAGAGAATTGACCCCGAAGATGCCAGTCCAGAGGGCACCAATGTAAATATGCCAGGAATAGTCGAGCTAACGGCATTGCCATGCCAGAGTCTGCTGTACAAATTGGCCAGGAGACCAATCGTAAACGCACCCACTGTGTTTGCCACTTCGGACGAAGACCCGAGTTTCTGTGTACTGAAATAGTTGGTCACGTATCCACATGTACCGATAAGAATCATCATTGGTGTTTGTCTGAGCTTCGCCTGGTTGATCAGGGCTGCAATGAGACAATACACAGCCACGAATGGGAAGTGCTGGGTGTATGGGCTGCCCCAGACGCTTTGGCGCGCGCAAGTAGTGTCCCTCGTTGCATCGTTGTCGATCGCTCCATAGATTGTTGTGCCCACTGTGACACCGTAGCCCAGGAACAATGAGTACAGGATGGTATACACCAGGCGGATAGACCCTGCTATCATTTGATGAGATTGAAGCTCCAGACTGCTCGTCAAGACCGAAAATCCCGGAAGGATCAGGGCGATAGAAGATTCCGTTATCGACGCGTAGCAGAAAATCGGGTCTGAATGCCCTGGCAGCCGGATACTTCCAAATGCACGAGCAAGGAAGGAGATCAAAATCGCGGCTGTCACTTCAAAGACGTTAGAGTAGAGGGCGGACATAGGGGCCAGGATGTGCTGCATGAAACCAACACAGCATCCGAGCACAAAGATAATCGGCATGTCAATAGGACGTGCAGCGAAGGCGAACGGCCCCACTGCAGCTGACCCCAGACCATATAGTAGGATGACCAGCCACTTCGGATATCGCTGAGGTCGGTCCATCAGCTCGGTCAATTCAGTGATTGCGGTATGCATATCCACCATATCATGTGTGACTCGTTTGTAGCAGTAATGGACTTCTTGGAGACGTCCCAGATCAAGCCCTTGTGGAACGCGAATCAACTTGACCTCTCCGGTGCGGGTTACCGGGTCATCGAATGACATGATCATACAGCCGGGCAGGTACATGAATTGCGCCTCGACGTCCAACACGCGGGCCGTCATTTGCATGTACTCCTCGAGCCTATGCGTCGGGGCACCATAGCGCATGAACGCACGACACAGCTGCATCAGATAGCGCTGGCGCATGATCAAGTCGGCAATGTGGACGGTCAGCTTCACTTCCGAAGCGCTCTTCTTCTGCTTCTTTTTCCTCTCTTTGAACCGTTGGGGATCTGCCTTCACGGCGTCTGTGTTGGCCAGGGCAGTCGACGAGCCCACCTGCGCCATGTTCATTGACGCGCGTACTAGGGAGGCTGTTGATGAATGCTGGGACTTGTTGTACCACTGCTGTCGCTTCGTCTTCGAGGACCGCTGTGTACCATCCGCGGCGGACGTTCCCGTATGCGATGGCTTATGGAGTTCGTCAACATCGGATTCGGTCCCAGTATGGGACATTTTCCCAACGGAATTGTCCCGTCTATGGTGGGAGTGCAACTGGAGTAGTCCTGAAAGGACACCCGTGACCAGAGGTCTACCTGCTGCATTCTCGTGCGGTTTCACACCCTCCTCGGCACGGGGCGTATGGCTAGGCTCAGTATAGGTCACATCAGTGGTGCTCGTTGCTTCTGAGCTGCTATGGTGGATTCCGCTGAGGGCTTGTATGACTCTCTGGGCCTCTGCATTCATGGCCTCCTGATACTTTTCCTGACTAGGCCCTTCGCCCGAATCATCTCTGAACAGAGCGGCCAACTTGGCATCATCAGTCGAGCCCAGCTCCTCCGGGTCAATCATCGCCGACCCAAGTCCCTGTTCACCATGCTGGTGTGGACGTCCTAGCTGGTTCGCCAGACGTCCTGTCTTTTGAAGCACCGACCGGCTTGCTTTCAGCCATTGCGCGCGGGTAGATGTGGTGGTTTGCGTTTCCGCTGCAGAATCTTCATTGCCTTGCGATGCATCTTGCCCTTGCTGAGATGCCTGCTCAGGAGACTCATCTCGATTTTCATTTTCTGTTGGAGTGAGTTGGTGAATATAATGGACATGAAGACTTACTGACCTGAACCAGGCGGTTCCGCTTTTTCGGCATCTGGGGTCATTTCTGGTGAGCGGATGCCGAGAGAATCTATAAGTGTCTAGCCGAGCAACAACAATATCGCACAATCAGCAGAATCCAGAAAGACGTAGGAGGACCCCGGAGGCTTCACCCTTGGCATCTACACGCCAGCAAGGGTGGTCTTGAGACCAGGCAGATGGGATGATTTGCCTCATTATTAGCTCCCTCCCCTCTGGTGAATGATCGTGCGACCGAGGGAGGCGGTGGGTCGAACAACAGGGGGGACGGTCATTTTGACATCTAGTCCTGCACCAAACGCCGGACTGTCCATGGCTGCCCCATAATAGGAGGAAGAACAGGGAAATACCAAGTATTCGTGGCCAGTGGGTCCGTCTGCCACTCAAGCTTTGCGTGTTTGTCACTGTCATAACGTCTTGTCCTTAGGCAGGTTATACACTAGCATCAATGCCGCTCCTGCTGTATCCCCCCAGATCGGTGGGATTTTCAGCATCGATATTCTACATGGACTATAGTATTATCGGTTCCTGGATTTTCCAGTTTTCTATAAGATGGTTCAGGAACAGCCAGAGACTCTACCACACTTCAATTCATTCTCTTCCGAAACTTTGCCGGTAATTAACACATAGGCCCACCTGGACAAGACAAAGCCTGAAAAGCTTGGTATCTACACAACATGGACCGTAAGAGACAAAAGGCATTGTGAGTTGCTCCAGAACATTCGAGCATTCTTGTCTCGGTGTGCCTCCGCCATATACTCGTACTATTAGGTAGGACTATCAAATTCGTTGCTTGGCTCGTTCGACTATATTTCGCCTCCCATACGATCAACCTGTATCGGCTGTACAACTAAAACAATTACCGCTCGGAACGTTTTGCCGAGCACAGCCATCGGAGATAACCCCTTTCTTGCTGGACAATTTCACAATGACATAATGCTGCGGTATAACTAACAGACTGTACAGCGGTACATTCAACTTCCGCTCAAGCCGAATTTCCCACCTTCAGGCAGGTCGAGGTGGGGACATCCTTTCCAGTCACAGGTATCCTGTATTTCGTTAGCCATGTCTAGGGTTAGAACTCTTCCAGCAGACTTCTGGGAAATGAATGAAGGGTTCCAGACCTTATACACCTCCGTCCCCCACCAACTCAAACGGCTACCAGCCCCGGTGAAATATATCGTCAGGAAAATCAGAACTCCGGCAATCCCCACAGACGAGTCCAGGGCGGAGCTCAGTACAAAATTGAATTTGGTCCACCAGCCTATCCATCTTCGTCGAATGAGGACACCAAACACGAGTCCCACGACAGCCCAACTGCCATAGTTCATGCCTGTAGCGGGAGGGAGGTAGTTTAGTCCACCCACGAATAAGGGGATGTGCACTTTCGCCCAAAAAGAAGATGGATATCTTTTACGGAGAAAATAGACCGCAATGGGCAAGATGGCCCCAATGATGAAAAAGTACAGCAGGGACGAATAACCAACGTGGCTAGCAAAGTATCGGCGTGGCCCGATTGCGCCCCAGATTAGGGAAGTGTTGAAATGCGTGCTGGAGTACGGACAGCTGAAGCCGTTCACTGCAGCGCTGGTGCATACCCCAGCGATGTGACCGAATGCCCAGTTCAGGACTCCGAGGGATGAGAGAGTGCCGACAATCATACCTACTACCTGTACTAAGAATAGCTTTCGTTGTGGGATCTTTGGCTTGTCAGTGGTGTTAAACAAATGCAGTGGATGGGTGACAGACGTTGCAATAAGTAGCAAGCTTCATGTCCTGTGCAAAGTATAATCCTTTGATTGTGGTGATATATCCCAGGTCAAAGAACCAGATATTGGCCAGAACCCTTCCTTCAAATACAAGACCAGCCACGATGCGACAGAACACGTCGATATTGATTTTCAGATTCGACGTTCCGTAGACGATACTCAACTGGTGCGACACACGGAGTATAAGCATTGACCCACGAGTGGATTGGCAGGAACTCACTGGTGGATAGAAGACCAGAGCTACTGCGCATGACAGTAAGACGCCATACCATCTGAGCTCAACCTTCCAGTATTCGACAGCAAAGATGGCCATGAACAGGGCTAGTGGCCAGCAGGCCAGGTACCACCAGGCTGGGACGTCAGAGAACTCGGGCTCATTGTCTTCTTTGCTTCTCGGCCCAGCTGAAAAATAGTCCTTGAAGAGATGCGGCGCCCTCTTGACAGCCCTCATCATGACATGACGGTGCTCCAGCACTACCCAGACAAGGAGTGCGCTGAGACTCGCAAACGATAACCCAAACATATTCAGGGCGTATGTGATTGGCATGTATACCTGATAGGGTTGCAGACACCTTAGCTTTGTTTGGATCATGGACTTTGGGTACTTACTGGGGAATAATCCAGATATTTCTTGACGTCCAGCGTGTATCCAGAAGCCGCATTAACGATCTTGGAGGCTTTATACACACTCCCTGTGTTGTCGAACACTGGTTTCCGTCAGCAACTGCTATGCTCGATTAATGTAGGACACGTACCTTTGGAACTTTGGAACGGAAGATACCCGGTGTCCCACACATTGCTATAGTAACAAGCAACGGCCACGATCCAGATCCAAAAGACCAGCGATACAAAGACATTGGTTATCGCCCAAGTGGGAACGAGCAAGGGTGAGCCAACGTATGAAATCTGGCTCCCTTGCTTTTTGTCAGTATTAAAAGGAACCCACGGCCGTGACAGCTTACAGTCAAACGTGATGGGAATAAGCCCCATGCCGCTCTTCATACCAAATAGCTGGTTCACAATCCGGCTATTCGACTTGATCCAACAAGGAAAGCTGAAATAGCTGAGAGCGGGCATGATGAAGTCCGGAAACCAGTACCAACAGAACGATACGCTGAATGCGAGAGAGAAGAAGCCATAGCGGGACATCTTCCATGTATCATACCTAGTGGTGTGAGCAGCAGTGCACTGTGAAGTCTAACTGGAGATAGATACCTTCTTTCGTCCGCTCCGTGCAGTGTTGTAGTTAGCGCAGTGACCCCCAAGGCTCCAGGCCAGATCAATTCCTTTGGGGTGACTGTAATCGCACGGAACAGTCCGGCGAGACAGAACCCGATCAGGAATGTGGCCAGCGTGATCAGGAACTGGAATCCCCAGCCAGCACTGTACCCATAAAACATCTGTTGTTCCGTCAATACATCCGCGCCCAGACGGACGTATACACTCAGATTCGACATGATGTAAATCAGGACGTGTTCCTGTAGGACTGCCGGTTAGGGTCTGTCTTGGGCTGTTTCAGCATTGCACACACCTTTTGGTTGAAAGGGGCTGGGTTAAGGGTAAATGCCCATGACCCTAGCGGCACTCTCCAGTTTGGCACAATCTTCTCCCATAGCTTGCCGGAGGGATAGGCTAGTAAGAGGACCACTGATGCTGAAATGGTCAAAGACGGCGTACGGAGGGTGTAAAGGGTGTTGAGGCCACTAGCGACGATGCAGAAAATCACCCCGAGACACCACATTCGGAGGGTCAGAACGGGCTGCGTAGGATCATCCTCAACAACGCCTATGCCAGCTGCCCGGAAAATGTTCTCAATTGAGTCTCTTTCGGCTATGAGGTGGGAAAATGTCAGTCATATCCCGTAATCGGGAGAAATCAGTCCTACCCTCGTCAGTCTTGGGAGAAGGGATGTTTTGCTCCTGCACATCCGTGTCCTTAGTTTCGGACATGTTGGCGCAGTAGAGAAAGGAGAATAATAGGACACGGATCAGATAATGTTCTCATCAGATAAGATCGCACAAAGATTTATAAAGCATTCATTGTTTTCGTCATGGTTTCACCTCCATCAGCCCTATAGGGCGCCAAGTGGGTCAACCAGACATACAGAATGCCAACCCATTCATCTTGCCGTCCATTTTTTTTTGTTGCTGCCTAGATAACAGGATGGACAGATGCTGCTTTGGAGTGACATGGAGATCTGTGCCCCCTGTTGCATGTTCCTCAGTTTTTCCAAACTAGGTAGAAGGTGTCACCCAATAATCTATTTACAGGCCGAGATAAGATCCTGAGAACCTTCGCTGGCCCCAGTGCAACAGTGCGAGTGACGTTCGGAAGCCCAAGTGGATCCTCAGTAATCCCAAATTTCCTAAAACCGGAAGATTGCAAGATCCTTACCTCCCTTCGAATGCTTGTCTAATCTGGAGCTTAGCTATAGAAGTCAACAGCTGCATTGATATGAGGGATTTACGAGAGTACTATCACTTGCATAGTAACATCGCCGAGCTACTCATATTGTCTGCATAGATGTATTGCCTATCCCTAGCTACTACTGCTGCATCATCTATGTTGGCTTTCGGGAGATCCACCCATGCCAAGGAAGCTTGGGTTGAGAGCCATTTTCATAGGATGTTCATAGCTATGGCCTTAGAGCATATACAGCGCGTTGTGGCCATATTAAGTCGCACGTTTCGACATGGATCCAAGCTCCCTTCCAAGCGGACAAGCACTCTAGGGGTAAAAATATATCTTCTGCCAAGAAGACAGTCCCAGGAAATTTGGCGATATTACCGAGGTGGTCTTATTTTAAACTCCTGACCCCGCAAACAGCGCGGCTATATATTCTTCTTCGATATTGTGAAACCATCCGACTGCACAGGCAATGCCATCTCGTCGATCACACGGAAGGTCCCACCATGGCTGCACGCAGTGTAAGCAGCGCCGCATTAAATGCGATGAGACGCGACCTAGCTGCAAGGCTTGCAGCAAAAAACGGCTACTATGCGTCTTCGAGAGCCATGCACCCGAAGCATCACATCCACGTCCACCATCGCCAACGGGCACACAACTACCCCTGCTCGAGCTCGAGCTACTGCATTACTGGCACATAGAAACGGCCCCATCCCTATCAGATGACAACCTGGTGCAAGACATCATGCGCAATTTGGTAGTGGAGATGGGTCTGGCAAACCCGTTTCTTATGAATGGCGTGTTGGCGGTGGCGGCCATACATCGAGCACGTTCTGAAGCGCCGGCTCGTCGATTGATATACACGCAGGCTGCCATGAGATATCACGATGTCTCGCTGAGACTGAGCACGCCGTTGCTCAAAGCCATCACTCAGCAGAACTGTCACACGCTCTTCGCGCTTTCCTGCCTGGCCTCGGTATTCATCTTTTCCGCCCGCAGATCGCGCATGGACTCCAAGACACCAAGCATGGTCGATATAGTCGCAGCGTTCAAGATGATTCGCGGTACTGCTACTGTTGCAGAGTACGCCAGACATTGGATTGAAAGCGGACCCCTGAGTCACCTGTTGCATGTCGGTCGCCAGAATCACCCTATACTGTCAGGACATTGTGCCCATACATTGTGCGCGCAGCTGGACTTGTTTGACCGCCGAATCGCAGATGCAAATGCTTCTAGCTCAGCCCACGGGGCGATCAGGGAGCTTGCACATCTGTTGCGCATTTATTTGGCTAGCGGGGATCCGAATGCTATCATGTCTTGGCCAGTTGTTGTTGAGCCCGTGGTTTTTGACTTGATGCTGGCCGACGAGCGGGTGTCGCTGATCGCACTGGGGTTCTATGGGGCTGCACTACGTGTTATTTCAGGACACTGGTGGCTAGACGGTTGGGGTGGGGTATTGGATCAGTTGGCAAGAGAGCGCCTACCGCTCGAGGATCAGGCTCTATTCGATATTCATGTCCAAAAGTAATGCACCATATGCATCGGCAGTATATTGTTGCTGCTTGACCGCTGGTTTAGGATATATATACGGGAGTACTTGTTTATGTCACTGCTATAGACTGAAAATTATTCACTAGTACATCCAGTATCTCCAACAAACACATCCGCCAACAGAGACATTCCTTCGCGGTCGACGCCTTTGAGCTACAGTCTCGTGGAAAGATGATCACATCTAGACGACAACATAGCCCTTATCCTAATGGAGCTCATCCTCCTTATTTGATGCCTGGACAAGACGCTGCGTTGCAGTCTCCGTCTTATGGAACCGCCAGGGCTTGATCTTCCGCTCGAACAACTCGTCCAATTCTGCTGCGGAACGACTACAACCCATTAGCTCGGTATAAGCCAAAGACAAGAAGAATACTCACTTCGCAGTCTCGGGGATGAGGAACCACATTCCTAGGGCAAAGGGAAACCCGACACCGGCGTAAAACCAGCCGGTCTTGAGGCCCCAAGCCCACTTGTTCACATTGGTCATGTAGGGAACCAGAACATTCATCACTACTCCCACGACGCAAGTTGTTGCAGCTCCAAACCCGGCGGTATAGGGTCGGAGTCGTTGAGAGGATATTTCGCCGATATATCCCCAGCCCGTTGCTCCGTTGGCGGCCAATCCGACGTCTTATGCTGTCAGTCTTGCGCATATTCATCGTAAAAGGGCTACTTACTCCACAGACATGCAAATAATACGAATACATATGTTGACGCTTCGACCTGCGGCGCGACCCCGACAATCCCTATAGCGACACAAGAAAGCCAGGAGAGGGTAGTTCCGCCGCAGGCAAGCAGTCTCCGTCCCGTCCAGTCCACGACTGTGACAAGGACCAAGACAGTGCCGATTTGGATAGATGAGGTAATGACTTTGATCTTAAATGGATCGCTCATCCCAGCTTGCTGGAAGAAGTACGTCCCGAACGTCCCGAAGAGGGTGAGACCGATAAATTGTTGCGAGAGATTTGTCCAGAGTGAGATCACCGTTCGCAAGCCGTCCGTTCCACGGAAGATCGCGTACCATTTCTCCCGTCGTTGCTCGACAGCAAGAGTACGCTCGTGCTCTAAGGCCATGGTGAGGACGTGAGCCTGGTGGTCAACGTCATAGTCTTCGACGTCTTGATGGAGCCGTCGGAGCATCTTCTTTGCCATCTCCATCTTTCCAACGCTTACACACCACGGGGGTGTCTCAGGCACCGCAAGGTAAATAATCAACATGAGTCCCAACTGTGCCCACTGTGTGTAAATCGGGAGCAGGTAATTTCTCGGGGCACTCCGTGAGATATGTTGGAGGGCCACCTGCGCGAAGAAGGATCCCAGCGTCCACCAGAGACTATACGCCATCAACAGGCCACCGCGGATGCGCGACGGCGCGACTTCCGATATATACGTCGGCACTGTGCTTTGCACGCCCCCGACCCCCCAGCCTGCCAGTAGCTTGGCTACCAACCAGCCTGGCCACGTGCGCGTGGTGCATTCTGCAATGATGCTGCCCACAAGGATCAGCCAATACGTATACATGACGGTCTTCCGACCATATCGACTCGAGATGAAGGGCAAGGTGGTCATGCCGATAATCTGACCGATGCTCATGATCGACGACCAGCCGCTGAGGATGGGAGAGGCAAGCGCGGGCGATCCATCTGCGTTGGACTCAGTAGCGAAGCGGGCAACGAAGCCCTTGTTGGCGATGATACTGGCGTTGATTCTGTTGATGTCAGCACCGAGTCCACTCTATAGACGGTTTGATATACACACCCAATCTGGTAACCGTCCGTCGCTGCACTGAAGGCCATCGCAAAGCAGACAAACGTGGCCATTTTGAACTTCTTGACCGTCTCTAGGACACTGAGGTGCTCATATCCCGTGACGATCTGTCCCCTGGTGGTTGCATCCACTTCAGCATCTAGATTCCCCGGTCCACGGTCTATCGCCTCGATGTGCTCAGTGGTACGGGGTTTCTCCGGTTGCTCCATGCTGCTTTATCGACTCTCTGCCGATCAGGAAATATAATGGTCAATGAGAAAGATACAGGCGATGAGTCTTCCAGGGTTGGAGGAAGCATGATAAATCCAAGTGCACCCCCCTTTTTAACTCCACATACTGGTATCTCAAGGTAGAATTACCACCGAAGTGGCTTGAGCCTGTGACATTGAGCTGATGGCGTCCAGGAGCCGGAGTTGGGTGTTGGACTCTGTAACAGTGTTGCCACCAGCTGTCAACCGTTGCTCTCTCCAGATTCGGCCGTATCCGAGCGCGGGGAAAAAGTCTGGGGACGGCTATTGAGATGGACTCGGGACATTATGAACCGAATCAAAAGCCGACGTGGAGAAGCAGGCAGTTCATGACATGGTGGTTCATATCATGGTCACTATTGCCTTTCTTTGTTGGATATAGTTCAACTGGATTCAAATTCTCGAAAACCATGCTCTTTCGGGTATAGTTTACGAGAGGGGTGGGGTCTGGACTATGGAACAGATGTACCAGTCAACGACGGGACACTCGTTTATGATTTGGGGTAGTACGTCTATACGGGTGCTCTGATTCACTCAGGATTTAACGAGTTTGAGCTCATTTGGTGACATAGAAGCTATTGTTCCGAGTTCTTGGCCTTCATCCTGCGCTCCCTGAACGTATCCCTTAGATACGAAGCAGACCGCTTCGGGGTTCTCGCCAATGTTGTATAGTCTACGTGCGTGATGCCGTAGCGAGGACCAAAGCCTGCAGACCACTCTGTCCAGAGTGGGTCAGTTAGAATGAATCAGACAATAAGGACTAGAAGACACTTACCGAAGTTATCCATCAAACTCCACGCATAGTACCCCTCAACCTTGACCCCATCCTGGTAGATAGCTCGTGAGATCGCGTCCAGATACAGACCAAAGTACGTAATACGAAAATGGTCATCCAGCGCGTTCTCTAGCGATAGCTGCCCCTCTCCAGGGCAGGGACATCCATTTTCGGTAATAACAATGGGCAGGCCATAGCGCTTCCAGACCCAGTTCAGCAGTTTTCGGAAACCCCCGGGAGCGATACGCAGCCACGCCATCCCAGAGACAGGCCCGACAGCTTTGCCCTCGCTGTTCGTCGCGAGTTCCGCCACATTCCCAGTGCAGTCATCGTCAGCGGGAGGAGAAGGAAGCGCGCGCGCGTATTTCGTGGAGTAGTGGTTCATGCCGTAGAACCCATTGAACGCCGCCAGCTCCTTGAGCAGCGCCAGCTCAGAAGCCTTAAAAGTTGGAAGCCTTTCGCCCAGTTGCCCTCGCATGGTGCTGGGATAATCTTTTCCGGGGAAGATAGGGTCACCAAACCAGCCAATGTAAAACTCCAAACGACGCTGTGCGGCTGCGTGGTCTGCTGTATTGGAAGCATCCCAGGGTTCGTAGAAGTGCCCGTTCAAAACGATCGTGATCATGCCATCCTGCTGAGGTCGATAATCTCGGACGTACGCCCGGACAGCCGCCGCATGTGCAAGGATAATGGTATGTCCAACTCTCCATGGCTCAGTGCGACTGTCGCCTCCCGTCGCGGTACTCCGACCAGGAGCAAGGACGCCGCTGTGATGGCCGAAGATGGAGATGATGTAGGGCTCATTGAATGTCACCCATTTCTTGACCCTGTCGCCAAACCGCTCGAAGCAGACCCGTGCATAGTGTTCGAAATCCGCGACGAATTCCGCAGTGCCGAGGAACGCACCGTAACGATCGTAGATTTCTTGTGGAACGTCCCAGTGGTAGAGAGTCACGACGGGTTCGATGTTGTAACGCTCGAGTTCGTCCAGCAGCCTGTTATAGAAAGCTATGCCCGCCTCGTTGATTGGGTCCCAGCGTCCACCAAGAGGAATGATGCGCGACCAAGCAATGGAGAAGCGGTACGTGTCGACCCCATAGGAGGCCATGAGTTGCACGTCTTCAGCTACCTGATTGTAGTGATCACAGGCGACATCCCCATTTTCTCCATTGGTTCTGGAGGGCTCCAGGTGGCTGAAGGTGTCCCAGATGGAGGGCCCCTTTCCGTCCTGTGAGATCGCCCCTTCGATTTGATATGCGGCGGTTGCTGTTCCCCATGAGAAATGCGCCGGGAGAGGGAGTTCCTCGACGGAAGGCAGAGGATCAAAGGGGGCATCGGATTCAGCATGAGGCGTGCAGTTGGCGTCATCCGCCTGGAACATGTTTGCGTTCATCTCGGCGGCCATTTTTGCTGACGGTTCGAGAGGATATGTCTAGAGGGGCAAGTTGGCAGGCCAGTTCTCAGCGCGTATACAACTATCTGAATGCTGATATTTCGTCCGGCTGCGCTTGTCATGCGTATAGTTGACTGTACTACGGAGAGGGCTACCCCGATCCTAAGACGCTCCCCACAGGATCGCGTTAAAAGACACCGAATTTAGCTGACACCATAGCCGATCGAGCGGTCTTTGAAACCAAGCCTAGGCGCAGCTCCAGAGAATTCCCCGTTTCTTGGACCTTATCCTTTCCAACCCATCTCCCCATGTTGTGTACAACTATTACCACCAATCAAACATGACACGAATTAGAGGGGTCCAGTTCGAGCACTACCACTCCCCCAACACCCTTGGGGTAGAGGAGACACGGCCAAGAATCTCCTGGCAGTACAAAGATTTGTCGCCGAATTTCAGACAGAGTGCATACGAAATCGAAGTGTCTGAGCTCTCTCTAGATTCTCTAACCACTCTACTTTCAACGGAGAAGCGGACATCGTCATCCTCCCACCTTGTGCCCTGGCCACTATCCCAGCCGTTAAAATCACGTAAAAGGGTATCTATTCGAGTCAGAGCATGGGACCAAGAAACAAATGCTACACCCTGGAGTCCGCCTGCCTATCTGGAGGCCGGCTTGTTGAGTCGGAGTGATTGGCACTGCGGGCGTATCACCGCTCCATGGAGTCCTGGTCGTTCTGGGCCGGGTCCTGAAGAGCTGTATCGCAAGGAATTCTTGCTTCCTGATCGTCCTGCACTAGGCCGTTTGTACATCACAGCCCAGGGTGTCTACGAAGCCAAAATCAACGGCCAACGCGCTGGGAATCACTTCATGCCTCCCGGGTGGACATCCTACGACGCCAGACTCCGGTACCAGACGTACGATATCACTGAAATGCTTCAACAAGGCGACAACTGCATTGGTGTCCGTGTCGCAGAGGGGTGGTTCTGTGGTCGCATTGGTTTTGAAGGGGGTCATCGCGGTATCTGGGGACCCCATACAGCACTGCTTGTCCAAATGGAGGTCATCATGGTTACCGGCGAGGTGCACACCATCGGGTCTGATAGCTCATGGGAAGTCGCACAGGGGCCTATTACCGCCGAGATCTACGATGGGGAAAAATACGATGCTACTCAGGCAATTCCGTATTGGTCAACGGCTGGTTCGACCACCGGTCATGAGGCGCGCTGGAGTCAGGTTCTGCTCATGCCAGATTTGCCAGAGTCGGTCAAGCTCACAGCCGGCTTTGACGAGCCCGTGCGACAGATTCAATACATAAAGCCTGTTTCTATCCTGAAAAGTCCATCTGGAAAGACCATTGTCGATTTTGGCCAGAATCTCGTGGGGCATGTCAAGCTCTGCAATATCAGCGTTTCTGTTGGTCACAAGATCATCTTGTCCCATGCGGAAGTACTGGAGCATGGCGAGCTGTGCACAAGGCCCCTTCGGATCTGCAAAGCCATCGACAAGTACACCTCCAATGGAGACCAAAATCAGGAGTTCTCCCCGCGGTTCACCTTCCACGGATTTCGCTATGTGCAGATTGACGGCTGGACGGGGGACAACTTGGAGCACTGCATCGAAGCTGTAGTCTGCCACACTGACATGAAGTCTGCCGGGTCCTTTTCGTGCTCACAACCTCTCCTAAACCAGCTGTTCCAAAATATACGCTGGGGAATGCGCGGCAACTTCTTTTCTGTGCCAACGGACTGTCCTCAGCGTGACGAACGGCTGGGCTGGTCTGGGGATCTGGCACTATTTGCTCCGACCGCCGTGCTACTTTATGACTGCTTCAACTTCATCAAGAATTGGCTCATTGATGTAGAGCATGACCAGATCATTCTTGGCGGGGTGCCGCCAATGGTGTCCCCCAATGCCACTCTTCCAGACCCAGTTTGGTGCCGAAGAGTCCCCTGTGCCATCTGGCATGATGTTACCATCCTTGCGCCGTGGGCTCTTTACGAAGAAACCGGAGACACCAGTATCCTGGCACTTCAGTATAATAGCATGATGACCTGGATGCAACGGCTACCTCGGAACAGCACGGGCGCCACCCATCTCTGGGATAGAAGCATCTTCCAACTTGGGGTGAGTAATATGCTCACCTTCCCTGTTCTGTCTAGCCTACTGATCATATAAGGACTGGCTGGATCCCGCTGCATCACCCCACGCCCCGTGGAAAGGGGTGACAGATGCGCAAATGGTTGCCAATGCATTCCTCATTCGAAGTTTAGATCTGATGGCTAGGATATCCGACATCCTAGGATGGACGACTGACCACGAATACTTCCAGTCCGAGTCCCAGGCTGCACGCCACGAGTTTCAAGAAGAATATGTCACGGCAAATGGCCGTATCGTATCAGACTCTCAAACCGCATACTCCTTGGCCATCTGTTTTGATCTGTTGGCCCAAACACAGAGGGAACGGGCCGGGGCACGCCTGGCCCATCTGGTGAGAAAGAATCAATTCCACATTGGGACAGGCTTTGCGGGAACCCCGTTTGTCTGTGAAGCACTGGCCAAAACCGGCCACCTTCAAGTCGCCTATGCGATGTTACTCGAGGAGTCATGTCCGTCATGGCTGTATCCTGTGACTATGGGAGCCACTACAGTGTGGGAACGGTGGGATGGTATACTACCTGATGGATCAGTCAATCCAGGCGAGATGACCTCTTTCAACCATTATGCATTTGGTGCGGTGGGTAAGTTTCTCTTCGAAAGGGTCGCCGGTTTGCAACGAGCTTCACCGGGGTGGAGAAGGTTTCGTGTTGCTCCAGCAATCGGCGCCGAGTTTTTCAACGCTGCTGCTGAGCATTTGACACCTTTCGGGTTGATCTCCTCCGAATGGAAGACAGAAAGAGAAGAAGAGGGGTATGAGATGATGAGATTGAGGGTCTCCGTTCCATACGGTACCACCTGTGACGTGGTGATGCCGGATGAGAAAGGAAGCTTTATGAAGACTGTCGGTTTTGGAAGCTGGGAGTTCGAAACGAAATTTAAGCGGGACTATGAGTGGCCTGTCAAGCCATTGCCAGCAAAGTCAAACTAGCATTAATGTCCTTGTCTTAGCTATTATTATGAGCCTTTGTCTCATAGATAGTTAATTTCGTGTCTATCCAGCGAGTAATCTCATTTCCAATATCCAATTGTTTCTCAATAAATCAATCAATCAAGATTCTATTACCCTTTTGTATACTATTTATTGAAGCTAATTGCCAAGGAGGTGCTGTACCGATAACGCAGGAATCTACTATCCCAACACCCCAAGCACATGGAATCCCACAAATGCAAAGGAGACAATGAAAGAGCACATGGCCAGATCGCCACCTAGTGAGCGATCATCCAGTGGTTTGCATATGCAGAATGAACCAAGTAACGTATCCATACCCTTTTTGGGTTAAGGATACGATATACGAGCGGGTCTGCCTCTCCCCCTGGGACCTCGCTGCAATGGCATCCGAGAGGTCCTTTTCCTCCACACTCAAGTACACGCATGGCAATGATCGTGTCCGTTAGAGGAATAGTTTACGAACATTGACGAGATCACATGGAAAGCAAATATCGAAAAGAGATCTGCATAGCCGATTCATACGCCGACGTAATCGGTGATATGGCAGCGAGGCACATACAAATATCCGTGAGAGACGGAAGTTACACCAACGACAATTCGAGTAATAGGGCACCTGAACAACACCGGTCAAATCAATGGCTTCTGCAATTCTCGGTCTCATAGCGGGGCTCTACCTGGCGCCAACCGCTTTCGGGCAGGCACCACCCCAGCCTGAGTCCTTCCGGGTTGTTGAACTTCCCCTTCCCCCCGTGATAGGAAGCAACGGAACGGGGGCGTGTACGAAGGATGCAAACCCCCATCGAACAGGCTGCATTGGTCGGGAATTTGTGGATTTCCAGTCCGGAGATTTCACGGCTGACGGAAATCACGTTGTCGTCAATCTGGAATTCATCGGTGCTCCAGATGCACCTGACCCTGCCAGTATATACACGGGGGAACAACTTATTCTCGTCAAGGTTGATGGCAAGGTGTTTCCCAATGGAGATCCTTGGAAATGCCTCAGCTGCGGAGTCCCTGAGAAGAATGCCAAATCTCTTGACCCCCAACGGGACTATCCCCACGTTGCTCGAAGCGGAACCAAGGCGCTCTGGGGCCATAACATCCTCGATTGTGGCAGTCTCCCCTTAACGAGCAATAAGTGCACGCCAAACAAGACACATATTTATCCCATCTACTGGCCCAACACGGCAGACGGGTCTGGGCCTGGCGGAGTACCGAGAGAGATGCGGCTGCATCCAGATGACATCCACATCGGATTCAGCTCATTCACGTCGGATGGCGGCCAGCATGCCTACTTTGGACGTCTTGAGTTCAACCCAAGTCCTTCGAGTGGTAACATTCGCAGTCCACGCTACGATATTGTGGACGTGAACCTCCTGGTCCAACCCAACGGCCCCGCGCCTATCATGGCCGACGGTGACAAGCTTCAGCTGCATGATGAAGCTATTAGTGTTGGTGAGCTGCGAGGGTTCAGTGGCACCGGTGACGAGATTCTGTACATCGGCTCACCCCGGGAGGCGAACAATATTGACGTCTTTGCTGTCCACATCATGACTGGGGCAGTCCGCCGACTAACAAGTCACCCTGAATACACCGACCCTCTCGCATTCTCCCATGACAACGAGTGGTTTGTCGCAATGGATACTCGAGCTACCGACCGCCAGATGTGGATGTCTGGCATGCGGTATGTGCCGCCACTTATCGACTTGGTCGCTGTCACCGCAGCGTCGTCCACCAGAAACAACCACCAGCGTCGCTTCTTCCAACCGATATTGATCGACCGCTATGGTGACCGAGGCAACTACTTTGGCCAGCAGATCAATGCAGCAGGAGATGGAAGTGACGGCAGCGCCAACGATCCGAACTGGAATGGCCGTGCTGACCCGGCCTTCTCCCCCGACGGCACCAAGATCGTCTTCTGGCAGGCCCTTGTGACATCGCCTGCATGTGGTGGTGCAAACCCGCTTGTGTGTCCGATTTCGACTGCAGACGGCGGACGCACGTACCGTGTCATGCTGGCGGATCGCTTGGACTACAAACCCACGGAACCTGCTCCTATCTTCAAGGCGCCGGACACGATCCCGTGGGCGACTCCGTTCCCTCCTGGCTCGTCTACCCCAGAGCAGTACACCGTTCCTCCAGGAAATTACACCTTGCCAGGCAAAGTGATTGGCATCGCTCATGTCACACTGATTGCCAATGCTGGCAGAAACAGGCTTAGCACTGTTTCTGTCGAGTATGATGATTATTCTGATGATGGTGACCACATTATCAACGGCCGCGAATCAGTCACAACCACCATACCGGCTGATAATCCGTGGATGAACTACCTTGACTGGTATTCGGACCTGACACAGACTGGCGTCGTCAATGCAACGAAGACTACTGGGCCCGGTGGGTTTCATTTGGCGATCGACGCACTGACAAATATATTCAATGCGAATGGCACACTCACGACTGTGATTGACGGGGCAGTGTATAAACAGCCTGCGAATGGGACTTGACGCCTGTATAGAATGTATCTATACTGGTTATACCTGTTGCGCTGATTACAGTGGACCATACACTCATCATATACCATCACCTCCCATACTAGGATTTGGTACCGTTATAGCAGTAGTCTTCTCTATTACGAACAGGCCATACTTGGTCAGATTATTTATCTCTTGCACAATGCGTTGGAAAAATCAAGTACCATGTCGTTCAATACTATATCGGGTCACTCTTCTTCTTGCTACCATATTCATCGACTGCCACAGACCCATGCTTGTAAAGTCTCTAGAGTCCACGGTGACAAGGTAGTTCCTCCGAGAACATGAAAAGTGGGGAAATGAAGTGTTCACTGCCAATGAACAATGAACGGCGGCAATTATGCGGGGTGAGACTTGTAACGTTACACCTGGTCTGCAGTTCTTTGTATTGGAACTGCTAACCAGGCTTCTCAATCTGTCAGCACGGAGCTCAATACATTCAGATCAAAACGCATACCCGCAGGTTGTTTCAGCATGGCTATCCCCAAGAACGTAGTCGTCATCATCGGATGTGGAGGAATGGGCCTTGCTATCGCCCGTCGACTTGGGAGCGGATCATCCGTCTTACTCGCAGATGCGTCACCCCTTCAACTTGAGAATGCCATCAGCACCCTCCGACAGGAAGGATATGCCGTTGACGGAAAAGAAACCGATGTATCCAGCCTGGATGAAGTCAACAACCTTGCCAAAAAAGCTTCGGACATGGGCCCTATCAAGACTATCGTGCACACAGCCGGACTATCACCAATTCAAGCCTCGCCCGAACGCATTTATCAGGTTGATCTCCTCGGCACTGCAAACGTTATAGATGCGTTCCTCAAAGTGGCTACCGGGGGGGCAAGCTTCGTCGTCATTGCCAGCATGGCTGGCCATGCAATCGAAGAGACCTTTGCCACCGACTTCGAACAGCATCTCGCAACTGCCCCGACGCAGACACTCCTCTCTCATCCAGAGCTGGACACTGGTCCATACGAAGCCGATACCCCTGAATCTCGGATGGCTAGTGCAAGGGCATATGGAATTTCGAAGCGGGCAAACATCGTCCGAGTCCAAGCTTTCGCCGCGGCATTCGGGACCAAGGGAGCAAGAATCAACTCCGTCAGCCCGGGTGTTATATCAACCGTGATGGGCCAGCGTGAGCTGGACGGGCCATACGGTCAACACATTCGGCAGATCATCGAGGATGGCCCTGCCGCACGGATTGGAACGGCGAGTGATGTTGCCAATGCGGCTGCTTTCTTGGCAAGTGATGAGGCCAGTTTTATTACTGGGACTGATTTGTTGGTTGACGGAGGCTCGACATCATCACGGAGGTGGAATAAAGGCCCTAGCTTGTTTTCTTGCTGATTAAGTGGTCCTAATGTCCATTAGCGCTATTGGGGGTTTCTCATGTGGTTACAAGACGTACTGCTCGAAAGGCTCGATGTATCGCGAGCGGAAACACTCAGTCTTGCATTTATTCCATACTTATGCATCTCCTCCTGCATCGGTAACTGTCAGTGACGACTGAAAGACCACAGTTGGGCATGGTCTTTATATTATCATGCTGGTTCTCCTGTCCCCGCATGTCGATATCCACGGCCATAGTTTAGGGTATATGTGTTCACTGGTACATTATATTCAACCTGGGGACGTATTAGATATTCTATACACATAAAAATACAATCCAAATGCAGGATCGCAACATCTATCCTGGTAGTTATAGCACATGTACTGAACATCTATCTTAAAGCAAAACCAAGGTCAGAAGTTTGACCATCTCTGTGACATCCTCCAACTCGCCAATATACATGACGTGTCTATCAGGCCGGACCAGAACAAGACATCCACTGTCCTTACTTATTCCATACCTGCTATATGCATCACCAAGAGTCCAGGTTCTCGATTCGTTGTTATCAACGAAGACTTGGCGGAAAGGATCCCCATGCATGAACAGGAACGGGGGCAAGTCAGCAATTTCGACATCATCCCTGCTAGCGCTGTGCACGACCAGGATCTCAAAGACATCCTGAGGGGCTATGGCACGCTGACCAAGACGGTGTAGAAAAGCATCTGGGAGCTCTAGCACCTGGCTGACGTGTTCCAGGCGGCGTAGCTGTGCTGGTTGTGATACCATGCCAGCGAAGATGACAATCCGGTATCGACCGTCACTTGGGAAGGATTTCCCAAAGTCAACCGGCTCTCCATTCGCATGTCTTTCCACTCTTTCCGAGGGTAGGCGTCTGCCTACAGGAATGCCGGGTGCCAAATGTTGCTTGGAAAGAACCAGGCTACCTTGCCTAGCAACCAGCAACCCAGCCCCGTACTCGATTGCTGTTGTGCTTGAAAACGGAAGATTACCCCGTAGTCCTTCATTGGTTCCTTGAACCGAGAGATTCGAACCCATGGGCGACTCATCCGATAAGGCTTTATCGAAAGCGACGAGTTGTTTGGTCGTCAATCCACGCTCTTCGTCATATGTCTGTAGGATAGCAAGAGGAGAAATTCCCTTCACGACGTGGGCAATCTTCCACCCCAGGTTGTATGCTGACTGAACTTAGAGAAAGCTTATACAACGCCTGGGAGTAGGAAACTTACCGTCTTGCATACTGAAGTTCATCCCGATCCCAGCTCTGGGGGAATGGACATGCAATGCGTCACCAACCAGGAAAGCACGAGAATGCTTTGAGGCCGAGCTTGAGGCTCGACGCCTGGTCCCAAATACTCCACACCAATCAATGTGAGTGACGTTGATCTCATATGGAGAAATGATTTCCTTGAGTGACTTGATAATGACTTCTGGAGTTGCTTCAGATCTGCTGGGGACTGGGGCTGCAATGCGTAGCAATCCATCCTCCCTTGGTACAAATCCCGCTCCACGCCCGTCCTTGACAATCATCGATTGGATTCGGATATCCGCTTTGCGCTTTGTGAGCGTATGTCGCAAGATCAAATTTATCGAGAAGGAGTTGCTTACGAAAGTTCGATGTGGCAATGCAGTCCAAAATCCCCCCCATACTCTCCTCTTCACCGTCATCACCGAGAAAGTCGAAACCCAAAGCTTTGCGAGTCCAGCTTCGGCTTCCATCCGCCCCGATCACAAACTTGGCGTGGATCATTTCCACGCTTCCTTCTTTGCCGGTAACCTTGCGCTTCAAGTATGGCTCATCTGCCGGGTTATAGTTGAAATCTCCAGGCTGCGGTATGGTCTCCGAATTGGAAGCCGCGGACAATTCTTCATCCGTGAGATGGCACACGGTCAACTTGACAGCATGGGCTTGTGGATCATCTATGCTCTGCTCGTCGATATCAATAGCTGTCGCCATGACTCCTCGCTCAACTTGGAGTTCGTTGAAAGCTTTCATGCCATCCAGCAAAGCGCGCCCTGTGTTGCCTGAGAATAGTTAGAGGCCTTCCTGGAAGTGAAAAAGACCGGATCCAACCTTGGCTGGTGTGAACCAAATGGTATTGGCCCAGTTCAGGGTACCATTTCGGAAACCGAGCCACACGCTTCAAGGGTACATCCTTGCTGCCAGCCTACGTGGACTGCGTCAGATAGAGTCTAGGCAACGCGAAGCGAAGTGCACCAACCCAAGTTGTCATTTCCATTGCGGGAGCAGCTCTTTTGTAGAGGTCTTCTACAATGCCGATGGAGTCAAAAATGTCCAGTGTTCCAGTCTGCATCCCATCAGCGTGGCCTCTGAACACCTTTGTAGCGCGGGCGTCAATGATGCGAGTCTTGACACCGCACCGCGCCATCCACAAGGCTGCCATGAGTCTGCGTTTCAAGGCGTCAGAAATGAACTCCACGGGTAAGGGCTTCTTGGGTTGAAAGTTGTTTACCCTGATGGCCCTGCTCCAATAATGACCACATCTGTGGTGGACTCGAGAGATCCCGTCATGATGTTGCTGCAAATTGTAGGTGTAGAGAATTAGAAGGTATTGAGAGAGTGTTGATGCGGTAAACAGAGCTAATGTCTATAGTGCAAGAATGACCTATGGGTTTTGGATGGGAATTGTCACGATTTAAGTATCTGTCCTTTGACGGAACAATCGGACATTCGGGAATATCCCCGTCCCACTGCTTAACTGATTTAGTATTTCGAAGTAGGGGGATCTTCATGGTTATTGCAGATTCTCGTTGAATCTGAGACAGCCACCACAAGTTGTGACTATCAACACTCTGTCAGACAGTAGGTACCAGTTACCTTCATGCGCCGAAATGCGATTAGTCAGCGCAAATTTGCTATATCCAACGTCCGAAACTAATTTCTGCCTTAGGAAGACTCCATGGCGAAACTAAAAAGGAAAAACAAAACAAAAAGGACTCATTGTCTACGTCCGAGACCTGGACCGAGCGATTTGCCACGGTTTTCGCTATAGGTTGTTAGCAAGAAGCCATGGCAACTAGATCTGCGCATCCAGGTACTAGGCCGCCACAAGCACGGGCTACCACTGCAATGGGAACATAGGCACTAGTCAGAACCAAGTTTTTGCAGAAATCCTTCAGACCCGAATGTCTCCAAGATCCAGCCAGGAAACAGTAGGAGGCTGGAGGCAAACACGATCATGTTCTTCCCCGCACCGTATAAGCAATAATTGGAATGCCGGCAGTGAATATTTATTCAGGCATGAATCCAGTCTTCAAGCTATATCATCTATGCGCGTTTGTTTGATCTAGAATTGGTTATCATCCTTATTATTCGGTTCCGAGATGTCATCTCTTAAGCCTATCATTTTGTACTCCCATACGCGAGGTCCTGTTCCATGGAGAGTCTCCATCATACTAGAGGAATTATCTATCCCTTACGAAACAAAGTACCTCGAGACTCATGAAATGAACGCACCGTCGTTCAAGTCACTCAACCCGAATGCTAAAGTTCCTGCCGTTGAGGATCCTAATACTGGGATCAGACTATTCGAGGTAAGCAGTAAGTTTGCTACCCATGTGGCCATAGAGACCTAACTTGGTAAAATAGGCCGGCGCTATTATCCTCTATCTTCTTGATACTTATGATCCATCCGGCACTCTGCACTCCCTGTCAGGTCCAGGAAAGTACTTGGAACTGGCATGGATGCAATTCCAGGCGTCCGAACAACATATGTATTACAGTCAACAGGCCTGGTTCCTCTACAAACACCCGGAGCATGTCCAGTCCGCTCTCGACCGCTACCAATGGACGATTAAACGAACCATCGGTATGCTCGACGAGTACCTCAGGACAAGTGGCCAAAGCTATCTCGCTGGCGACAAAGTCACTTTTGCTGACCTTGTCTTTGTCGTTACCAACGAGTCGGTTCCCCAATTGCTGCCAGGGTATGACCCGTCCGAGGAATATCCGTATTATGCCGAATGGAATTCTGCTTTGGTTGCACGACCCTCATTTAAAAAGGTGGCTGCTGATAGAGCAGCTCTTGGTCAGCCACTTGGGAAGGTCGATCAGAAGCATATTGACAGCTACGTTTGGAGGAAAGATCCAACCCACAAATGGTAATATCCAGTATCCATAGCATAGGGGCCTTGTCCAAGAGTTACAATTTAGCTCCAGCCCCATCATCTCATGACTTCCGAGGGTTACTTTTTTGGTCTTTTTATATATCTAGCTCTAGCTTCAGGATACGACTTACAGTTATTCACCTCTTTTTTGACGCACTCTGGCCTCCACAGCTATTCAAGCATGGCTTAGGAAGTCTCCATAGTAATTGCCAATCCAGGATCCGTCCCGACTGTTATGGCTGTCGAAGTCTACATGCCATTACGGATTTAGGGAAGAGGCGTCCGCTGAGTAAGCGCAGTTAACCCTCCGTCCGAAAATCCCGCGTAGAACTATACATTTAGGTAGGTTTCGGGAATCGGAAAACACCTTCCCGGGCCCGACGGAGCACTAATGAATGTACTCCGAGGTACAAATGGGAAGACCCGGATGTGCTAACTCGGTGCATACTCCGGAGTAGGGGCTCTGTCTCGCGATCTTTCTTTATTCCTCTGATATTTTTCCTCCAACGTGCATCTGGGTTTATTTTGCCCAATTATACCCCTGCTGTGGAATCAATGACAAGTGAACAGTCGAATTCCCACCTTCGGCGGCAAGGTGGCAAGGCTTGCGATGCCTGCGCTCGAAGAAAGGTAGTCATAAACTAGCCCTGACTTGACCAATTCGATTCGGGTAACATGAAGGACAAAACCATAGATCAAGTGTGATAAGGCTTCTCCAAAATGCGACTGGTGTACGCACCAAGGCACCCCTTGCATGTTCACCAGAAAGTCGCGGAGACAGCGAAAATCCCATGTAACCGGCAGCCAGGTTCGTTTACCCAGTGTTCTAACAGCAAGAGAATGGGCCTGATTGCCTTCGCAGAAACGAGCTGCGCAATTGGAAGCGCGGATCTCTGTAGTGGAAGGTATCCTCTGCGACAAGTTGGCGAACAAGTCCTCAACTGGCTGCGGTGCCACTCAGAGCCAAATAATGGTCACAGAAGAGTTATCGTGCTACCCATATGGTCTTCGTACACCACCCGGCGACGGGAGGATGCCTGACGTTCGGCAAGAATGGCTTGACTCAAAGTCTGCTGCAATCATTCCAGAGGCTCGAGAATTTGTACGGACGGTCCTAGGCCGTTCAGTGAACCTAGAGTCTCTTTTTCCACCCCATACCCCATGGAAAAGCCATGCCACTGGGTATGTGAGTCGACAGATGCTGGTGCAAAGGTGGATGGAACTACCAGACGTCCGGATTGTCAATGACTGTGTGGGGGCATACTACAGCTCGTCTGTACGCCTTATTCTCCCCGTAATCGATCAAGCTCTCTTCAAGGACACCATCAACCTGGCCTTCTCGACTTCATTGGTCTCTCCCACGGGCATCTTCAGCGCCCAGGCATGTATTTGGGCCTTTCTATGTTTATCTTCGATATGGGGTTTTACTGTGGCGCATCGACCACAAGCCGACGCGACAGCCTTCGCGATGGAAGTTGATCGCTACATGCCTCGTGTTCTTGAAGAAGGCACGATTGACGGACTTCAAGCTCTTCTAATGCTGGTATGTCCTTACCGCCGCCAACATCTTGCTTGGTATATGCCTCTGACCTGTCTTCTCGGGTTAGACAATCTTTCACTGTTTTTCTGGAAACCTCCAGACCGGACTATACCTGGATTCCCTAACAAGCCGACTAATATATAAATTTGGCGCCCATTTGAAGCGTCACTCGAATGGGATGCCCCGGGTGGATTACCACCTCCGCAGTTTGTTCTGGACTGCATATGTGCTTGACAAGGAGTTATCCATTCGAATGGGCCAACCAGCCGCCATCCAAGACGAAGCTTGTGATCTCACAGTCCCTCCAGGTTACGATGACCTGCTTTCCAGCCTCTCTTTATGTAGAGTCCATGGCCAGACGGAGTCGAGAGCTTACTTATATCTGACCGACGTCCGATTGATACAGATCAAATCTCGCATACATAGCGCAATTTACAGTCAGCCAGCCATACACAAGTCAGATGCTGAGCTTTTCAAGACTGTTCGTGAGCTGGATGAAGAGCTTGAGGTGTGGAGACTGTCTGTCCCCTCACAATACCGACCCTCACTCTCATCGGGCACTCTCCAACTCAATATGCGCCCCCCATTCACTGTTCATGTCACCAACCTGCAGATGGACTATTACCATTGCCTGACCATGATTCATCGAGCGTGTAGCCGATCCACGATATGGACTAGTGGTAGTGCTACTGTGCCTAATGGCATTGCTACGTCCTTCAAGCTTGCGGTGGAATCGAGTCGAAGATCTCTCAGTCTTTTAGAAAATCTATTGCCCATGTTACCGGAGGGAACATTCTGGTATGCTAATCTTACTTTGGGTCCGCTGTTAGCAACGCTTACCATCGTTTAGGTGTTTTGTTTTTCATCCATTGTCCGCTGGTTTAACCATATTCGGAAGCATCCTGCTTTTCCCTTTTAATGCCGACACTCCCCAAAACTTTGCCCTCCTCGAGTCTGCGGCCTCCTTAATCAGGGCGTTACCCATGACCTCCAAGCAAGTACACAAGTATGGCCTTGTAGAATTTGTCACAAAGCTCAGTGAACGTGCGAAGCTAGCGTGTCACGAATCCGCCTCGTCTTTGTATACGACTCGGTGATTATTGTCAATGTTTTGGTGTAGATCCCAATCGAACAGGTATAATATTGAATAAATTATGATTTCCTGACCACCTCTACCCACGTATAACCAACGGAGACGCTCATAGGGTAACTTTACTATGACCCTCGAAACCTCACGTACCATGCAGGCGAATTACTCCTCATCTACTGCACCCACACGCCTCCGTAACCATCAATATCCCGCGCAATATCTATACCTTCCCCTGGACTATTCTCTGGGTTGCATATGGGGTTGCCGTCTTCGGTGCAGTTGTCGTCGTGAGACTAGGGCTTCCTGCGTACCTGTCCAATAAAGGCTCGTACAGTAACAAGTCCTCAACTGTTCTGAGAACTACTCACGGGGATTTTCTTTTCTGCTCATTTGGCAATTGTGGATCAAAGCGGGAAGGACCCTTTATTGGAATAGAGATGGTGGAATCGACTATCGATCTCGGGCGTACGAGGCAGGGGAGAGATGATCAGCGAGAACAGTTGTATCATAATCTTCCAGGGTCAGATAAACGTACCGTATTGGTCTATTTACCCTATTCGTAATGACATGGCCTTTTATTTGGTATATCCTTTTCTGTTGTAGCCATAAGGCCATGTATAGAAAGGCGTGGCGGTGCGGAAGAATGCCAAGACCATCGGATTGTGGCTCAGTTCAACGTCATCCGAACAAGCCCAGTTGATTCATCCGTCACTCCATGACTTAGGAACTGCCTGCAACAAGGTCCAAGCGACCGAATCCAGGATGAGCAGTATGTCAGAGGGACGTAAGCCCCAGACACCGAAACCGCAGCGAGTGCTTGCCTGCGTGCTGTGCCAGCAGCGCAAGGTTAAGTGTGACCGCCGGTTCCCTTGTGCGAACTGCACTCGGTTGAAAGCTACCTGCGTACCGGCCACACTTACTACACGGAGGCGAAGGCGTCAGTTTCCCGAGAAAGATCTGTTGGAACGTCTGCGCAGATATGAGGATCTCCTGCGGCAACACAATATCCTAGTCGACCCGCTGCCCAACCGACCCGATGAACGTGAAACAATCACCAATAAGGTCGGTAAAAGTGGGTTAGAAACCGGAATGACAGAGTCAGACGGGCCGAGTCCAGCGTTATCGGCCACACCACAGACAGTATATGAGCCCAGGTATTGCCCTCTGCCTAAAGCACGTGTCCAGTCACTAATAGTGTAAAGGAATGTCTTGCATGCTATAAACAGAGGGGTGTGTATGAGCACCGAAAAATTAAGGCTTCGCTAATGGCTCTGCTACAGGGCCGAAACATAAGCAATGACAGTGATTCTTCAGACGATGATATCTGGGAGGTCACCGTCAAGCATGCCTGGGATCAACTATTTATCCACGACGAAACCTTCCTATTAGGATCGCGGAAATGCTCGGTTGACCTGACAACACTACACCCTGAACCAGTCCAGATTATCCGACTCTGGCAGACCTACCTGGACCACGTCAATCCGTTGCTCAAACTTACCCATACCCCTGGGCTGCAAGGCCGGATCATCGACGCGGCCGCCAGTAACGCCGCGCAGATTGATGCAACCACTGAGGCTCTGATGTTCAGTATCTATTGCATATCAATACTAAGCCTAACGACAAAGGACTGCCAGACCATATTCTCCTCGTCAAAGGAGGATCTGTTGAGGGCGTATCAATTCGGATGTGAACAAGCGCTATTGAACTCCGGCGTTTCACGGACTACCAATCGCGAATGTCTCACAGCGCTGTTTCTCTACCTAGTACGTCGCTAAGCTTTTGCACACTATGTCATCCTCGCTAAGAAAGTTCCAGCTGTCTTTCGGAAACTCCGCCGATCCCCGATCTCTATCCTCCATGTTTGGTTTAGCAATTCGCATTGCTCAGCGTATGGGCATCGACAGCGAGACTGCGAATGCCAAATGCACCATATTGGAAGCTGAGATGCGTCGAAGGCTATGGTGGTCGCTTGTGCTTTTCGACTCTCGTATCACTGAGCTGGGTGGTATCAAGTCATCGACATTAGCTCCAACCTGGGATTGCAAGCTCCCGCTCAACGTAAATGACTCGGACCTCTGGGCCGAGATGAATCAGGCACCGAATATCCAACCAAAAGTAACTGAATCTCTCTTTGCAGTTGTTCGATGTGAGCTCGGGGAGTACCTTCGGCATGCCGAGTTTTATCTTGACTTCACAATGCCAGCCCTGAAAGCACTCGCCAAAGGTCACGAGCCCAGCACTGGCGGTCTAGATGCTCTAGAGCGGATGTTGAACGAGCGGTATCTCCAGTTTTGTGACGTGGGGAATCCACTGCATTTCATGACCTCCTGTGTCACGCGTGGAACTCTTGCCAGATACAGACTCATGGAACACTACGCTAGACGAACTCAATCGTCCGCGGAACAGGCGGACGCTGACACGGATCTTGCGCTCTCTTATGCCCTCTCTATGCTGAGATCAGACACAGAGATCAGAACGTCCCCTCTGACAAAGTGCTTTGTATGGCTCACACAATTCTATTTTCCAATGCTCGCATACATGCACATTATGCAATATTTGAAGCGACGACCAGTTGGTGAGACAGCAGAAGCAGCATGGGATGCTTTGGCGGACAGCTTTGATGCTCGCTTCGACGTGCTACCCAGTGGGAATCCTCTGTTCGATATATTGCTCAAGATGATCACGCCCGCCTGGGAGGCCCGCCAGAAGGCATGCCAGGAAACCGATCAGTCATTGCCAATACCTCGGATTGTGTCACGCATCCATTCCGAAATGCCGCTTCCGAACTCCAATCCAAAATGGAACGCCACAAGTAATACTTTGACCCCTACTGCCAGTGATGACAACACCCTTCCGACCCCTATATCGAGCGGGTTTTTTCCAATCGGAGAAAGTGGTGATGCCACGGCCGAGCAGGGCCTAAGTGGCAGCCTTGGCATACCTGAGCTGTTTTCGTTTGATTTTGATGGCGATGAGATCAACCATAGTGGTATGGATTTTTCCTGGGGGGCGAGTTACCCCTGGTGAATATGCTGGCGAAAGTGGCGGTTTCAACTTAATAGCCACTAGGTGCTTCAACGCCAAGATAAGACATCCCGGGGCTTGTCCTTGTTGGAAGCCACGCTTGTCCGATATGACATTCTGAACAATGGCTGAATTATCCCAGTCAATGGATGCAACTCTACAAAATCGCGCACGTTGGCGGGAACTTTGCGATTGGCGCAGAAATCTCCCGAGCCAATATGAAACGGCTCCCAGCATTATGGCGCCATGAATACATGTTGTCTGCCAAGACGCCGGTGCACTAGGCTTATACAAATGTGACGGTTTGTGCATATGGACGGGTTCCGGCCCGAGTGATCTGCGGTGGAGCAATTAACCTGAGTTTACACGTTCCCATTGTCAGGAACCACACCCCAGTAGCATAGGTGAACGAACGTATGCTAGATATTCTGGTGGGCCCGGAAGACCGGAAGAAAAGACCTGTCATCGGCTCGTGGTGGATGCGTTGTACTTTTGGACCATGTAAGACCTCGCAAGGGGGTGTTGGGGTTTAATTAACATCTGCCTAGTGAGATCTGGACCGCCAAAGTGCATATTATTAGCCCCCTTGGAATGCAATCCCATAGGCCATGTCCAACCAGCCCCAATGCCAGTGTTGAGAGTGGGTAGTTCCGACAAACAGGGAAGACAAGCCTGGCTTATACGATTGATCGTCCGATTAGGTGCTTTTGTTGCATGCTCCTGGCAGCAGACAGACAGGAATGTTCGAACTATCATACTATTATCTTTTCTTGATTTTTATTTAAATTTGAACTGCATTGTGTCTCTGTAGTTGGTTTCCCATGATCAAAGGCAATGCCAATTGCCCACTAGTACAGCAATTAGACATCGCTTCGAAAGGACTCATGATCGGAGCTGGGAGAAGTCCGAGTCCGCCGAATCCCATCGTAACGGACCTCGTAGTCTATAGTCTGCAAAATCACATCCTCACGCAGGTTCCTCTGGCTCTCCCTTCGATCCACACCGTGAAGAGAAGAACCCCCTTGAAATATATTCCGACTCTTGGAGCCTCGCGGTCGTGTCTTCTTCAAACCTACCTGGCTACCGGATCTCGACCCTGATCTATCACCCGTATTATTTGATTGTCCACCCGAGACGGAAAACTCGAAGAACTCTGTCACAGCCCCAGCCATCATTCCCGTTTGCAGGTCGGCCAGAACACGCCTCAGTGGCGGGATGCAGTTGGAGACAATCGACGTACTGAGCACGAGTTGAAGCCAGATTGCAGGCATAAGGGCATGCCATGTTGGATCCGGCGGTGTCGCCTGAAAGACGGGGCGAAGAGAGAGTAGTCCTGGAATTGTGAGTGCCGGGACACTGTATACAGTTAGGCTCGACTGTTTTAAAATCCAAGAACGACACCTACAATAGACGAATTGCGAAGAGCGCGGAGAACTTGGTGACGCCTCCACTGGATCATTCGGACAGTGCACAGAAGGATAACAGGCAAAATGATTACGGCCATGTCCAGGATAATATGAACAGCAGCTAGCCCAATGTAGAGAGCGTGCTGGTGAGTGCATCGCTCGGAAGTGAAATGCCACGGCTCTGGCTGCTTGCATTGCACCCCTAGCCCTATCAGGCCTGCCAATGCCCATATTCCAATTGCGACAAGCGTGACGTTGCATGCGTATTTGATCTTCTCAAATGGCTTCAGCGATAGGATGAGGAGAACGACGGCTGCTTTGGAACAGGCCAGAACAGAGATAGCGAGGAGTTGGCTAGCATAGAGATTCTCCGGACAGTCAGAATCGAACGTCGCGCGGAAACTTGCTTTCTTACCCTGCTATAGATCCGGAATGAGGTATCGCTCACTGCATCCCTGTGCTTCCCAATGCCATGAATGCCGGCCAGGTTGATGCATACTGTCTGAGGGATGAACAAAATCTAGCCGACGACAAGTTGCATTAGACAGGCTCCCTTGAGAAGGTCAAGGACTCACGCAAGCAAATGCTGTGATGGAATCGCTCAAAGGGAGGCTCCTAAGCGCTCGTACTCGTGATATGACGGTTGTCGTGGTCGCAAGCACGGTCAAGATGAGTAGAAAAGTGCTCACAGTGACAACCCAGCCGCCATGGTCGTTGGCGGTAATCGGAAGAAGCGGCGGCAGCAGATCATCTGCGCTGGTTGACATGGCCCCGATAGAATGGTTTGTACAGCGCAGGATTTTTCATTATGCTGTCGATATGAAGTCCAGGTGTTGAGGACAAGGAATCATACACCAGATATTGTTCGGTTGATAGTGGCAACCTGTGTCCCAAAGCCAGGCGCCCTCTGTGTTATCGACAGGGATTCTATAGTTCGCCTTATCCCCCTGTCCAAAGGGCACGCTTCCATGCAACTAAATGTCCGGCACGGGGCGAAGGAATTCAGGCCAGGAACTATTTATGCAACCTGGAATGAGGATCCCTCCATGCATCCCTGCCGCGGCCAATATTGTATCGCTTACCACGACAACCCTGGAGCGGACTTATTAATCCTGTTTTAGAGCTGTGTCTCCTGTCTCCCCTCATCTGCAAGTTGAATTTCAAATTTCTCCCTGTCAAGTCGCCATATCACAATGGCAAAAGCAATGGAGGTGCACGAGATGGCCTCGTTGAATACAGGCCATGACCTGCCTAATCAAGATGGGAATGTTTCCAACAGCAATAACCGGGGCACCAACAATGCTCTTAGAGAAAAAACGAAAGTGAAGGTAGCAAACAACTCACTGCGGGTGTAGATTGTACCATGCTGACACGCAGCCAAGCGATTGTTCAACTTCACTCAGATTTTCTTCTTCTCGCTTACGTTTATGTCGAGCTGGGAGACTCAGGCATTGTGGGTTCTCCTACAAAGCAGTCAGCAGTGGTACTAACTCCACCAGAAACCTGAATGCAGTCCTTACCAATGGCGGCCCTGAAGCCCTGGCCTGGGGAATCGTCATTGTCATCTTTGGTGCAATGGCTCAATCTGCTTCATTGGCAGAAATGGCTTCCATGCAGCCTATCGCCGGAGCACAGTACCACTGGACGAATTACCTGGCACCTCAACGTCAGAAAAAGTTCATCACCTGGATGCAGGGTATACCACACCATGTCCAATAGGTATATATCATCACTAACTTTAATAGGATGGGTGACTTGGTTCGCGTGGATTTCATTACTCTGCGGTGTCGCCAACACTACCGCTACCATGCTCCAAGGGTTAGCCAGTGTCAATTACCCCGAGTACGAAGCGAAGCAATGGCACGTCACCCTGATCATATTCGCCATGCTTATCGTCCAAGCTCTGATGAACATGTACACATTCTGGTTGATCCCGTGGATCGAACTGATGGCTGGGGTCCTCCATATATGCCTTCTGGTCATCTTCCTAGTCGTCTTCGCCACACTAGCTCCGCGCCATACCGCAGAGTTCGTATTCTTGCGGACCCAATCGCTCTCTGGGTGGAATAACACCTTTGCGTCGTGGAACATCGGCTTGCTGACACCAACATGGGGGTTTGTCGGTTAGTAAAGCCCAACAATACCAATTTTCTGTCTCTCATCAATCAATACAGGCTTCGATGGTGCGGTCCACATGAGTGAAGAAACCCGTCGTGCACGGCAAGCAGTCCCGCGATCAATGTTCTACACAGTGGTCGTCAACGGCCTCTTGGCATACGGCATTGTAATCTGTATCCTCTTCACCATGGGCTCCATTGAGGCTGCGCAGAGTTCTGCTTTCCCCATCATCGAGATCTGCCAACAAGCTACAGGGTCTGTAAAAGCGGCCACGGCGATGGTTTGTGGCTTGCTCGTGATCTCGCTTTCCGTCACACTGGCCAGTATTGCATCCGTCTCTCGACTTACGTGGGCCTGGGCGCGTGATGGTGCTTTACCTAGTTGGTTTGCTTATGTAGGTCCACCCAGGGTACATATGCTGACAGTGCTAACCCTCATTACAGATCGACCGACGTCACAACGTCCCCGTACGTGCTGTCTGGCTTCCAGTCTTTGTCGTCATGTGCTTGTCATGTCTGAACATCGCAAACACGGCTGCCTTTGGCGCTTTCGTCGCCTTGGGCTCTATCGGTCTTTTCGTATCTTATTTCCTTGCCATCGGCTGCATGGTGCATAATCGCTTTCGCACTGATGCTGCGCCCCTCGGCGACTGGAACATGGGAAAGCTTGGGCTTCCTGTTAATATCTTTGCCTTGGTCTATACGGCTTGGGTCACTGCCTGGCTTGCCTTCCCATCTTATCTTCCCGTGACTGGGCAGAATATGAACTATGCAGCACCTATCTTTGGTGCCTCGACGTTGTTTGCGTTGGTGTACTGGTTCATCAAGGGCCGTACGCGTTGGCCTGGGCTGAATGAAGAGGTTGTCCGTCTGGTTGTGGAAGAGGGTGAACTTCGCCTGAAATGAAGATTGTGTAGGATATTGTCAGTGCCATGCTTCGGAGATATATAGCGTAACTCTCCCCAAAACCATCAAACACGACCTGGGATACCAGGCTACAAGAATAAAAGCACCAAATGCTTTGACGGATGGTCCAAAGATGAGGGAAATAAAAGCCCATGACGCGACACAACCCGTACATCGACATATTCAGCCAAAACGGGACAACTTGTCAAGAATGTTTTCCACATGCGACCCAGTTCACAACACTAGCACGATCTATCTTAGAATTAGAACTGCTTCATTTTACTCTCGAACTGTGTGAATGTCTATCCAGACATAGTGGCAGTCTTGGCTATAGAATGGCAATACTAATGTCGGACTTCGCTGATTGCTACTCAAGATTGATTTGAGGAACAAGACACTCCATAACGGGATCGCTTCTCTAGTGTGATGGCCTAAAGGCCATATATACATGCTTAAACTGAGCCCACTCGCCCTGATACTTGACATTGAGCTCTCCATGTTTATGCGTACAGAGCCAACTGCCGCCACTCTTGAATCTCAACCAAAAAGTCCCATTGACTTGGTTCTCTTGGTACATGACAAGAGAATCGTCGTGAGAGCTGCCGTGCGCCCACTTGACCCAGTCCCCCGAGCGAGTAAGTAAAGCCCCCGTATTCATGTCCTGGAGCGTCATGCCCCCCGGGCACCATTTGATGCTGATCCTAGTAGATGCTGATGCGTACTGTGGGGTCAATGCGGGTTTGCGATTGTTGGAGTATAGCGAATGGCTTTCTCAGTACCGAGGTACGGGTTGCTCTAGCTATGAGGGACGCCATGATGTTGTTGCACAATTTCCAAAACGAATTGATTGATCCTGCTTGTTCAGACTACCGCATATATAGTTTTATGTTTGCCAAACCACGCGAATATAACACCTAAGCTGTGGATTCATTTTCCAGAGACTCAAAGACCCATTCTACTCCATGCGGGGGAACCTGGTTCCCCCCGAGACGGGACATGATGCCAAGAAGATCTAGTCTCCGAATAGGAATCGTACGATGCGGCTGTATCATGCATGGGAAGCCTTTGATGTTGGGAGCGTTGTCTGAGTAGTGTAACAAATACTCCTGTTTTCCAAGGAGGCCATATCCAGACACTGATGAATCCGAAGGCTGATACTTTGTTGCTGATCTAAGATGTAGTAGATAGGCTCATTAGTGTACCTTCAGCAGTATGAACCCTGACTCCAGACAGACCACAAGTCTTGTCGAAACATTCTGATGCAGTAGAATAAAACAAACACAGTGAACTAATTCAAAGGCTATGCGGTTAACGCAATAAGCCCGTGCAGGATCTATGACGAACGCGGTCTAGGGAGGTATCATTCCCCTTGCATGATGCCACGTACGTGATCAACAGGGGGCTGCGTTAGGTCGCCAGACCTTCTAGAAAGAAACCATCCAGCATCATCTCAGGAGTAGAGTCCTGCGTCTTTGTCTGCTTTGGTCTTTTTATATGTCATAAGAATGTTTAGCCATATGATTGTCGGACATGGTGACGCGAAGGATCATAAGCATCCGCGTCTAATGCACCCTAGCCTTCTGATCTAACTTCTTTTTTAACCTTAAAATAATCTTTGTCTCACTGCAAAATGATCGGATTGTTTCACAGCCCAATTCAGGATCGAAAAGATGCATGCCACATACCAAGATTTTATTACTGCTCAAATGACGCGTCATGTTCTAGTTTTGCAGCGTGCTCTAGGAACATCAAATGTCATTTGCAGGGTGCTTAGGACAGGAGTCTTACTGTAAACATGACCGAAACAATATTCTATTCTCATATATATTCGAACCCAAAAAACACCAAAAACTGCTAACAATACACTCTATGTATGCATACATGGCCGAAAGCCACTGCAGGCTATCCTGTCAAGGCAGCGATACCAAGTTGACGTTACTATGTGATTCGCCCAGAGGTGTGAGGCCCACCAAACTGTCATTCTTCGACCCCCCAAAAGTCTTCAGAATCTCCTCCTTGGACGCATCACCCAGTCCAAGAGCCTGCAGATTCCGTCCGCTCTGCCCAAAGTCACAGCCATTGATGACAGACGCGACATCAATAATGGCCTTGATGGTGGGCGAGCTCAGCCCGACCTTGAGGCCAAGCTCATACCACGGGACCAGCACATAGGCAATGTCTTCACGCACGTAGCGATGCTGCAGGTTGGTCGGAGCACCCTTCGTCTTGTTGTGGATCTTGGACCCCCGCGCAAACTGGTGGAATTCCGTAAAGCCCAGCTTGTAATCACGCTCCAGGGTCTCCAGCAACGAGGGGACGTGGAAGTCATATGCCCTTGCGATCGCCATACGCTCTTCGTCCAGTCGCTGGATGACTCGCGACACCGATGGCGACATTCCCTGGCCGTAGAAATGGAAGTTGCCCTGGGTCGCTTCGATCCAGCCTGCGTTCATTAGGGCAGTCGGTGGGTGAATCACCGGTCCGATATTGGCCAGCCCAACCTGGAGAAGACTCTTGCACCACTCCAAGTGCCGGGGGAAGATGGACTGCACCTGGTGGCGGAGGACGCGGAAGGACTGGGGTGAGTGGCGTGCGTGTGTTCTAGATTCGGCTCCGATAGCCAGACAGTCCTTAACGCCTTTCACCATCACCGTATCTCCTGAGATGCGAGTGGCGTATGGAGCCAGTGCAGTCTCGAGGATGTTTGCTGCGTTCGTTCGGGAGCGGGCAGCGATAGAGAAGAAGTTGCCCGGTGCAGCGATGAGGGTATGATGGCGAAGATCATGCTGGCTGAGTTCGTTCAGGAGAGTATCGTGGGCAAAAGAGGGCACTGTCAGGACGATAAAATGCGAGAATCGTACCACATCGCTCATATCACTGCTCGTCTCAATCTTGAACCGTCCTTGCACATTGTCGCTTGCATTCAGATAGCCGCCGCACTTTTCAATCATTCCGAGCGCGCCTCGGTGGTCAGGATGTCCGTAGAGTAGGACATCTTTTCCCCGACTAGCCAGGTCTGCGGCAAGTGAACAGCCACAGGGTCCAGCACCGATAACAGAGACGGAGGATACTGAATCCCAGTCCGAGGTTCCGGGCCTAAGATCCCCTCCGGCTGTACGTTTCGTTGGTACTGCGTCCGATATGTTTGTGATTGCTGGCGACATCTTGTATCTGATCGGTGATTTCAAGTTCAGGATCCAAGTTGCTTCCTGATGATGGCTTTTGTGATGGTGCTTACAGATACCACGGATGGATGGGCGCTTAAATATCTTTGATCGAGTCGTCGCTCAACCTAAGTTGTCGGATACATCCTCACTGCGCAGCTCGTCGACGTAGAACATTCTTCAGCTTGCGTCACACATAGTCCTTGGCATCGATTCTTTTCACAAATTCAGGTATTACGCTGCATCCTGTTGTGGGTATAATTGCAGCCAGCTTACGACAGCGTGGTGATGATCATGTCCGTCGGAGAATTTTCTCCTATCGTGATTTCACATGGCTGGAACATCAATTTGACGCTCTACATCACGCCATCAAGGGATGCGAAAATCATCTTAAAAATAAATCAAATCGGATCATCTGGACTCTTAGTGATGAGCTTGCGACGCAGGTTCCCGGCGTCGATCATGCTGTGGAGAAGGCGCATATCACCAGACTGTAGGGCAGCCTGTCTATCCTGATCCGGTAAACCTCGGCCATAGACTTACACGACGGCTAAGAAACATAATAGTTCTGTGGACCTTATAGTTCCTGGTCCACAATAACTGAAACAAGACCCTTAGGGCTATACACAAAGTCCCAATACTTGCCCCATAGCAAGTCCACCTTCCCGGAGACGTGGCACAGGCGCCGATCATTCAAGGGCGAGACGTGTCTATGCTTGTTACGCTATGGATAATGTGGTTTGGGTGATCATTGAGGACATCAGGGGAAGATTGCCACAGACATAGGGAACTGGCCAGCCTTCCGCGTCATTCTCCATAGTCCTTGCTCCTTGGCGTCATACCAGATTGACGGAGGATTGCCATGAAGCAAATAAAAACAAACCGGTGGGAGAGCTGGCCACACTTCCACCTTCTTGATTACACTCTCTGATACCAGTCGATGGTTATTCCTATTGCAAAATGGAGGTGAATCAAGACATGTCGCCCCCGAGTACCCCCCGTCCTCCGCATACCATCTTTACCAGCTTCCAAAAGACATACATTATTTTTATGGCGTCTGGAGCAGGCTTTTTCTCTTCCGTATCTGCTCCCATTTACTTCCCAGCACTGAATGTTCTGGCCGAGGACCTCGGAGTGACAACGGCGTTGATCAACCTAACTCTAACGAGTTACATGGTACATGCCCCATCCACCCTGAAACTACTGCACCCATGAAGGCTGACAGACAACGCTCTCTAGATTGTTCAGGGAATCTCGCCCATGTTCCTCGGTACCTTCGCAGACAACTACGGCCGCCGACCCGCATACATCATCTGCTTCGTTATCTATATCGCAGCGAACGTCGGGCTCGCCCTCCAGAGCAACTTCGTGGCGCTTTTGCTTTTGCGATGCGTCCAAAGTGCCGGATGTAGCAGTACTATCTCCTTGGCTGCAGCAGTTGTTGCCGATGTCAGCACCAAGGAGGACCGCGGATCATACATGGGCCTAGTCATGGCTGGTTCCTATGTGGGAACGGCCGTGGGCCCTGTCTTTGGTGGTCTTCTAACCCAGTACCTAGGCTGGAAGTCTATCTTTTGGTTCTTGACTATAACCAGTGCCGTATTCTTTCTAGCTCTTCTGCTCTTCTTCCCTGAGACCGCGCGCAATGTCGTCGGAAATGGATCGAGCCCGCCCCAGAACTGGAATCGTCCATTGATGCACTACCTTTATCGCCGAAGAACAGTTTCTCAACGCCCGGCTACAAGTGACAGTTCCCTCGACCAAAGCATTCCCCTTTCCACTTTTGACCAGCTACCTAAGAAAGACAACAACCCCCGGAAGCCCAGTTACATCAAGTCCGTGACGTCTATCTTCCAGAAGCGATCAATTTTCCTCCTCATCGCAACCGGAGTCATGTTCGCTAGCTACATGCTCGTGAATGCCGCAATCCCATCCACCTTTGACAAGGTGTATGCCCTCAACAACCTTCAAGTAGGTCTGTGTTATCTACCCATCGGCCTGGGGGCGATTCTATCAGTCCTCGGGACAGGAAAGCTCTTGGACAGTTATTACCGCCGTTTAAAAGCCGAGGCTGCAAAGAGCATCAGCAACCCTGAATCACCTCAAAAACCGGTGTCGATCGAAAAAGCCCGCTGCACCATCGGTGCACCTCTAGGCGCCGCCGGGGCCCTAGCGGTGCTAGCATTCGGCTGGGTCTTGAACTTCGACGTCCACCTTGCGGCGCCGGTGACGTTTCTGTTCTTTGTCTCTCTGGCGCTGAATGGGGCTTTCAACTGCTCTGCCACTCTCCTTGTTGACTTCCATCCCTCGGCACCAGCTACAGCAACCGCGATGAACAATTTGTTTCGTGGCTTGATGTCGGCTGGAGCCACAGCTTTTCTTGACCCCATGTTGAATGGCATGGGCCGGGGATGGGGGTTTACGCTGGTCGCTGTGGTGGTCATGGGCACGGCGGTCATGTTGGCCCTGCTTGGTTGGATGTACCAACGTGGTGAAGAGGATGACGCTGACAAGGGTGACGATGTATCGGTCGATTGTGTTGTCACGGTTCAGCCTTCGAAGAAGTCAGACGGGTTCTCTGATTCTACGAGGGCCTGAATGTTATACGTATTTCATGTACATATCTACTTGGGCTGGGAGCCGCCGGCATATATGGTGTTTCTGTTTTTGTCGAATGTCTTACTAAATGAACAATTTGAGATCAACCGATAGTAAATAAGCAAACCTTCCATGAACCAGCCATCTAACAATCTGATAGAGTCGATCACAGCAATTCCAAACATAGTCCTGGATACCTCTCTAGCCCTGCAAGGCAGACACCAATGCAGCTCCCTTCAACAGAACACCCTACGCCTCGCAGACAGCATAGTAGTCCTTGCCCTTCTTAGGCTTCTTCGGCTTGGGAGCATCCTGCAACAATCAGTCACTATCCATATACCTACATTCTCTTGGAATACCACTAGACTACGTACCAAGTGAGTAACCAACCCACAGTAAGCCATCTCCTGCTTGCCAATCCTGCGAATCACGACGCGATCAACCTCTTCCAGTTTTGCGTTATTGCCATCGAAGATCCCGTGCTCGAGGATGGGGAATTCCCAGTTCTCGTTGGATTCGGTGCAGGCGAGAACCTTCCTGAACTTGATCTTGTTATCCAATTCGTACTTCTTGGGCCAGCCATCTATCCAATTCTGTCAATTTTGTCATTCCATGGCTTGACTCTTGGGGGTATGAGACGTACTTACTCTTCTCCGGGACGCGGGTGCCGTTCTTGATGCGCTGGAAGGCGGCCACGGTGGTTTCCCAGATATGGTCACCGTTGTAGGTCTTTCCCTGAGGGTTGTCTTATCGCATGTTAGTGATGGCCTCTGGGGCCATGGGGATTGAACACTTACTGCCACCGCAGTGGATGTCGTGCTGCGGAACGCTGTAGACAACGTCCTTGGTATCAAGGGGCTGGAACTCCACGATCATTTCGGGGTTAGGGCTTGGAAGCGCTGTGACTGTGGCGGTGGCCAGGAAGGTGGTAATGATGACCTTGAGCAGTTTCATTTTGGCTTGGGATGGCAGTCCTGGATGGTTATCAGATGAGAAGATGGTGGGTTGGTATACTGAGTTCCTGTTTGCAAGGTCTCCGCTTTATACTTTTCTGTACTGTCTGTGTTTGGTCAATTTGGATGATTCCATGCGGGTGCAGTCGCATCGGAGAGAATAGCAGCGCAGCACAAATCACACTATGTATAGAACAACAATATGGCAAGTTATTCACACAATCAGAACCTATGGGTGGTATCTGATATTTCTGCAAGTTCAACCGGGATAATCAGGTTAGCAGTGGTATTTTATGTTACCCTACACTGTCTTACACTCGGTCCTTTGATGTAGATACTGGGTGCAACTAGGATTGAATTCTTAGAGAAAAGCAGGTACTTAGGGGACAGTCTGATTTTTATTGTATGCGAGTCCATGCGAGAGTTTCATATATCATCACCAGATTAATGCTCTTTGTTGGGGATGCAACTTCTTTATCAGCCCGTGCTCCTGCTTGTTATGGTGGTTCAGCAGGCAATGAAAGGTGTTACTCCATAGTCAGGGGTCCATGGTCATATCTTCAGTACTTAACAAAGAGCTTTCTACCGGTTGTCAGATCCACGTTTAGTATCTAGATCGCATTAATGCATCTGGACAGAATAGTGAGTGGCTACCTACCTAACTTCTCGGATGCTGTGCATATACCGGTCTCTATGTTGAAATCAAACTCTCCTACAGTCCAGGCTACGTATAGAGAGCTGTCAATAGAGCCTTCTGAATTAGATAGTCCATGTTCCACATCGTTATTGTCCTGTCTATCGGTATAATACCATCCATAGCAATCTATACATCCCAATCATCCCAATCCATAGACCAACTATAGCTGTACTATACACTCATAGCACCCGCTCATATCCCACCATCTGAATCCTCACCTCTCCTTCCTCCCTCCACTCGGACGACACCGTCTCACCCACCCACTCCGTCACCTCCGCAGCCTCCACCTTCCTCCACCCCTTCTCCAGGAACAATTCCTCATCGACAGGGAAAAACGTATCGCACTCCCACGACGCCGTCCCCGGCTCCTGTCCAAGCTTCTCCACATTCGTCACCACAATCCGCACAGGCTGCGCTCCTCCCATCCGCAACGCAGCCGCATAGATCTCCGCCCCGCCAATCACAAACACATTCCCCAGCTTACCCCGCGCACCATATCCCTGCTGCAGCGTTTCCAGCGCATCCTCCAGCCCTGAGCACACCATCGCATCCGTCGCGGGCTGCTCCGCCGCTTTGGTCGCCCCCTCGCCGGCGGCGGCAGCAGCAGCTTTGGCGCGCTTTGCCTCCAGCTCGCCCAGCACAGTATCCCGCACCGAACCCGACGTGTCGCGTGTTACGACGACGTTGATGCGCTTTGCCAGCGGCCGCAGGCTTTTCGGCAGCGAGTCGTATGTCTTGCGGCCCATGACGATGGCGTTGGTGGTGCCCGCGCGCGGCGGACGCGACGTGACGCGTGCGAAAAATGACATGTCGGCTTTGATGCGCGGCCAGGGGAGCGTGCCGTTCAGACCGATTCCTAGGCGCGAGGGGATCTGTTCGCCGGTTGGGGTTGTGCGGAGGGGTGGGATGGGCGTCGTTGCGACGATGAGGGTGAGTGGTTTTGGAAGGTGTTGAGGCATTTTGGTGGTTTCGGTGAGGATTGCGACGGTAGCTTTCGAGTAAGTCAAGGGTTGGTTGTATCTGAGTGCCTAGGTAGTTTCCGAGATGGCCGTATTTTGTTCGAGGTGGTTGGAGGGGTGTGAAGGAGAACGGTGGAAGCTCCCGTCGGCATATCAACAATTTTCCATATCGATAGCTGCTATCAGCTTCCCCGCGAGTCACATCATGTCTTGCACCATTACAGCAGCACCAAATCTACCCACTTATTACACTGGAGTAACTCGGATACCATGAACTATGCTATAAGGGTATCTACAATGCAATTGAAATATATAAGCTCTAACGCCCAGCCAAAAACGCCAACCCAGTATCCAACTGCCCCAAGCGCTCATTTCGCCGGCTTCAATAACCCTCCCTCCTCAATCGCTTTCTGGATCGCCGTCGCATTCCGCTCCAGTTCCTCTCGTCGTCTCACGTCCGCTTCGTCCTCGCCCAGGGTATCGAGTTTGCCAAAGAGCCATGTTTCTTTCATCGCGCGGGTTAACGAGAGGATGTCTTCTGCTGCGCGGACCTATCAGAGAGATTATTAGTTAACTGACACAGTATCATGTGTCAGATGTAGAGGGATACCAAAGCAGTGGATTCCACGTCGAGCTGGTATGTCTCCACGGCGGTCGCGGTGTTGCTTGTGTTCTCGTCCTGGGGTGCATTAGTTGAGTTCGTAATGGCGGATGAGGATGCGCTATGAGAATCCTGCCAGAACGAACCGTAGCAGTGGCCATGATGTTCTCGAACCGCTGAAGTAATTGCGAGATATTCGTGTTGATGCGATCTGCGGGGATTCTTTGTTAGCCGTGAGGGGACTATTGGCACGGAGAAGACTGGAGAGAGCACGCATACTGTGTAGGGCCTTTGATGACAGTTGAGAGTCCATTGTGGCTGTTTCTCGTATATTAATGACTGTTGACGATTGGGATGGGAAAAAGAGGCTGTATATGGAGGCCGATCAGATTGCGACGTGAGCGGGAGTTTTGGCGGTGTAGGTTACTGCCGGGTTATGCAATGCGATAAAAGGCATCCAGCATCGCCTAAAGATTTGGTGATAAGGTAGAAGGACGCCGGTGACCAATTTATCTATGACTCGATGTACGTACTAGGTCATGGATCGTCTTTCCACTACAGTAGAGTTTTATCTACATCGATATAGGTCGTAAGGCTAAGCAATCTATGCATAGTTGGAATTGACAAACAGTTGGTGGCTAAATATATATTTCCCTCACTACTCAAACAGAAGAATAGACTGATTGCAGTGGTATTAACATGCTAAGCTATATGGCGCTATTGAGGTCGCTGTGGTTGATACAGGCCGTAAGGACAAGTATCCCATTATCCCCGGTTGGGTTCTCTACCTCCAATGGAAGATCACTGCGCCGTCTATCACAGAGCCGTCTATACGACGGCTTCCGTAAGGTCACGCCGTGCCAAATGATCGGCAATTGAACTGCCCAAATATCCGGGTAGTGCAGAAACTGTCGAACTCGGGAGCCACTATCATGAAAGAAGCGCGTTATGGGATCAAAGTGTGGTAAGTCGCTCGACGCAGTAGCTCTATCGGACGTATTTGGACTAGAGTATGGTTAGCGTAAAATCCCCACGATAAAACACTCGGTTCACCAACCATAAATCTCTTGTGGAAATCAGATCGCAACAGATCCTGCAGCTGTCAGCTATGCACCTCCTGGAAATACGGAAGATCTTACGTTGACAAATTCCTTGCCGCGCTTGTCCTCGGTTCCCCGAGCCTGGTTCTTGAACACCACATCATCGTCCCATCGCCGTTTCAGATTGAAGTCCTGAGGGTTCAGCAGGGGATTGCCTCTGGCAATATCATATTCCCGCTTCTCTTCCTCCTCGGCGGCGCGTTCGCGTTCCTGATCCTGTCAGCACAGATGACATATACTAAAGACGACAAAGATACACACCTCTTTCTCCTTCTGTTCCTGTCTCTCTTTCTTGATCTTTTCCAACTCGCGCATCAGCTCGGCGGCCTCGTCCTCATCATCACTAAGCTCGTTAACAGCCGTCCCTGTTTCTAGATATGGTCACCCACCTTTCTTCCTCGCTGCTTTCCTCTTCCGACCCGTCGGAATCAGCATCTATATCCCGCGTCTCTTCTAATATTCGCCGCCGTTTCGCTTCTGGGTCTTCCTCGTCTGTCTCTTCCGCACCACCGCTCGGTGGGGCTCCTTCTAGCTGGCGCTTGGGCGCTGCGCTTTCGACAGATGTTTCATCGACGGGGACACCGCGCTTCTTGGCGAAATGGGCGGCCTCTGCCTGGAGCAGTTCCGCGCGCAGATCGCGCTGCTGGACTTCGGATTCATTGCCTTGACCGGTTTGACTGTGGCGGGTTAGACGCGTTCGGATGAGCCGACGAAGAACATACCGAGTCTTCAGGTGCATATGCGCCGGGAGGAGACGCTGGTGGTACGCAGGGCCTCGCAGGGCCTCTTTCCCTTGTGCCTGTGATGGTCAGCGGAGTTTGGTGACGGACGTAGGGGACCGTACGGGATCGAAGGTGGGTCTGTGAGCTGTGGCATATTAGCGTAGGACCTCAAAGGCAGTAAACGGCGAGTTAGAGCATACCTGTGGTCATGGTGTCTGTTCCTGGGGATGTAGATGTGCAGATGGTGAAAGTGATGGCTCCGATGAAGATAGAAGAGGGCGGTTAGTCAGCCAACATGATCACCTCACCGCCCTCATAAACTACCATTATCATTGGCCAATGCGCCCCCCGTGCATGACGCTGTTTAAGGAAATTTCCTACTTGAAAGCCGTCTCTGCTGGACCCCGTTGGGGCCCGAGTCTGCCTCCGCAACCATGAACAAAGAAGCACCGCTCTCTGTAGCCGAGCGCGACTTCATCCTCAATGCGCTACGCCAGAATGTGCGCCTGGACGGCCGTGAGCCGGACCAGCTGCGTCCGCTGACCGTCTCGTTCGGCGAGGAGTACGGCCATGTGAAGGTCCAGCTGGGTAAAACCAGGTGAGTTGGTGTGATTACTGGAGTGTTGTTCTTGAGCTCACGGTGTTCAGTCTGATTGTCCGGATCTCGTCCGAAGTCACCAAACCGCGCGATGACCGTCCGTTTGACGGAATTTTTACAATTGCTCTGGAGCTCACCGCTATGGGGTCTCCCGCCTGGGACAATGGCCGGTATGTTGCTCTGCCATAGGTACCGATGCATGACATACGTTTCTAATATAAAGTCGTGGTCTACAGACAAGGCGACCTCGAGACCTACGTGACGAACGTCCTCGACCGCGTCGTCCGCCACTCGAACGCGCTGGACACGGAGTCGCTCTGCATCCTGAAAGGCGTGAGTTGCTGGAGTGTGCGGGCAGACGTGCACATCACCGACTACGACGGGAATCTGATCGATGCGGCGTGCATCGGAGTGATGGCCGGCCTGCAGCACTTCAGACGCCCCGACGCAGTGGTCAAAGACGGCCAGGTGATTGTCTACGGCGTGGACGAGCGGGTCCCGGTGGCACTGAACATCACGCACAAGCCGCTCTCAGTCACCTTCCACACTTTCGACGAGGGAAACTACGTTGTGTTGGATGCAACGCGGAAGGAGGAGCAGGCGTCGGAGGCGGATGTGATCATCGGAATGAACAATGCAGGCGATGTATGCTTCCTGTCCAAGTTTTCCGGATCGCCGGTAGATGCAATGGTGTTTGTGCGGAAGTCGGCGGTCGCGCAGGACAAGGTGAAGGAGATCAACGGGATTATTGACAAGGCGCTCCAGGCGGATCTGGCGAAACGGGCGAAGACTGGAATGGTGGAGGAATCGCGCGCGGAGAACGATCGGTGATGGAGTGCGTGAAGTACTTGTCTGTCATGCTTTATGAATTGTTGCTTTTTTTCCATGTAAAGATGGTACATTGGCGTAGAGGTACATCTTTCGGTTGATCCCTATTCTCTGAGTGATGGCGCCTAAAATCCGTAAATTTGGATACTGAGAAACAAAGAATCAGGGGATGCGAATCCATCGGATCATCAGGGGTTCTCGAAGAAATCAGTACTATAAGCTTGTCGATCTGCGCGGATGTCGGGAGACGCGCGCATTGATCTTCTATCTAGGCAGTAAGAGCATTGCTGTGAACGATAGTAAATAGATCAAATAATTATATAAATGTTGTCAAAAAAACTCGAGTAGAAATAATAAAATATGAAGAAGATTATGACTCTTTTTTTTCTCTTTGACCTCCTCAAATATTTAGGCGGCCAAATTCGAGGTTGAAACGAAGATCTCCAGCACTGCCCAGCCAGCACCACTTTGGTCTTAGTACCGGCCGTCAACTTCTCTTTCTCTCACGGTCTCACTTTCGCTTCTCCTCCTCCTTCGCATCTTTCTCCCCCTCAATAAATCTCACCACTTCTTCTTCTCTTTCACACTACCGTCCGATCCCTCATTCTACTCTCCTCTTAGCTCCCTCGTGCCTTCGAGCCGCCCCCCCACTCTTCTCAAACCCCCCGATCAATGCTCCAGGGGCGTACCACAGCCGTGACGGTGTCCGCCCGCCCCCAACATCATGGCCAGCGGTAGGCCTCCAGGACTTCATCCAGCCGCTGGCCGCGACGACGATCTGCTGCAGCTGGAGGAGTCCACTCCTATGTACAATACGGGGCAGCGCCCACCCGTCAACGATGAGCACCTCTTGCAACAGTTCAACATCGACGACTCCGACACCCCCCAACCGCGTCCCTCCGTCTCCTACGATAACTTCGTCGGCGGTCATGGCGCGTCGCATTCCGGCGCCCATGTCGTGGGCTCCTCCCGCGCTCCTCCAGCTCAGTCCGGCGCCTATCTCGGTGACCCCTACGGGGGTGCCGACGTGTCCCGGACCTTCTCCCAGACCTCCGGTCTCAGCAACTACCGCCGCTATTCCCTCGACGAGTACGATGACGACCGGTCCATCCACGACGGTTACTACGACTTGGACCATGATGACCACCTGACGGCCGATCACCGCGTGCGACAAGCACAGGAGCGCAACAGTATCCTGGGTCTGGGCGGCGGCCTAGTGGGACGAGCGAAACACATGCTGGGCATGGGTAACCAGTATTCGGAAATGGACTTGCCCCTGACCGAAGCAGGAGCACGACCAGCGCGAGCAGACAGCGTGGGCGAAGGAGAGGACTCCTCGGCGACAGCGCGTCCGAAGAAATCGAAAAAGCCCGACTTCAAGTTTGGGCGCCGCAAGGTTGACCCCTCGACACTGGGGCCGCGAATCATTGCGCTCAACAACCCTCCCGCCAACGCTGCGCACAAGTTCGTTGACAACCATGTCTCCACCGCCAAGTACAACATCTTCACTTTCCTGCCGAAATTTCTCTACGAACAGTTCTCCAAATATGCCAATCTGTTTTTCTTGTTTACCGCCGTCCTCCAGCAGATCCCAAACGTCTCCCCCACGAATCGATATACCACCATTGGCCCGTTGCTGGTCGTGTTGCTAGTCTCCGCGATCAAGGAACTCGTCGAGGACTATAAGCGGAGAGTGTCGGACCGATCGTTGAACTATTCGAAGACCCAGGTGCTGAAGGGCTCCGCGTTCCATGAAGCCAAGTGGGTCGATGTCGCCGTTGGGGACATTGTGCGCGTGGAGTCGGAACAGCCTTTCCCAGCGGATTTGGTCTTGCTGGCGTCGTCGGAACCCGAGGGCTTGTGTTATATCGAAACTGCCAATCTGGATGGCGAGACCAACCTGAAGATCAAACAGGGTATTCCCGAGACTTCCCACCTGGTCAGTCCCGCTGATCTCAGCCGGTTAAGCGGCCGCATTCGCTCGGAACAGCCAAACAGCAGTCTCTATACGTATGAAGCGACCCTCACCATGCATGCCGGAGGCGGCGAGAAGGAGCTGCCCCTGGCACCGGACCAGCTGCTGCTTCGAGGCGCTACCCTGCGGAATACGCCATGGGTTCACGGTATCGTTGTCTTCACCGGTCACGAGACGAAACTGATGCGCAATGCGACGGCAACTCCGATCAAACGGACGGCGGTGGAGCGCATGGTCAACGTGCAGATTCTGATGCTGGTTAGCATTTTGATCGCTCTCAGTGTCGTCAGTTCCGTGGGCGACTTGATTGTTCGGAAAACCGAAGCCGACCACCTGACGTATCTTGACTACGGCCAGACCAATGCTGTCAAGCAATTCTTCCTCGACATATTCACATACTGGGTCCTCTACTCCAACCTTGTCCCCATCTCCCTTTTCGTGACTATTGAAATCGTCAAATACGCGCAAGCATTCTTGATTAACTCGGATTTGGATATTTACTACGACAAAACCGATACCCCGGCCACGTGCAGAACATCGTCCCTAGTCGAGGAGCTGGGCCAGATTGAGTACATCTTCTCGGACAAGACCGGTACTCTGACCTGTAACCAGATGGAGTTCAAGCAGTGTTCGATTGCCGGTGTCATGTATGGTGAAGACATACCTGAAGACCGACGCGCAACGGTCGAGGACGACGGTACCGAGTCCGGGATTCACGACTTCAAGAAGCTCAGGGAGAACCTCTTGTCACACCCTACTGCCGACGCCATTCACCACTTCCTCGTGCTCCTCGCCACCTGTCACACTGTCATCCCTGAACGATCAGAAGCCGAACCAGACAAGATCAGGTACCAGGCAGCGTCTCCTGATGAAGGTGCTCTTGTTGAAGGTGCCGCCACTCTTGGGTATCGGTTCACGAACCGTAAGCCTCGTTCTGTCATCTTTACGGTGGCTGGTCAGGAATACGAGTACGAGCTCCTCGCAGTGTGCGAGTTCAACTCCACCAGGAAACGGATGTCCACGATATTCCGCTGTCCAGATGGTAAGATCCGCGTTTACACCAAAGGTGCCGACACGGTAATTCTTGAGCGTTTACATGCGGACAATCCCATCGTCGAGTCAACACTGCAGCATTTGGAAGAGTACGCGTCGGAAGGTCTCCGCACGCTGTGTCTCGCCATGCGTGAAGTTCCCGAGGAAGAGTTCCAGCAGTGGTACCAGATTTTCGACAAGGCAGCCACCACTGTCAGCGGAAACCGCGCGGAGGAGCTCGACAAGGCGGCGGAGCTTATTGAAAAGGACTTTTACTTCCTCGGGGCAACGGCTATCGAGGATCGACTGCAGGATGGGGTCCCTGATACCATCCACACACTGCAGACGGCAGGAATCAAGATCTGGGTCTTGACTGGTGATCGCCAGGAGACGGCCATTAACATTGGCATGTCCTGCAAGCTGATCTCTGAAGACATGACGCTGTTAATTGTTAATGAAGACTCGGCCCAAGCAACCCGAGATAACCTGACGAAGAAGCTCCAGGCTGTTCAGAGTCAGGGGGCCTCGGGTGAAATTGAGGCCATGGCTCTTGTTATTGATGGTCGATCGCTCACATTTGCCCTCGAGAAGGACATGGAGAAGCTCTTCTTGGACCTTGCTGTCCTATGCAAGGCTGTGGTCTGTTGCCGTGTTTCTCCCCTTCAGAAGGCTCTGGTCGTCAAGCTGGTCAAGCGCCACCTGAAATCTCTGCTCCTCGCTATCGGTGACGGGGCCAACGATGTCTCCATGATTCAGGCGGCCCACGTCGGTGTTGGTATTAGCGGAGTTGAAGGTCTGCAGGCGGCACGATCCGCCGATGTGTCCATTGCGCAATTCCGCTATCTCCGTAAACTACTTCTCGTCCACGGCGCGTGGAGTTATCACCGAATCAGTCGTGTCATCCTATATTCCTTCTACAAGAATATTGCGCTTTACATGACACAGTTCTGGGTAAGTCGGCTTGCCTTTCATACTATAACAGTCACTGACGCCCTCTAGTACTCCTTCCAAAATGCCTTTTCCGGTCAAGTCATCTACGAATCATGGACCCTCTCCTTCTACAACGTCTTCTTTACCGTTCTCCCTCCGTTCGCGATGGGTATCTGCGACCAGTTCATCTCCGCTCGCCTGCTTGACCGGTATCCCCAATTGTACGGACTCGGTCAGAAGGGCATGTTTTTCAAGAGACACAGTTTCTGGTCTTGGATTGCCAACGGCTTCTATCACTCCCTTCTCCTCTACATCGTATCCCAGCTGATCTTCCTGTGGGATCTGCCCATGTCTGATGGCATGACCGCCGGACATTGGGTCTGGGGCTCCTGCTTGTACACCGCGGTACTGGCCACAGTGCTGGGCAAGGCGGCTCTGATCACCAACATCTGGACAAAATGGACCTTCATTGCCATCCCCGGGTCGATGGTCATCTGGCTGGTGTTCCTGCCGGCGTACGGTTACGCGGCGCCGGCCATCGGATTCTCCTTTGAATACTACGGCACGGTCCCCGTGATCTTCAAGCTGCCACAGTTCTACTTGATGGCCATTGTCCTGCCGTGTGTGTGTCTCCTGCGCGACTACGCGTGGAAGTACATGAAGCGCATGTACTACCCGCAGCACTACCATCACGTGCAGGAGATCCAGAAGTATAACGTGCAGGACTACCGTCCGCGCATGGAGCAGTTCCAGAAGGCGATCCGCAAGGTGCGGCAGGTGCAGCGCATGCGCAAGCAGCGCGGCTATGCATTCAGTCAGGCTGATGAGGGCGGCCAGATGAGGGTCGTCAATGCTTATGATACCACGAGAGCAAGAGGACGCTACGGTGAAATGACGAGCTCTAGGGCTTTGGTGTAATGATTATGTCTGCGTTCTGTATTGTTCTTTGTGTGTGGTGGTTGTATGTGCATATGTCTATCTATGTATTGTCTCTGCATTTGGCGGAAGTTATAGTATAAACGAGTTTTCTTTGTTGGATGTCCGTCATGTCTTGCCTAAACAAAGTAAATTCATCTATGCTTCTTGCAATTGAACCACAAGTATCCCCATACAGCCTATAGCCTACCGACAAAAGAAAATGAGATAAACTAGATCCCCATTTCCAAAATCCCATTAGAATAGCACCGCTCTGTAACCCCCGGATTGTTCAACTCATCACAAATCCACTTCGTCCCAGGCGCACCCCCTTTCGCATTATCACTCAACAACACCTGTCCCTTCACCGGGATCGGGCCAGACACCCGCTCCAGCTCCAGGGTAAAGAACCCGATATCCCTGGCCCCATTCGGAAAGCGGACATAGTACTGCCCGTTGTTGCAGCGAGCGTTTGCGTCCGGGTTGGAGCCGTACGGCCTGCACCATTAGCTCGGTACGAGAATGCAGACGCTATGAACGTAGGGCATGGTAAGGGTTTACTAACCAGATCAAGTTGCAGTCCGTCGGGGTGTCGGCTGGGTAGTTGGGGTCTGTGAGGACGAAGTGCATGTTGGCGGTGTTGCCTCTGACGGAGGTTGTGGCCCACATGTCGGTGATTTGGAGGGAGGCGCTGCTGGTGGTGGTGGTGGTGTTGTTGTTGGTGGGTGCTGCGAGAGCAGAGGATGCCAGCAGGAGGGACATGGCGGTGGTCTTCATTGTGGTCGATGTTGGATTTGGTGGTTGTACTTGGTGATAGTCTTGGTGTTTGCTTGATTGTAGATAGGATTGAGTATACAGGGAAGCTCTCATTAATAGTTTCATCGTCTGTATGAGGCTCTATAAATGTTTCAGGCGGATAGCCTTTGATCGCCTGATGCGTTAGTCCGGCAAACGCTCTTTGACACGTACTCAGGATTCTATATAGCTGGACGCGTATATTGGCACCATGTCTCTGCTTATTTGTCTTGCTTATCAAACAGAATAAGATACATCTACAATTAGGCCTACCGTGTTGTCTAAGACTCTGCCAATAGCATGTGCTCAGCCTACGAGGCATCTAAGACACGTAGACAATACCTTGGGTATCCACATCATGCAATCCGAGATCCAGATATCGATATCTACTTTAAATAGAAAATTATTTGCGCAACTAGACTAGTCTATGTTCCAAGCCAGAACCCTGCACGTCAGGTTTACGGGCTGCATTCTCCCACTCTTTCGGAGTCGCTGGTGGACATTTGCAGCCCGGCTATGGCATTTTGGGTAGATTTGATGGTGTTTGCGTTGGAGTGGGACATAGGGTTAAGGAAGAAATGAAAACTGAAGCGGAGGAAGTGAAACAAACCATCGCGCACCCCGTATATCTCCATGTTGTATGCGAACTGGTTGATAGTCCCTGTGAGAGTTCCCTCGTTAGGTACTGCATGGGACTGCTAAAGCCGTGCCAGACCTCATGGCCGATGGGTCACCGAACATCCTCATCCGCATTCACTGGCTACATAACCCCACTGTCCCGCTCATCAATGGTAAGATCTATGATAGTCGGCTTCATTTGTCCACCTTGAGATGTCCACTGCCGCAACGCTGTCCAGATCGACGAACGAGGCAGGGATATTTTCTTTTGCTGTGTGCCAAGCTCCCACACCCGGATGGTTGTATCTTCTGATCCTGATATCAATTTGCTGCCATCCGGCGAGAACTTCATGGATAAGACGCGACCGGCCGTGCCAGAACGGCCACAAAAGACCTCCTCCATTTGGCCATTGTTGAGGTCATAAACTCGGATGTGGGAGCCAATTGCGATCTCCAGGCTGTTACCATCAAGCGAAAAGCCAAGACGGGATTGTCGTATGATGTGTAATGAAAGACTTGCTGTACTTGACCAGTGCTGATATCCCATATGTGGATGGCATAAGGCAACCCCAAAGGCTGTCCACTGGCATCCGGCTTTTGGATGACGTCAAAGTTGAAGGTATGCTTAACTTGGCCTGTGCTAGGATTCCACATTCGGATTAAGCCAGCGCTTCGGCCACCTTCCTTCCTTTCATTCGGGAAACGAGAGCCAGCCAGTGCTAGCTTACAACCATCGCCTGAGACAGCTACAGAGACATGAGAGCCGAGAATCTGCACTAGTCCTGCACTGGTCCATTGCAGAAGACAAGTTCGCCAACCGTGAGTGTAATGATAGATCTTGTTTGAGCTTCGCGCTCGAGGTGAATCGCCATCGAGAATTTGCTGCACATGTCCTGTGCTGCTCTCCCAGATTAAGACGAGGTCTGTTTTGTTTGTCGATGCTGTCTGATTGCCATCTGGCGAAAGAGCCACCGTATCTCCTGCAAACTTGAATTCTTGCTCTCTCTGGCAGCCAACAGTATCTAGTTGCACGATTCCTAGCATCGGTGATGCCAGCTTGGTGCCGTCAGTGGAAAGAGCCAGCATCATTATTCTAGGATAGCTCGACAAGTCATGGATAAAGTGGCGCAATCTTCCGAAATATAATGGCTTTATGAGTCCACCTGTATCAGCATTCCAGATTAGAATGCTACAGTCTCTCGAAGATGATACCAGCCTACGACCATCACAACAAAAAGCGACATCAATGATGGCTTCAGAATGGCCTTCCAGCTGATACAGCATTGAGCTCCATTCGTCTCGGGTATTTGTGGATAGACGGATCCACGTAGGCACTTGACCCTTAAAAAGCCTTCGTAATTTGCCTTTCTCCTGGCAGACAGTGATTGTTGAGGCGTAGATTTGCAGAGGATCCTCTTCAGCAATGGAATGGTAACGGAGGGCGAATCCTTTCATATAGCGGATGAATGCACACAAGTCTGCGTTCTTAGCAGGCTATGTGTTTGTTAGCTCAAGGTATGAATAACGGGCACAAGATATACTTCAATCATGCTTTCCAGCAGAGTTATTGCACCAATTCGATCACGGGTCTTCTCTAACAAAGCAAGAGCCTCAAACCAATGGAGGAAGTGTCTTTGCAAGAAGTAGAAAATCTGGCCACTCTTGTCCCGCACATTGCTCTGGTCGAGATGTTGAACCCAGTAGCAACATGCATATCTCAGTTCTGCTGGTACGTGATCCTCCAATATGTCGCGATGCACCCGGCCTGCAGCTATCTGCAGGCCACAGAGATTTTTTTCGGAGCCTGCTGAGCATAAGCTGTATACACCTCCGGGCTAAAATGCTATGTGCCTCTGTCTCATCAACCCGTAGCCGCGGATCACTCCACCCCTGTATAGTAAGGAAGTCGTTGAATGAAAGACCGACTGCACAGGACTGATCCTTTGCTACCTTGAGGACTGGACTAAGGTTGGACAGGAGATTTACTATACTGCTTCTGCGCTTTTCAATCAATTCGGCCAAAGGCAGAAATTGGAAGCGGAGCGAAGAGAACGAGATTAGCACTCAAGATCTCTCGCAGTGTGGAGTAAACCACAGCTCTCTCTCCTTCAGTGCGACAGTATCTGGTACAATTGCTCAGCATAGTACTATATATTTCCTGGAGCGTTTCTGTTTGTGCCTCAGCGGAGGTCATACTATCCCGCGCCAGAGACAGTTGTCCTTCGCAAGGCATTATTTCCATGAACTTGTCGTCAAGGGTGACACTCTGAAAATTAGTCTCACTTATTTTATCGAATGCAGTTCGCAGTTGAATCGACGGTCGGCTGGTTATGAAGAATCGCAGACGCACATCACATAGCTTGCTACTTATGCTGCTTATCTTGTGAACCAGCTCTTGGATATCATGGTCTTCCCCCTCACACTCATCCAAGGCGTCAATGATGATGACCATCAGCGGCTGGTGAGAGCTTGTTCTCGAGTGATATATTCCACAGAAAATAAGCTTTTCCCATTGGTAGCGCCAACTCTTATTTGAAATGTCATCATTCTCCGGCATAAATTCAGTTATCGAATCTCTCAGAGCGCCAGAGTATTCAGTCTGTTGGACTGCAATGCTGGGAACGAATCTGCCAAGGTGGCAGGCATCTGTGTCGCCGCGGGAAAAGAAGAAACTCGCTGCTAGGCATCCTTTATCGTGGAATTCACGGGCAACTATGCGAGCAATTGTAGTCTGCCCGCTCCTAGGTCCACCAGCGAGCCAGAAGATGCCTTTTTCATCACGCCTCGCAGCCCATCCTCGTATCTGTCGGAGAAGCTGGGTCGAGCTGTCAGGAAGAAAGAGAACGGCTGGGCTCTCCTTGGAAGCATTAAATGCTGCCTGTGGAACAGAAAGAAGGCCAGAAGACGGATCTGAAGGAGCAAACGATTCAGTTAGTGGCGATCTAGGGATTTTGGGAGTGCTAATGCAGCTTGTAGTTCTAATGGTAGGGACGGCTTTGTACTAGGTGCTTACCCTCGTCGTCTTCTCTTCCCACAAACACGGTCGAACCCTCCTCGTCCACCACCTGAATCTTGTTCGCGGTTTTGCATACAAAAAAAGATGTCTCAGGAGGAATCAAGGGTGTTTTCCTTATATTGATAGGCATTGCAGCTTGTCAGTCGAACAGTGGATTTCCAGTAGTACTATCAAGAAAGTTTTCGAAAGACAGGATGGATGGTGGTGGCAGTAAGCAGGATGATCAGCTGTTCTTATATTTGATCTACCAGCATAATGCTGTAATTAATATCATGTCTGTCGGTCTTTCGGAGCATTTGACTGGCTGGATTTCATTCCACGCGCATTCACTGGCGGCTTAGGATCCGGCGCTCAGCGAACACCAGACTTGCCATCGGGTATCTATGGCCCTCGAGTGCTTTTGCATTGACTTTTTTTGTTTGTCATCTTCTACCCCACTTTCGTATCAACAGAACCGCTTATTCTACGCACCACCAGATCTTGAAAGGCAAACCTACAGCTCACAGGCAACAGCTCCACCCCTGTGACGGGGAAACGGACTCGGTTCTTTAGCAAGGGCCTCGCAATGGAGCATCCGAGGCGCCTGGCAGTTCCTGAAAAGGGCTTCAACAAATGGCAGGACGGATCACTTTACCCGGATGTTTACAAAAGCCCTGTTTCATTCTTGTCTAAACTGATGCCGGATCAGAGACAAGAAGGCCGGTTATTACGTTCGCGGGCGTCGACTGATTCAACCATTTTCTGGTTTCCAAAAGGTGATAAGTCTGCCCGTGGAGATGACCAGATAGAGAAGAGAAAATACCGATCAAAGAGAAGACGTAGATGGTTTAGGCGATCCAAAGGACATCGAACTCGATGGGTGCGATCTTTGGGGCGATGAATATGATAGACGTGGCCCATCTGCATACAAAGACGCGCAAAATCAAACACACGACGTCTATGAGCCAAAACCAAGTAGGGATAGCAACATGAATGAGAGTCACACCAGTGTCTTTATCTGTGCAACGGGGCTGCCATTCAATGCCGCTGCCCGTGGACTTTGCGATAGCTGCTCCAAGTATAACTGGAAATGCTTACTAGAGGTGAAATGTGCTCTTCAGTTTGAGGGGTATTCTTTCGATTCTCGTGAGGGATTAACAAAGTCAAACAAAGTCAATCTTCGCAATGTGGCGAGATCTCAGGCATCTTGCACACTGTGGAATTTTGTCTTCAGGTTAGCAAAGACTTCGCCTAATTACGACCCAGAGTCCCTACAAGATAGGGATAGTGATGCAGTCTGTTCCATCAATAAAGGGCCTAATTACCTTTCACTTTCATTCCATATCGGCGAACGTGATCGTCGGTTCAAGTGCGGTGTTTTGAGTCGTCAGGTTCTTGACTACTACCGATCCGCATGGGCACCGACGGCAGATATTTCCGTCCTGAAGGGATTCTGGAATGAATGCAGGTTGTCTCATCCAGAGTGCCAGTCTGAAACACAGCAGTATTTGTCATCATTATTTAGAGATCCAGTCTTACGATTTAGGGTCATTGATGTCGTGACAGACCGTGTTATCTTGGCACCCTTGAACTGCAGGTATGCATTTCCATGGACGGAAAAATTTTTAACCCCAAACTAACTAAACTGGAGATATGTGGCTCTCTCTTACGTCTGGGGCAGCAGCATCCAGTCAAGGCATCTCAAGCGAGAGGACTTTGTAGAATCGTCTAGGGATGGGGCTTTGTCATCGGACGCATGGGTCCAGCTTGATCGCAGTTCGCTGCCGCCAACCATGTCCGATGCTATGCAATTTGTGAAACTAATGGGCCTGCAGTATCTTTGGGTCGACCAGCTCTGTATCGTGCAGAATGACGCAGAAGAGCTATCATACACCATAAAAGCTATGAACAGGATATACGGTGCATCAGCATTCACCATTATTGCATCAGGCAAAGACGCTACTTCGGGCCTACCAGGTGTGAACACAAGTCGTGCACGGCGGATAGATCCGCTAATAGGATCTGTCGACAACATCACTCTCTTCCATGCTCCACCTGACCCAGCCAAGGGGTGGTTTCATCCTCTAGAGGAAAGCACGTGGAGCTCTCGAGGATGGACGTATCAAGAACTCCATTTCTCTCAACGGCAGTTCATCTTCGTTGCAGATCGAATCTACTACAACTGTGGGAAACTAATGAGAGTGGAAACTAGTCCTGGAAATTTTTGCGTCCGATGAAACGACATTCCCAACTACATAGTTCCCCTGATCCATTCGATGAATACGTCAGTCACGTTGAAAATTACTGCACGAGGTCATTGACAGATCCTCGTGATATTCTGTGGGCATTTAGCGGCATTCTGTCAGATCTGAGCGAAACACACGGCATGAAATCATATTTTGGTATTCCATTAGGTCCGGGAGGACGAGGTCTCGAATGGGTATCTAAAAGGAGATTACAACGCCGTCGAACATTTCCCAGCTGGTTCTGGGCAGGCTGGATCGGTCCTGTGCAGTATTCAACCAACTTTCTCTCCTCCGACGATGGGGATCTTTTCTACTATCATGTCCGACCCGTGGATGAGAATTGGGGTGCAGCCTCAGGGGACGGTATACTGGAATTCCAAGCTCCTTATAATAACATCACCTTACAGGATCTGGAAAGTTCCACCGGCAGACTTGCATTCAGCAATGGCCGTTGCTACACACTCAATACGGATGGCGAGTCAGAGTGGACAACTGGGTCTCAAGAGTGCCTGCTCGTAACAACCTACCCAGATTGGGAAGTGGGTGGATTGATTATTGTTAGAAAGGGCCCAGATGGTATTCACTATCGTGTAGGGTATGTTGAATGTCCCATGGCTGTGTTCAAGGACAGTTTTGTAGTAAAGACCGTCAGGCTGGGATAATGAATATGTTCTTTTGTTTTTGGATTATGAAACGTTCGTCAGTCTTTCTTAATCAAGAACTAATGTTCCGCCGACTATAAGTCTCCCACCCTACCCAGGTACCAACTTTTTGGGAATGTATTGTTGTGTCGTAGTCCGCGTAAGCACTATCATCCACCCTTGGCCGCACATTCTATTCCAAGGTATATAAAGGCTGGTCACTCATCCCTCACAGCCCGTGATCTTACCGAAGCCACTCTCGGCCCCGTTTTATTAGCACCAATGGACGACTATACCATTCCCATAGAAAAGGCTGTCGACCTGACGCCAGTGCCATCGGAACTGGTACGCCTCCTTCTTTGATTTTTTCCTCCAAAGCACTTAATTCCCTCGTCAGGACACCTTCACCAATGCCCAACCACTGTGGAGTTTTGCGGGCGGCTATGGAGTCTACGGCGGATCGACTGTCGCCCACTGTCTGGTGGCCGCCCAAAAGACCATCCCAACCGACTGTGTCGCCCACTTTCTACACTGCGGCTTTGTAAGCCCCGCTAATCCAAAGCAACCAATTGCATATCGCGTTAAGCGCACGCGCGATGGGCAAAGCTTCATCACGAGGACGGTCCAAGCCACGCAGAACGCCAAAGTGATCTCTGCGGCAATCGTTAACTTTGTGCGGATGGGGACATACAGTAAGAGCAGTGACGCTGACGAGGCAGGGAAGCTCGAACACGAGCGAAAAATGCCCAAGGGTTTGACATTACCCGATCAAGCAGAGATGCATGGGAAGGGGGTAGATGGGCCGTTTGAGACCCGCTGGGGAGAAATCCTGAATCGTAGGTCTTTCCCTGGCCCTCGCCGTTACTTTTTTTTTTTTTTTTTTTTCAGGTTTAAGATGATAAATAGAAAGATCTCACGATCTGGTCAACACTCAGATCCGATACTGGATGCGAGCTAAGGAACCCATCCAGCAAAGGGGTCCTCAGGTCCAGCTCGCGGCGCTGTCATACATGTCCGATGCATATTTCATTGGCGCTGCAGTACAAGTACACGATATGCCCGGTCAACCGTTCGGGACCAAAATGTCCATGGCAGCCAGTTTGAACCATACAATTTACTTCCACCACCCCGAAGCGGTGCGGGCGGATCAGTGGATGTGTTCCGAAAGAGAGAGCCCGTGGGCCGGCAACGATCGTGCGCTGGTGGCTCAGAGGATCTGGTCTTCTGAGGGGACCTTGCTGGCCACGTGTATTCAAGAGGTATTCATGAATTCTACCTTCTCTTCCCTTGGAGACTGCCGACGTTGCTTGTGCCGTTCACGCGGGAATACTGACCAGTCCGTGCCCAGGGAGTTTTGCGTGTCCAAGCGCCCTTGGAAAAGGTGAAATTGTGAGGATCCTCTCTCTGGCTCAGCGATAGGTGGCATCCTCAATTCGAGTCCTAGGAAGTTGTTGCGTCTTTATATCATTGACCGCGTACGGGCCGAGCCGGCGCTGGAGGCGAACTCTGTAGTTTATTCAGACCCACCGATTCTACCAATCTAAGATACGGGCGTACTTTCAATAGATCATCAAGTTTAAAGAGAAGCTAGTTGTTTTAGACTAGATAACGAGTACCTGGGCTGCTTAGTATCTATGTGCTCAGCCACCTTGCCATCGACTGGTCCCCGATACACTGGATTATCAGAGGCTAGTTCGAAATAAGCCCTGTCTTGGGCCTTTCACTGCAGGGCGCATCATGTCGCCATGGAGTTTATGTAAACTTGCACCAAGTGTGCGATGTTCGGTGTGAGTTCCTAGGCTCATTGCCAAATACCAGCGTCATTCTAACGATGATGAACACCTCAAAGGCCGTGTTCGTAGAAGTGGAAGACAAAATGTCCTTGTAGCTAGGTAGATAGCAATGCGATAGATGTAGGAGTTTCTGCCGAATGTGTCGGCATTGATCGTGATAATTTCGGGCCATCATGAAGCCTGCTATGTTGGCTCTAGCTGTATCTTTATGTTCATTCTCAAAGTACCGGTTGTACCAAGACAGTTAGCTATTCGGCCATGGGCAAGAGAAGGGCATCGCTTGCTCCTGAGCCTGGAGCAGAACGTCGTAGTCTGATTGGCTCACCGGCGTTGGTCCCGACACATCTGTAGTGATCTCGTTGTGCACAGTCATCTGCTGGATGTGATGCCATGATGGGAGACGGCGGGTGTTCCATGGGCATTCGTATCCCCAAAAACAAGGCAACACAGTCCGCTCTCGCTGGGCATTTAGAGAGAACTGTATTCCAGGGGAATTTATATTCCCCGGTAAAATAACACAGCCAGTTCGATCTGTCGAACCTGCTCATGGGTATGACCAGCCTAGGTCCTCAGTGAGCAAGATGCGCGGAGGGCTTTGACGGCGGACAGAGGACCAGAGCTATATATGAGGAGGAACATGTTGCTGTCCAGAGTAAATATAGAGAGGATTGTATATATGCAAAACTTGAAGATGGGGAGGGACAGAGGGCTATTTATTCATATCGCAGATAGGCAGGATTCGCTTCCTAACAATGCAGTCGTCAATAGATTTCGATGATCACTGCGTTCGTATAGTGTGTAATGAATCTTCAGCTTCGCCGCCATATCTGGTCAAAGATTCAAGAAAGAATAAAGAGATGCAGGAAAGCAATCGATATTAAGCCTGTCAAGCACAAACACATCATCCAAGTATTCACTTACTGTACATGGCTATAATATATGCAAGCACGTATCAGCCCGTCTGGTAATATGCCATTCCACTGAGAAGCCGGAGAGCTGTAAATGCTACATGTCAGCCACTCCAGAACACATAGGAGCAGACAATACATACCATATGCCTCACCGAGAACACCTCTCCCCCGGCTCTCTCCATCCCACCCCCAAACCCTCCATAACCAGTCTCTCCCTCTCCTCCCAAGTGCGCCCCTCGCCCTCCAGATCCAGCACCTGTCCACCGCTCGTCCGCTCCCTTACACCACTAGAATCAAACTTCCACCCATGCGCTTTTTTCGCGTACCGGCGCAGATCCCGCTCAAAGGTCGTGTCGCCAGACCAGCCCAGCACCGCGCAGCCAACCGTACGCCACGGCGAAATGATGATATCCACCCGCCGGTGGGGGTTCGTATTGCGTTTGCGTCTCGCTGCCTCCTCCTCCTCATCCACTTTCCCCTTGCCCTTCCCCTCCACTAGGTGGGGATCCTCAAACCGCGGGTCCTGCCACACGACCAACGCCTTGTCCAGACTATCAAAGTGGTGCGCGCCGGTCGATTCCCCGCGAAACGGGAGCGGCTGCTGATCGCGCGCGGAGGTCGTCAGATTCAACGCGAGCGTGTGCGTGATCCAGCCCTCACCCTCAAGACTCCCGACCACATCGACGACAAGGTTACGAGTGACGGCCTCATCGCGATGCGTCAGGATGAGATCGACGTCGCCGCTGATCTCCTTTCCGCGCCGGTACCCGCCGACGAGGATACATTCAACGCCGCGGCCGTCGTAGGCGGCCTCAGGACGAACGGCGTTCGCATGGCGATGGACGACCCGCGCAATTGCTTCAACCTCTCCGCGCGGGATCCCCCGCCGAAACTCATCGTAGTACTTGACGCCGATCTGCTGCACGCGTGACAGCGTCGCCCAGCCGTGCTCGACGATATCGTCGAGGTCGCGCCAGCCCCGCGCGTAGTAGAACTCGCGGGCGGTTTTAGGGCCGACACCCCAGATACGGCTGAACTCGTGCAGCACGCGCAGCTCCGGGTCCGCCGTGAGGGCTTTCGCGGCGGCGAGGGTGCGCGTCTCGCTCTCCTGGTACTCGGCAAAGAGGTGGGAGATCTTCGCATCGCAGCCCGGAAGCGTGAGGACCTCCGACGGCCGCCGGAATTCGTACGGGTACGCTGCGATGGCGGCGATGGAGGTGCTGTAGGCGCGCACGCCGATTTCGTCAAGGGTTAGCTCGCGGATTGTCCGGATGGCGTCGAGCTGCTCGATGAAGCCTTCGTTTGGGGGGTGAAGGGGCGCGGAGCGCTGGCAGGCGTAGATGATGTGGTTTGTTACCCAGGCTGGGGCTGGAGGGAGCGGGGCTTCTTCGTCGTTTTCTGAGGTTGTTTGGCGGTAGAGTTTGGGGGGCTGGCGTTGACTGCTGCTTGGGCCGGGGGGTTCACCGCGACGCGCTGCCGCGTCTCGTTTGGCGCGTTGGAGAATGTCGCCGCTTGCGGATGTAGAAGGGGGTGGTGGAGGACGGGCCGTTTTGCGTGCTTGGTAGACGATGTATGGGTCGATGGGGAGGAACTCGTTGGAGCTGAGGCATTGGGTGAACCATTCGAGTTTGGCGACGCTGATGGTATCGGCCTGGTCGGGGCCGCAGGCAGGTGTCGATGTCTTCAAGTGCCGTCGGGAGCCATGTTTGCTTCCCACGCCGTCTTCTTCGCCCTCCGTCTCTGTGCTCAGATCAACTTCCTCAACAACGCGCGCTTGGGTCTCGCCATGGATGCGTCGTCGCTTCGTTGGAGGTTCGGAAGTGGCATTTTGCAGAGGAATCTCCTCTGTCCAGAGCCCGCGCGATCGCAGCTCAAGCGCAGCGCGTTTCTTGTGCGCGACTTTGCCGAGGATTAGCTGCGCCTCGGAGATGTCGTAGGTGAGACGCGCATGGTGTTTGACGAGTTGCTCCTCGATCTGATGGAGATCCTCCAGCGTGAGGTGCGTGGGCAGCACGAAAATTGCTGCACAGGACTCAAGATTTAGTCCGCTTGAGGTGAGTACGTCGGCCATGGCCTCCCATATATCAATGTATGTCGTATATAATATGATTTCTGTCAGGGCTACAGGTAGCGCGTAAAGAGTATACAGATCGATTAAACATTATAGCGGCATGTCGCGTCAGGGTGTGTGGTATGGTAGGATTGTCGTGAGCAAATTTCTCGTATGACATAAAGATATATCATTGGGAGACGTCCGTGTTACTGTCCTTATGGCATGGAGATGTGAGGAATGAATACGAGTTGAGGTTGAAGTCGAAGTCGAAGTCAAATTCGTATGTTGCGGCTGACGTCATGCGTTGCGGCCTGAGGCAGAACACAATATTATCTAGGTAGTCACCATGATCATAGTCCACACCCCATCCATCAGTTACGCTCCTCCCGAACAGTCCCATAATCCGCCGCCTGGTCCGCCAACATCGGCGTATCCGGCCGCATGTTCGGGTCCTCCGTCTCCCTAGGAAGGCACTTTCCATGTCTCTGCGCAACCCACCGGCGCCACGGCTTGTAAACCACCACACTCAATCCCCCAAAAATGATAAAACATCCGCAGATGCCGCCACCAATCGCATCGTAGTAGTCCCCGGCAGTCTGCACGCCGTCCCAGAATCTGCCCGTCGGGTTCGCAACATTCAGCACAAGGGTCAGCACCTGGATGATGCCGATGACGATGGCCACAATGACAGTGAGACAGGTCAGTACGATGGAGTAGTAGAGGAAGGCCACGGGGTCGCGATGGTTCTTGGGCGGCTCCATCTCGTGGTCGCCGCTGATGAGCGGCGTCTCGGGGACGGCTTCGCTGTCGGCCTTGGGCGGGAGGAAGTTGGTGGCCGGTTGGATGTAGAGGGAGAGCATGAGGGCGCCGTCAGTTGTGTCGAGGAGGCACATGCCGGCTGTACACATATTAAGTCAATAGATGGTATGGTAGAGGTGGGATGAAGACGCACCAGTGAAGAGGATGGGGAAGATGAGAATCACCCAAAAGTCGGTGCCGCGGGCGGCTTCGATGGACGAGATACCCAAGAGGGCAATCTCCGAGGAGGTGTCAAACCCGAGACCAAAAAGAATGCCCAGCGGGTACATCTTCCAAGGACTGCGCTGGTTAGTCGTTGATTGACTTGATTGGGGGAGGGAGCGTACCGGTCAATTAACTTGAACATGCGCTTCAAGATGGAAAATAGGACGCCCCCGCCCTCGATCTTCCAGGCTTCGTCTTCCTGGCCTTCGGGCAGGTTCAACACCTTCTGCATCTGCTTGTACAGCTTGTACAGGATGTACGCGTTCATGATGCCAAGCAGGATGAGGAACGCCGCGCTAACGGACGTGCCGATGATGCCCCCGACAGTGCTGAAGCTGTCGAAGCGGGAAGAAACGGCGGCAGCGGTGGCCGCCACAACGATGGAGGTGATGATCACAATCCTGGGCTGTTAGATAGGGACGACTCACGGGAGTCGCATGAAGACTCACGTGGAATGGCCGAGGGAGAAGAAGGTTCCCACAGTGACAGGTTTTTGGCCGGTAGCAAGCAGGCGTCGTGTCATGAGGTCGATGGCCTGGCTCGTTAGACATGAGTGGATTGAATGAGGAGGATGTAGGTACCGAGATGTGGTCAGCATCGAACGCATGACGGAGTCCTAGGGTGTAGGAGAGCACTGCATTGGAGACCAGCGAACTGGACAGTCAGCGATAGCTCTACAGTATACAGGTATAGATGCATACGGGAAGTAATGCTACGCAATCATCAGCAATGATACTTGGGTTTTGCCAGATGGATCCCTGAGTACTTACCAAGACAATAGCGGCGGCAACCCACACCACCACATTGATCAGTGCAACAAGCAGGATGACCGCGATTGCTCGCAGCGGGATCTTGCGAATTCCAGGCATCCGACTATGGGAGCGCTCTGCATGACGCAGAAGACCTTTGGGCGACCATTTGCCCTTGGATGCAACGTCATTTGGGACGTCGTGCTGGACGGGCGACTCGACCACTGTTGCCGACGGTCTCATTATAGAGATGTATTAGAGAAGAGATATAGAGAATTAGTCTTGATCTAGGTCTGGGTTGTCACCAGCCTGGGCGAGTGGACGACTGAATATTTTTGGGCGACAGACGGAGAGCCGAGACGGTGAGGGGCGTTTGATAAACGGCCGATAAGAAGAATAATCAGGTTTATCAACGCCAACCACCGGTGGACCCAACCTATTTCTCCAAGCTTCTGACAAGTATCCTGCGCACTCTCCCACATGCAGAATGCTGAGTTCAAATACTAATCGGAATCTGCGAAATTCACGGCCGCCGTTGCCGACGACCCACATGTTCGGCGGTTGCATCGGAGGACGCCGATGAACCAGATCATTCATTCATATGCATTCATGTGTTCATGTGTCTATGTACAGCCACGCAGGCAAATATATGTACAGTGGACGTCCTATCCTCTATCAGATATGTACACTCTCTTCCTTCTCTCCTGATGCCGTCTTTTTTGGCATATGGTCGACCTCCGCCTAGTCGGCACGCACAAGCGACGGCCGTCACTGGCCGGTTTGCCGATCAATTGGGTGACTCGTCAACTCCAGAGGCGGAGACGATCTGTTCCGGTTAGCCTTGTCATAAGGCAAAGGCAGCATGCGGCCAACCTACCGAGGAGTCAAAGCGTCTCGGGAGATTTGTCTCAACGCACGGTGAAGTCTCAGACTCAGGTGTAGCTGGCTATATAAACGACCCACTCAACCGCTCTCAAGCCGCCGCCAACACGGTCGGCGACGGAGTCCACTTGGTGACGGTGGGATTGACCTTGCGCAGATCCGATGCCAGCATATTCCACTCGTTGCGGGTGATGGGGGTGACGTCTGACGCGGACAGCGGGGTCTTGGGGGCGCGCTTGGAGACGACGGCGCGGAACTTGGGCGGAGCGGGCTCGCGGCGTGCTCGCACGGGACGAATCGGCGAGCGCCGCGCGCTGTGTTCGGCTGTGCCTCGCCGCTGGGCGACCGGCGGTGCCGGCTGCTGCTTCTGCTGCGGCGGTGGCATGACAATGCCCTCTGCGCCGGAAAAGGCCTTTTTGTAGGCGGCGGCGACGCGGGCGAGGAGGTCGTCGCGCACGTCGAGCTGCTCGTAGACGCGGTGGAAGAAGGCCTTGCTGAAGGGGCGGCCTTCCAGGTCCTGAATGGTGCGGTGGAGGAGCTGCACGCAGGAGTCGATGTAGGCATCGTCCGGGGCGGTGGTGGCAGTAGTGCGGTGCGACAGGAGGCACAGGCGGCGCTTGAAGGTGTAGATGCGGTCGACGTTGAGGAGGGTGAGGCCCTCGCGGCTGAAGACGACGTCGTTCTGCAGGATGGACTGGTCCATGAGGTACTCATTGGCGGTGCGCTCGTACTGGCTACGCGCGAGGGCGTCGGTCCAGCTCTGACCGAGCGAGAATTTGGCGGCGGCTTTAGCCACTACGCGGAAGAGCGTGCGGGTGGCCTGGGTGTCGAGGGGGGTGATGGGGATCACCATGAGGTCGGAGGGTTGGCCGGTGGGATAGGGTTTGCCACGGCCGACCAGCAGAGTGACGTGCATCATCTTCTGCTGCAGCTTGGATGAGATATATTCGAGGGCGGGGAGGATAGACGGCGGAAGGGCCTCGGAGTCAAAGTTGAAGCTGGGGGAGAGAGGCGGAGAGATCATCTCGGTGGTGAGGTTACGAGGAGAGCTGGGCACATAGAGGCCTGTTGGACGGGGGAGACGAATGACGCCCATGATGGGTCACTTTGGTGAGTTTGCTCTTAGGGGTAAGTGGTGAGAAGTGTAGTCAGAGGATGGAAGAAGGGATGTCAAGATCTATATAATGGAGGATGTACAACAATAGCTACACCAAAACCAACACCAACACAATATCAGCAACACAACACGGGGCACTCCGCTGCAGCTTAAATTAGCAGTTTCTAATGATAGCAAACCCCTCCTGGATAAGACGAATGATTGGAGCGAGATAGATTCCAGAGGAGTGGCATCCAATGGAGGATGTGATATTGATGATGTTAAGCGCCGAGGCAGCGTGCCGAGGGAGTTTGGCTGCAGCGCTAATGCATCGCACGGCACAAACAGCGGAAATAGAAGGGATTCATTGGAGGAATTCAGACCAAAATAGCATCATGCTGCTCCTCTTCACGAGATCGTCTCAATGACTGGCTCGTGTGGGAGTACCCAGTGTAGCCCTGTGGCATGGGTGTCAACAGTGGCTTCTGGGACGCGGAAGGATTGGTGAGAACCCCGCTTTACGAAGGATCGAGCTTAAATGCACGCCAATCGTTAACCTGCCGCTGATGGTGCCGGCCGGCTATTGTGATTGTACTGTGAAGTAGGGTGTTGCATGCCTATCCTCCATGGGTACATGGGTACCGACAGGGAGGCAGTACATTAGTACCCCGTATGAAGAGCAGCTACTAAATGATGTTACCAACTGAATGGTAGCATCACGTGTCACTAGAAGAAACTGCTTAGGAGAAGGTTGCTATCGTTGTCTTTGCATCCCAGGTAACTCCGCAGTGGCCCTCTACTGGAGAGCCTTGCTGGGTCGCTGTATCCATATCCAACTACCTAGGTAGGTACCTAACTAACCATTTTCTCCCTTATTTGTATAGGCTCAGGCTGTCATACTTCACCTGATGATTATACTTCGTGCGTTATAGAGGTTACAAACCATTTATTATGCTGGGCGATTGCTAGATTAGTCCTCGAGAGCTATTTTAGGCAGATGTACTTATAAGAGCTCTGGGTAAGAGAATATTGATCAAGATTACTAAGGCATAGTAAGGGTAAGTGAGAACCATGCTCCTCAGCTCTCAGATCACGATTGTCTTCCTAAGGATCCTGTTGTAGGACCGATTGACGTACGGTAGAGAGAGAGAGATATATATATATATATATTTACACTTGTTGGACTGGGCTGCCCGCAGGGCTCACCGTCTATCCCTCTCTATGCATGATACAGAGATTGACACGCTGTGTTTAGTGCAGCCCTAGAAGAAGGTAGACATGAAAGTACGCCATATGTAGTCTAGCGCTGTCGAACATGACTAGGTACTCCCCAGATAGGTAGCAAATTTCCTTTTCTCCGGTTCATGCACCCAATGCGGCGAACGGTGAAGCTTGGCGGGTTCTAGAAGGTCTGGATTTGGAACAATGAATCGGCCAGATCCCACAATCAATACTCAATGAGATCAATAGGTTGAAAGTTAGGGCTTGGATGGTCTCGTGATAGTCACTCCGCAATCTATACCTTATGTCTATATACATCTTGAGTTATATCTTCCCAACTGTCATGGCAATAATGTCTCACTCTCAGCTCAGATATTAGGTTATTTTAGCTCTCCTGGAACGGAGAATAAGTCCCCCTCCCATTGGCTCGAAGGATGCGGTCCCCGGTGACAGGATTTTCACAAGACTCGGAACCGTGGACGGCTTCAGGGACGGTCCCGATAAGGTCGCTAACTGTTACCTAACAACTTCGGCTCATCCTACCCCAGACACTCCACCGTCGGCCCTAAGCGAGTATTTCTCTCGTAATGGAATGAACATAATGCGGAGAAAATTTCTTGGGTCTTGTCCTGTGGGATTTATGTTGACGGAAGTTCTCCAGGTGTTCTCCCAAAGGGTACGTGTAGACGATGTACATGGGTAGGGAGTCTGGAGAAGACGATAATCTCCCGGAGTAAGTAGTTGAGGCTAAATCCCGATCAAGGCGGACTCGTCCTCGGGGCACTGATCCTGCCGCAGAGCGCCCAGGCGATCCATGGGCAGGAGGGCGCTGATAAGACTCGGGGACTGATAACCGCTCGGATGGTCTTGGCGGTCATGATGCTTACCAAGTACTGTAGATACCTACCCACTGTACTTTCCCTAGATACTGTATACAGCTTGTCTTTTCCTACGTCTTGAGGAAGACAGTATGTGAATAACATATCTACCTTATCTTCGAGACCATACGAATCTTTGTCTCTCCAGGAACCCACCAGACCCATCGCACAGACTTTCTTTATCTCCAGGCTGAGCCAAGCCGCGCCAAGGCTGGTTTGCGGGGGCGTCAATTTTCGCTTCGCTTTGTCTCGGCTGGTTGTGGTGGTGGCGCGGGGAGAGGAGCATTAGGATTACGGAGGGACCGTTGATCGTGATGGAGTGGACACTTTGGTCTGTTCGTGTGTTCGAGAGGATATGGTATCCAGGGGAGAATATTCATCGAATATAGATATAGAAATCATAGGTGAATTCCATAGATAGGACCCTGAGATACTACCTATTTGGGCAATCTCTAGATGTATCGCCAAGCATCCGCTCAGCCACTAGCCAACCCCCTGACCATGGCCTTAACAGGCGATCTCTCGTGGAAATCGCGTGCCAGACCATACTCCGGACGGTTGGGGGCCCTTTCGCACGGCTGGCTTCGTATCCACCGGGCACCATGCATTCGCCCACTACCAATCCCCGTAAATAAATCCCTGTCGTATGCTTATCGGGGAAATCTGCCTGTTTTCTTCCTCGGCCACCCCGTCGTGCGACTATAAGACGGAGCTTTTGCCTCCCTCCTGCCTATTCTGCTCTCTTTCTCTCTCGTCCAGCCTGTCTCTCTCAGCCTACCCTACCTACCTACTTCACCTTATTCACCTCCCCCAGCCTCATCCTTCTCACTCACTCTTCCACAACCCCTCCCTCCATTTACTTTCCCTCACCTTCCCCCCAACTGGGGAGACCGCACAATGGGTCTGATCAACTTCAAGAAAGGCGACGCCTTCGAGGCCCCCGCCAAATCTGAAATGGCCGGCGATGTCTCCGCCGCCGAAGAAGGCACCCTCTCCAATGCGCAGCACATCGAGCTGCATCGCGGCCTTCAGGCCCGCCATATCACTATGATTGGTATTTCCAGCCACATTTTTCCATTCCGAGCGCAACTAATTCGCCCCCAGCTATCGGTGGTGCCATCGGAACTGGTTTGATTATTGGTACCGGCGGAGCGCTTGCAAAGTAAGTCATCTGGCTACGATCTACACCCATCACCCATACTAATTTCCATCGTCAACAGAGCTGGCCCTGCCGCCATTCTCATCTCCTACTCCTTCATCGGTTTTATCGTCTATCTCGTCATGTGCGGCCTCGGAGAAATGGCCACTTGGTTGCCCATGCCCTCTGGTTTCACCGGTTATTCCACGCGCTTCTGTGATCCCGCCCTCGGTTTTGCCATCGGCTGGACGTAAGTCATGCCCTCCCTTTCTCTCAGGCCTTGCCTAACCCATCCAGGTACTGGTTCAAATATATCATTGTCACACCCAACCAACTCACTGCTGCCGCTTTGGTCATCCAGTACTGGGTGTCCCCTGAAAGAATCAACCCAGGCGTCTGGATTACCATCTTCCTCGTCGTAATCGTTTGCATCAACTACTTTGGCATTCGCTTCTTCGGTGAATTTGAATTCTGGCTCTCGTCCTTCAAGGTCATCGTCATCTGCGGCCTCATCCTGCTCTCCTTCATCCTGATGTTGGGAGGCGGCCCCGACCACGACCGCAAGGGATTCCGCTACTGGAAGAACCCCGGCGCATTCAACACCTATATCGACACCGGCGCCAGCGGGCGTTTCTATGCCTTCTGGGCCACCATGGTGTCTGCCACCTTTGCCTACCTGGGTACTGAGCTGGTCGGTGTGACCGTCGGCGAGGCCCAGAACCCGCGCCGAACCATCCCCCGCGCCATCAAGCTGACCTTCTACCGGATTGTCTTCTTCTATGTGCTGAGTGTCCTTCTCGTGGGTACCTTGGTCCCCTACAACTCGCCCGAACTCGTCTTTGCCACCAAACAGTCCAGCTCCGCCGCGGCTTCGCCGTTCGTCGTCGCCATCAAGCTGGCCGGCATTCCTGCCCTCCCGGACATTCTGAACGCTTGTATCCTGGTCTTCGTGTTCTCCGCCGCCAACTCCGATCTCTACATCGCCACGCGAACCATCTATGGTCTGGCCCGCGAGGGCAAGGCGCCGCGCTTCCTCTGCCGCACCGATAAGCGCGGTGTGCCTGTGTACGCCCTGATTCTCTGCGCCGCCATTGCGTGTATCGCGTACATGAACGTGTCCAACGACTCCAAGCAAGTCTTCCTTTACTTTGTCGACTTGGTCACCATCTTCGGTCTCCTGACCTGGGTCTCGCTGTTGGTGACGCACATCTACTTTGTGCGCGCGCGCCAGGCGCAGCAGGTGCCGGACAGCGAGATCAAGTACAAGGCACCCTTTGGCGTCTGGGGCTCGTATTTCGCCCTGTTCTGGTGTGTCATCATCTGTCTGACCAAGAGCTTCGACTGCTTTACCCACAACCCGAAATGGGGCAACTTTAACTACAAGACCTTTATCACCTCGTATCTTGGCATCCCGCTCTACATCATCCTCATTTCAGGGTACAAGATCGCCACCCGTTGCAAGGGTATCAAGCCGCATGAGGCGGATCTTTATACTGGCAAGGATATCATCGACCGTGAGGAGGAGGCGTTCCTGGCCGCCAAGGCGATGGAGGAGGAACAACAGGGTCATGGCGGAAGCTGGTTCTACCGGACGTTTGTGTCCTGGTTGTTTTAGTTGCTTTTACCTATTTGGGATGTATTTTACGCGATACCATGGTTATGACTGCTGTGTTATGAATGTTGTCTGTACTTGTAGTGCTCGTGTTCATGGATTATCATCCATTCCGATGTGTGTTGTACGTAGTTGTACGCAGTAAAGATGATGCGCGAGCGGCTGCGTAAGCGGAGATAAGACGACGAGCAATGCCTCAGGCAACCCCGCTCAGCCACTGCCGATCGGACCGCCAGGCTGCACCTCATCTTCGACCTCTCATCATTCTTTCTTTCCATTCTCTCCGGATTGAGAGACCCCACAGGAACAAGGATGATAACTTGACTCCGGTGATTTCTCATAATGCGTTCTTTACTTTCCATCATCCTCATACTGGTCGCTTCCGCTGCACTGATAGCGGCCGTCCCCGCTGGCTCGAGCATTACTCCTCCGCCGCCGATTGAACCCGTTCAGCTCCTCTCCTCGCAACCCTCCGACTCGAAACGGCCATGGATTCGCCTGCGGGACTGGATCATTGAGTCCATCTGGGGTATCCCCAGAGCTCGCTCGCCGGGATTCCCTTCAAGGGATGCCGCTGGTCGCGCGCCGCCGTCCCAAGGCCTCGCCCGATACGGTAGCGATGTCGTCCTCCGATTCCAGTTGCGGGATCAGCAGGAGGCCGAAGCACTGGCCCAGGCGACCGATATTCTCTTCCTGGATGTGTGGGCGTCGACGTCGGAATTCGTGGACATTCGATTGGCCCAGGAGGTGGTGAGTCAATCCGGATGGTTACCGTTGCGCCTGTGGACGGTACGAAGCATGTACTGACCTATGGCCTCATAGATCCCCTCCCTGCTCGGACTTTTGCCGGATTCCTTACGCACTGCATACACCCCGTTGATAGACAACCTCGCGGAGATGATCTACACTTCGTACCCAACCCGCCGACCTGTCGGGCTGGAGAATCAACCCGGATTTGGCTCGTCCATCCGACAATCCCAACAGTTCGGAGACCTGTTCTTCCGCGACTACCAACCTCTCTCGGTCATCGTGCCCTGGATGCGCCTGATGTCCTCCATGTTCTCGTCACACGTCCGCCTGATCAACGTGGGCGTCTCCTACCAAGGCCGGGAGATCCCCGCCCTCCGTCTGGGCACCAATGGCCCCAACACGCAGGGCACCCCGCGTAAGACTATCCTGATGGTGGGCGGCAGCCACGCTCGCGAATGGATCAGCACGTCCACTGTGACCTACGTGGCGTACCAGCTCATCGCCAAATACGGCAAATCGCGCGCCGTCACCCGGCTCCTCGAAGAGTTCGACTGGGTGTTTGTGCCGACGCTGAACCCGGACGGATACGTCTACACGTGGGAATCGGACCGTCTGTGGCGCAAGAACCGGCAGCCGACGAGTCTGCGCTTCTGCCCCGGGATCGACCTCGACCGGGCGTGGAGCTTCGAGTGGGACGGCGAGCGCACGCGGACCAACCCATGCTCGGAGAACTACGCGGGCGACGAGCCGTTCGAGGGATTGGAGTCGGCGCAGCTGGCGCAGTGGGCGCTCAACGAAACGCAGCATCATAACGCGGAGATTGTCGCCTTCCTCGACCTGCACTCGTACTCGCAGCAGATTCTGTATCCCTTTTCCTTCTCGTGCTCGACCATGCCCCCCACGCTGGAGAGTCTGGAGGAGGTGGCGATGGGTCTGGCTAAGACGATTCGCCAAACCACGCAGGAGGTCTACGACGTCACATCGGCGTGCGAGGGCATCGTCACCGCCCAGGAGCAGAAGGCTTCCAAGCGGTTCTTCCCCGTTGGGGGCAGTTCCGGAGGCAGTGCCCTGGACTGGTTCTATCACCAGCTGCATACGATCTACTCGTACCAGATCAAGCTCCGCGACCGCGGGAGCTACGGGTTCCTGCTACCGTCGGAGCATATTGTTCCTACGGGGAAGGAGATGTACAATGTGGCACTGCGGTTGGGACAGTTTCTCGTGGGCGAGTCCGCACAGGATGTTGACTGGGATGCAGACTTGATGGACGCCCCGGGGACTTCCGACGATGGTCGGAAGACTGACGTGGATCTAGATGGTGATGATGCGGGCGATGAGGGTGTGGACAACGAATTGGATGCGGTCGATGAGGAATGGGAACTGATTGATTGGGAGGACGAACATACGTATGAGCTACGGAAATAATGGCACATTGCACATACCCTTTCTTCTTTACTTTTTTTTTTTTTCTTCTTCTTCTCTAAATTCTGTTTGAATAATCTGGTTGTATGTACGGCTGCATGCATGAATGAGTGATGAATGGATGGCGTTGACGGCCCAGTGGGTTCCTTGATTCTAGAACGCGATGATGCGGCGAGTAAATAGCGCAGTGGAGCGGCCATTCCAGACCGCACCGTTGGGACTGGGGATAGATGGATGAATGTACGAGTGGAATGGAATAGTCATGATGAATTATAGTGTTGATTAGTTACTAGTAGTTGTCCACTCGTAGTCCCTATAAGAATAGGTCCCAAGGAATTGTGTACGGCATTGTTCACTGTCTACCTAGGAACCTAGGTTAGCAGGGACCTAGCACTATAGATAGAAACACCACACCCACAACCACCACAAGGTGTAGAATTTTAACAAAACAGATTACAAAATGTAGAATCAGAATAGTTTATAATTAAAACTAATAATATGAATCCTATTATCCAGGCTTGTCATCCAAGAAGGACCCAACAGGGATGGACCACCACGTGCCCGCTCCACCCGCTGCATCATCATCAAACATCATCAGCCTCCTCTCTTGGGCTTCTTCTTCCTCCCTTCCTGCCCTCCCTCCCTCTTCCACCTTCATCCTCTTCCTGGACATTGCTCATAGCTCGACGACTTATCCCTTCTCCGCCGTCTCACCCTCCGTCCACAACACCACAACAACCCCTCCCTAGCCTCCTGGATCGGCCTCCCCTCATCCGCCCCATCGGCTCCTCCTATACAACAAGTTCTCCCCAGACTGCTGCGCTGGGAATGTGAAGGATCTGATCACCCCATTCAACACAGTCCGCTGTCATTGAAGGATTGACCCCGTCCGTTCCCACCGATCCGCCTCCGTCTACCGTCCCCCCTTTTCCCTGCCGAATCCACGCCTCCACACGCCAATTCCCCCAAGGCTCGACCCAACAAGGAATGATGTCAATCCGTCCTGAATAAGGGGTGACAGCGACTTCAATCCTCCAATCGCAAACCTATCCCGCTTGGGCCGTCCTTCTCATCTCGTCCGTCGTCGACCTCCCAGCCACCTGGCCAATCGAGCTTCCCAATTCAACTGCGGTCGAATGAGTCTTGTCGCACGCTCGCCCTGCCGGCTCCCTTAAGCCCTCATCGGTGGCTTCCCCGTCGCCATGCATTGGAAAAGCCTTCGCATGGGTCCCTCCGACGGCAATGACTCCAAAAGACGCAGCTTCGTCGAATCTCACTCCTTCCCCCGGCATAGCGAACAGTTCCCTCGCGACACCCCTTCCCCGGCAAATCTAGCCCCCCGACGCTCGGAATCCACCCCTCGCTCGCCGCAAGCCATAGGCCCTGACCATACCCCTGATGCAGGCAACAATGGCCCACCACACCCCCCGGATATGCGGTCCGGTACGCCCCCCGTCCGGCCAAGACACCCCGGCGCAGGTCTGCTATCCGGCGACAGCGCGACCCTGCGCAGAAACAGATTCAGTTTTATGAGACTACGTCATGCGTCGGACCCTCAGCTCTCCAAATCTTATGCTAAAGCTGAGGGAGACACTCCCCCGGTGCCCTCCTTACCGCGTGAGTGAAACCCCCGTGTTGTGGTGTGTGGTCCCTGTTTTGGTTGCTGACTTGTCCCTTTGTTGCAGCTCCGACGATCATCACGACCGCCCCAACGAGCCATGAACTAGATCAACCCACGAAACGGAAGAACATTTTCAAGATATTTCCGGACTCCAAGAGGTCCATGGAGGACATTAGAGAGCACGCGCATACCCCAAGGCCTCGGCCGAACGACAGGTTCAGACATGGGCCGCAGGAGTCGGGCGACCTGACGGTGTCGACATCGCGACCCAGCGGCGAAGAGTCCGGTCGTCTGTCCACAACATCCATTCGCAGCGCCGGTCGAGACCATGGCAGCGATTCGCGCCATTCCTCTGTGACCGATGCCCGGCATTCCGAGTCCTCTCGATCCGACCAGAGTGTTGGGGACCGTGGCGTCTACCGAACCAACTCGCCCCGTGATGGCGGGATCGCGACGGGGAAGAAGAATCCGTTTCGCATGCCACGCCTCAAGCGCAACCGCGGCCCTCTATTCCCCCTCCCTCCCCGGCCCACGGGTACCCTGTCCGGTGACCGCACGCCTGACCTTCCACTCGACGAACACGACCATGTTTCCCCATTGCCATCGCCGTCGCGGTCGTCCGCTGGGTTGTCGTCCCCGCGACCTCCGCTCCTCAGGAAAGACTCCTCCAACTCGGCGCACTCGGCACACTCGACGCCGTCGACGAGAACCCGGGACAGACCAAGAACGCGGGCACGGTCGTCGACGCTGGATTCTGTCATCAACGCGCAGGAGTCCGGTCAACCGTCGCCCCATCTGACCTCATCCGGACGGACGTCCACATCGACTAGTGGCCGCAAGAGCTTTGGCGACATCTTCAGCTTTCCGCAGCGACTGAGACAGAATTCGGAACCACCGTTCCCCCGTAACGGATCCCCGGGCGGGAAAGGGTCGGAAACGCCGTCTTCGAAGCTAAGCATCCCTGACCGACATGAGGACGACACGCCGGCGACGTATCTGACTCGATTGGAGGAGACCATTCCGCGGGGTGCCATTGCTGGCGTTCTGGCTCAGTCTGGCGAGGATTTTCACAAGACCGCTCTGCGCAAGTACATGAGGCAGTTCGCTTTCTTCGGCGATCCGATAGATATGGCGATTCGGAAGCTCTTGATGGAAGTGGAGTTGCCCAAGGAGACGCAGCAAATTGACCGCTTCCTGCAAAGCTTTGCTGACCGGTATCATGAATGTAACCCGGGCATCTTTGCATCTCCTGGTATGTTTCTTACTGTGTATGCGGGAGTCGTGCTAATTTGAACAGACCAAGCGTACTTTATCGCCTTCTCGATCCTTATCCTGCACACAGACGTATTCAATAAGAATAACAAGCGGAAAATGCAGAAACCGGATTACGTGAAGAATACTGGCGGCGAAGGCATCTCGGATGATATTCTAGAATGCTTCTACGAGAATATCTCTTATACCCCTTTCATTCATATCGAAGAAGGGCATTCTGGAAACCGCCATTTGTCGAAACCACGACGTACCCTGCTGAAGACGGCCAGCTCGGATCATCTGGGGCGCGTTTCGAGAGAACCGGTCGACCCATACACGTTGATCATGGATGGAAAGCTGGACTCGCTCCGCCCGAGCCTGAAGGATGTGATGAATCTCGAGGATACTTACCGGTGTGATGGGACGTCTGGCCCGGCTGATATGGATGCTCTGAACCGTGCCTTCGCTAAAGCGGGCATTCTACAGATCGTATCGGCCCGCTCCCGTCCGGATGCTTTCATGCCATCCAGTATGGAAAACCCAGCCGATTCGAACCCCGGCCTGGTGGACATCAAAGTCGCAAAGGTCGGCTTGCTGTGGAGAAAAGACCCGAAGAAGAAAAAGACGAGATCGCCCTGGCAGGAATGGGGTGCGCTCCTTACCCTCTCGCAGCTGTACTTCTTCAGGGACGTCAGCTGGGTAAAGTCTCTGATGTCGCAGCATGAAACCTCCCAGAAGGGGGTCCGACAGCGATCCGTGGTGTTCAAGCCTCCGCTTGTTGACTTCAAACCAGACGGCATTATGTCGACTGACGACGCGGTGGCCTTGCTCGATTCGAGTTACAAGAAGCACAAGCATGCATTTGTCTTCGTCCGACATAACGCCCTGGAGGAGGTGTTCCTGGCCAATTCCGAATCAGATATGAATGATTGGATCGCCAAGCTAAATTACGCCGCGACCTTCCGCACTACCGGCGTCCGTACGAAGGGAATGATCGCCACGAATTACGAAGCACAGCGGAACCGAATGAGTCGCACGAACTCGGCCCAGTCGAGTTCGTCCCGTCCGTCGATTGAGAGAGAACCGCCTTCGCCCAACCCGGACACTGATGTCGCGGAGGATGTACTTGCCGCGCGCAGGCAGCTCATGCGCCAGAAGATTCGAGAGGCGAGCGACAAGCTTTCCGTGGAGCAGAAGAAACTCGACGATCTGCTGCGGAATGCCCGACATTTGCAAGTCCTCACGCCTGTTCACTCCCGGGCTCGCGAGCACGTTATCATGGCTGCGGGACGTATGGCCGCGAGGCTGAAGTGGGTACGACAGGATATCTGGCGGGCCAAGTGCTATCGGGAAGTTCTCGTGCGGGATCTTGGTGAGGAGGTCGACAAGCCAGAGGAACCGAAGCCGCTTCACCTGCAAATTCCCTCTGTGGTCAATGCCCCGTCTACGGATGACGGCGACAAGGCGGTCTCCCCGCTTGACAAGACGCCGGTACAAACTGAACCTGATGCGTTGTCCCCAACCAAGAAGACGGAGTCGCAGCCTGGCTCTCCTGCTACTCGGAGACCGAGCATCCCGCTGTCGTTCACTTCCTTCGACTTTAACGCTCGTCCCAGTCGACGATCTTCCTCGGAGCACATCAAGGATCGCACAACGTCCCGTTCGCCGGGCCGGGCTAGCGGGCTGGAACGCGAAGCCTCGGTGCTCAGCAGTGGCAGCAAGCTAGATGTCGCCAGTCTCGGCTCTCACGCGTCCAAACTCACAGCGACAGAAGTCTTTGACGATAACGAAGAGCGTCTTCTGCGAGAGAACGGCCTGCTAGAAGTGAGCAGCTCTCCCCAGAGCCGCAAACAGGCGGTCCCATCCGACGGCGACGCTGAGTCCCGCCGTGAAGACGACACGCTACAGGGCGACCGATCCAGCCGCGTCCGCCGTAGTCTGCACCGCACGCTCCGCGATTCATCCGGTGGCCACCACATCAACTACCCACGGAGCAAGAAGTCGCGCGAGTCGGCCGCAGGCACTGCCGCCCCCGAAGACAACCCAAGCAAAGGCGAAGGAACCGGTCTCTCGCGGAAATCTGCCAGCTTCACCGTCCACGGGAAGAAGGCATCCATCGTCACTTTCGGCTCCGAGTGGCAGAACATGCTGCCGGAAGAGCGCCTCAAATTGCGCAAGCCCACTCCGTCTGAGGAGCCCAGGGCGTCGGACCCGGGCCTCGCCAGCAGCGGCGACTCGATCACGTCGGAACCTCTGCATCTGGGATACCCGCCGTCGCAGCGGAGCGGCAGCACGGCGACCCGCCAGAGTGCCGTCAACCATGACGAAGCCGGCGGGCTCAGAGAGACAGCGGCGAGGCTGTACGGCGACGGCAAGGCCAAGAGCGAGGATGCTATTCGACTTGTTGATAGTAGGGAGTCCAGCTCTGTCGTCCAAGAGCCTGCTGCGCCTTTGCCTGCGGAGGAGCAACCGACGCCTACCGTTGCGGACGACCCCACGCAAGAGAAGCTGCCACCCAGTCCGCCAGAACAGGCAGTGCATGCATGATTGTTATACTGTTTAGTCTTAGTTATGACTTATACCCCTTGTGATGTTTGTTGCACGCGTCAAGATCCGTTGTCTTGCGTTGTGGGCTGACCTGGCTCAGGTCGGCCGGTGTCTTGTATAGACGGCTTTGATGTTTATTTGTCTGCGGCGGTTGATTGTTTGGGAAAAGGCTTCGTTTGGCTTAGGATTAGATACCAGTGTATGTATCATCTAGCGATTTGGCGTGTCTGGAATAGCATTGCATCGGTCAACAGCGTTCATCTACTTAGGTCATGTTGTAGTCTGTGGTTCATGTTTGGGTGAGTCCAGCGCCGAGAACAGAACAGTCCTTCACATTTGTTTACCTTTGTTGTCGTTTGCTTCTCTTTGCTTCTCACTCTCTTTCGAATCTCTTATCCTCACTCAACCTTACTCTCATCCTCACCCTCATCCTCATCCTCCTACATTTCCCAGTTGCGTATCCCGACCTCATCACCAGCCGTCACAATGAGGAGTAAGTCTCCTATGATATCTTTCTTGTCTCTTTTATGGTTTACTGATGTGAACTGGATAGAAATCATGCGCCGGTTGAAGTTAGGTTACAGAGGGTCACGTGAGATGAACACTATCCCAGGTATGTGCATTTGATATCAACCCTTCACACTACCTCACTCCATACATATAGATCTGACAGCAGCAGAGGATCCGGAGGAGAAGCCAGAGGCCAGCAGGGGCAGCGGCAAGGTCCTCCCTCCGGCACCGCCTCCCAGCCCTGAGCCAGAGCCTGCACGCACCGAGGTCACTGAGCCAGTTTCTGCTCCCTGCCTGGAACTCATCAGATACATTCCACTTGCAGCTCTGGTAAAGCCTCTTGCAGAGCATGAACCTGTCGCAGAGCATCCTCGGACCCCCATGGGCCCTCCTCCTCGTCCCCCTCGCTCCCCTCCCCCTGCACCTGCACCTGCACCTGCACCTGCTCGCAGAAAGAAGTCCAAGAAGAACAAAAAGGGCCCCAAAGGGGAGACCGCAGGGAAGGCTGCCACCTCCGACGACGAGCTGAACGATTACACCTCCGGTCACGCCTTCTCAGCGCAGTACATCAACCGCGGCGTGGGCACCGGCCTCATCGCGACTGAGTTCATCCCGGCGGGAAGCGTCCTCTTCGCCGAGCGCGTCGTGTACCTCACATCGGCCGAGCAGGACGCCTGCTCATCGATCACCGAAGCCGACAAACTGATCGCGCGCAAGGTCCGCGCCATGGGCGAGGACTGGTGGGGCGCGTTCCTAACCCTCTCGAACCCGGGCCGCACGACGCTGGGCATCTACGCGGGCATCTGGGACGCGCACCAGGTGCCGCTGGCGGGGCCAAAAGGCGGCGCAATGCTGGGCCTGAACATGGCGTGGATGAACCATGCGTGCGTGCCGAACTGCACGCTGACGGTGGTCTGTCGCAACGGCGGATCCCGGCGAGCGGTCGTGCGCGCCTGCGCCGACATCGACCCGGGTGTCGAGCTCACCATCGCGTACTTCTATGCAGCCGGTGGACACACGCAGCGCGAGATCTTCGCCTGGACGACCTTCGGCTTTGTGTGCGGCTGCGCCGCGTGCGTGCATCCCGCCGCCAGAATCGAGCGCGCACTCCGCCGCTACGCCCGCGCCAAGGACCGCTTCGAGTCCGACGCCGAGGGCGCTGTCGCGCGTCCCGCGCAGACCTTCCAGCTCGTCCAGGACGTTATCACCGCGCTCATGGGCGTGGGTATTCGCGACGCTCGCGTCGCCATGCTGTGGACGAAGTGTGCGCTGCTGGCCGGCTTCCACACTGACGTGGCGCGTGCCATCACCTTCCTCGGCAAGGCGCGCAAGATGCTCGCTGTACTGGAGGGCCCGGCCGGGAGCTTCTACGCCCAGGTCACCCGCTGGTATACTGACGTCGCGCTCATGCCGGGCTTTGCGGCCTCCACCCGCGGCCTCTCGAACCTCACGCAGGCGGTCGTGTTGCCCAGCGAGCCTGGCTGCGTCGAGGTCCTGTACATGAACGGCGCGTCGCCACAGGAATATATCCGCGTCGAAGACTACCGCCGTCTGCCTGGTTGCGTGGCTGTTCCCCGCGGTGGCGGTCGCTACAAGCTTCTCGCGCCTGGCGGGAAGAAAGTCATGCCAGACCCTAGCATTTTACCAGAGGACATGGCAGAATCGCTGGCTGCGAAGGAGCCTTGCGAGGGGAAGAAGAAGCCAAAGACGAGGGCAAAGGCGACGGGCAAGAGCCGCGCGCATCCCAAGACCGACACGCACTGCACCAACGAAAAGGACTTTCTGGACCTGTGTCGCGATCTGCGGCGCGAACACATGAAGAATATCATGGGAGAAGAAGGAACTGCCACCCGCATCATCTCGCGCAGCATCCAGGATGACATCAATGATCTCCATCGGTGTCTGGACGAGATTGAAACTCAGGCTAGCTACATCCAGACCGTGGCGGCGCGGAAGAACGTGGTGGTGAACAAGTGCGCGGTGTGCGATGGTGAAGTGGACAGCTAGATGACCTGGATTGGAACATGGCAATTGTGGTCATTAACTTGGAGATGAACTCTATTTGACGTTGAACCTGAGGATTGGCGCTCGATTAAGATGAAGCTGGAGTGACCTTGGGATGTACCTACTTTACCGTACTTGGCAGTTGTTGGTGCACTTGATTATGTCATACCCATCATACCTTGTACTTTTCAACCTCATTTCAGCTCCCTCTGCAACCTCACCCTCCCCCTACCTCCATACCCAATAATTGAACAATTGACTTTGAAAAAATGGCCCACTCAAAACGCAACACCTCCCTCCCCCACTTCACCTCCCACGAACGCAGCCTCCTCCGCTCAACCTGGGGCAGCAAGCGCTCCATCATCAGCCGCGACAGCTTCCTCCCCTTCGGCTCCTGCCGTCTATGCCTGCAGCCGGCGCGCGCGCCCGTCGTCGCCTGCGCCTCGCACGGCGACCTCTTCTGCCGCGAATGCGCGATCGCCGACCTCCTCGCGCAGCGGCAGGAGATCAAGCGGCTCGAGCGCGAGCGCGACGAGGCGAAGAAGCGGCTTGCCGAAGACGACGCGCGCACGCTGCAGGAGGCGCGAGAGCGCGAGCTGCACGAGTTCGAGCTCGTGAGTATGGGGCTTGAGGCGGCGGGAAATAGTCGGAAGCGCAAGGCCGGGGAGGAGAGTGAGCGGGCGCTGGCGGCGTTCAAGGCGCGGGAGGTGGAGGTGGATGGGAAGCGGAAGAAGGTGATTGAGTTGGATGAGGCGGAGATGGCGAGGGTTGCGGCCGCGGAACAGCAACGCTTGAAGGAGGAGTTGAAGAAAGAAAAGGTACTTTCCTGTTGTCAGGTATATCTGTTGGCTATGCTAATTGCCATGGCAGTCCGCGAACAAATCCGCCCTCCCCTCCTTCTGGGTTCCCTCCCTCACCCCGACCACGGACCCGAACGAAATCGCCGCCAACAAGGCCGTCAAGCTTACTCCCATCTGCCCCGGGTCTACTGACTCCAACCGCCACGCATACTCGCTCAAGTCGCTGGTCGACGTGCATTTCACTGAGGAGACGGCGTCGGACGGGTCCGTGGCGCGTGTATGTCCGAGCTGCAAGAAGACGCTCAGCAATGGGCCGAAGGCGATGCGTACGTCAATTTCCCCCTACTTTCCCTCGACTAGCTGTTCGTAGTGTGGTGGTGATGCTAACTGGTTAGTGACGAAACCCTGCGGTCATGTGATCTGCACGCCGTGCGTGAATAAATTCATGACGCCGCATGATGCCCCCGACCCGCATGCGACGAGGGAAGAGCAGGCACAGACGGCGGAGCTGCATGGCCGGATATTGTGCTATGTCTGCGAGGCGGATATCACGCCGGGAAGTGCGTCCGCGGAGGCTGGGGAGGAGAAGAAAAAGAAGAAAAAGAAGGACAAGGAGGGTATCCTTCCTGGCATGGTGGAGATCAGCTCCGAGGGCACGGGATACGCCGGGCGCGGAGGGAATGTCGCGACCAAGACCGGGGTCGCGTTTCAATGCTAGTATACTCTCGGTCTGGTACCGGTGCATGTGTATGTGTATAATACGACATAGAACATTGACGACGATATGTGATGGTATAGATAATCTATGAAACCAGACCAAACTCCGGCGAGTCAAATAAATATACAGACAAGATGTGACAGAAACGAAATGAAGTAAAGGCCTGACCAGTCTAAGCGCTCTAGGCCCGCTTCGCAGAATTGTTGAACTCGCGCACGACAATGTCACACTTGATCTCCTGGCACAGCCGCTTGCGCCGGCTCGCCTCCAGCTTCGCCGCAAACTCCAGGCCGCTGGCGCGCTCGACCACCTCAACGGGCACCTCAAACTCCGCCAGCCGCTTATCATTCGGGATGCGCGCATTCGGCAGCACAAATGCACCCAGCGCAACCTTGCCCGCCGGCGACGCAGGTCCCTCCTCCGCATAGATAACCTTGTAGAAATGCGTCGGCACAGCGACATTCGGCGGGTTCCCAATCACCTCATAAGACACACGCCACTTTCCATCCGGATCACGGTGAGGCAGATACAGCGGGCCCGTGACAATCCGCACAGACGGGTACTTCTTCGCGAGCCCGCGGCAGAACTCCTCAAAGTGCGCCCAGTAGTCGCGGTTGAAGCCCTCGCCGACCTGCGGGCACATGTTGGTCAGTGCGAAGGTCTCGTCCATCGCCTGCTGCGCCCACTTGGCGTCCGCCGCCGGCACTTGGTGGCCACGATCGTAGCCCGAGCGGAAATAGTCCGACAGCTTGGCCCGGAAGGCGGCCGGGATCGTCGCGTCCTCGTAGAAGGTGCTGTTCTTCCGGTCGGCTTCCTTGAGGGCGAGCGAGGCCGGGGTGATGTGTTCGGCCACCCAGGCTGGGTTGCGCGTGCGTCGGTCGTAGGCGCCCGTCAGGGGCAGCGAGTTCAGGGCGTCGGCGACGGGGCCTGGGAAGCCGTACTGGTAGATGCCGGCTGGGTCGACGGGGCCGCTGGCGGGTTTCGGAGCGAGGGAGGGCGTCGGAGGTTGGGCGGAGAGGGGCTTCGTGGGAGGGAGAGGCTGCGTAGGGGTCGCAGGAGTCGGTTTTTGCGGTTGTTGTTGCGCTTGCGGCCGGGGAGAGGAATACAGCAGAGCTGTCAGGCCGGCGCCGGTGGCGGCACTGGCGGCCGCGATGGCGGCGATAGTGGCCTTGGACATGGAGGCGAGGTTGGGAGAGGAGAAGAGGGTCGGAGGAGGGAGAGGGGGGCGTGAGAAGAGTGAGTGAAGAGAGAGAATGAAGAAGAAATTGCCGAAGAGGGCAAAATTGAAGCCGAAGGTGGAGACCAATCAGAACGCGCGGATCAGATGATCATCAACAAACAACTATACAGAGTATACAGACTATAAAGATGTAAACAGAGCAATATAGAGTGCATTAGATTAGTAGAAAGGCGTAGAAGAGCAGGATGGGATAGTGGTTTATATAGGCTGTTGCGTTCGCATGACATGGATCGATGGCATGTGAGCAGCTTCAGCTGACCACAGCCAACGTACTGGTACGTCTTCTACACAATCGAGTATATCGGACATGAACAGAAGAATAGTCTTTGTACTATAGCCTCTTATTTACTGATATACACTAACAGCCATCGCCAACAGTCACCATCGGCGACTTGGTACCATCTCCCACACCCCCAACCGCCTGAACCATCACCATCTTCGCATCGTCCACCGCGATCCGCGTCTCAAATCCATTGCGAACGGCAGTCTTCACCACGCGCAGCTTATCCTTCTCTGATCCCGCAAGAACCTTCCACGACTGCACATCCGTCGCGCCGTTCCAGCTCACATACACAGCAGTCTTGCCCTTCTCCGGACAGGCCGCCACGCTGGGCTGCGTCTTCGGACGTCCGGTCCAAGGGAAGCGATAGCCGCGGTACGACTGGATCTTTCCTTCATAGCCGAAGCGGGCCCTCATTACCAACGCCCCGTTCTCGTCGTACTCCTCCAGCTTGGGGACGGCGCCGTGCTGCAGGAGAATGTGGCCGTTCTCCAGTGCCTGGAAGCTACCTTGCGATTCGGCGTAGACCGGGTCTTCCGCGTCCCACACCTTTCCGACCACCGAGACACGCTTGGTGTTCATGTCCAAACGGAGCGTCAGACCAGTAGTCATGGTCGTGGGGGTGGTGATGTCGGCGTTCTCGTTGTTGTGCATGTGCAGGGTGATCGAGTCGTCGGTCTGTTCGCTGATGCGGGCGTCGTGCTGGAAGCAGAAGCTGGCCTCGGTCATAAGCGAGAAGTCGCCGCCTTTTTGGCCCTGTATCACACCATTAGCTATGCATATATTAATGACTGAAAGTCGATATGACTCACATGGAGGCGCCAGTCCACATCACCGTGCTTATTCACCATGAAGATCGTGCACATGTAGCGAGACGACACCAGGTACGAGTCGCCGTACTTGGCTACCGAGTTCAGATGAGGATACTCGTAGGGCTCCGTCTTGCTCTCGCCCTTGCCATCGATCGGAAGCTCGCTGTACGACAGCGGCATCTGCGAGACATGCTCCACCGTGCTCCAGCGGAACAGCACCTTTTTCGTCTTGACGTCGATCTCGTAGAACAGCGCATCCTGCACCCAGCCGTCCGTGGGGCCGCCCAACGACGACAGATCCATCTGCGTCACGTTCACGGCCGTCACCAGGATCGTGCCGTCGTCGGTGAACTGGCTCTCGTGGATGTCGATGTAGGAGGGGTAGGTCTGCGGGTCGAGGACAGTCACGAACGGGTGCTCCTCCGTCGATGGCAGCGTCACCTCGTGGATCACCTGGTACGAACTGTTCATGATGGTGATTTGGCCGAAACCGAAGCCCTTGATGTCCGCGCCGGTCCAGAAGGCCAGCACAGGCTCGCCGTCCAGCATCTGCGGCTGGTACGCGGAGGTGTTGACCATCGGGCCCTGCCAGACGAGCTGGCCATCATCAGAGTAGATCGCGGGGTTGGCCTTCGCATGGCTGCTCGTCATGGGCCCAATGAACAGATAACCGGGCTCTGTCTTGCCGTTCTTGGTGACATTCAGGACAGGGGCGGAGATATCCGTGCTCCTGAACGTCTCCATGGGCCAGGAGGTGGACTCGCTGGACTGCGCCCAGGCCGTTGCCCCGGCCAGGAGCAGAGAGGTGGTCTGCAGAAGCGTACTGGCGTGCCGCATGATGTGCTTCAAGTACTGGCAGGGACAAGCTCAGCGACGAAGGAGATGGGAGGACGCCATCGTTAAAAAGCAGCTGCCCCTTGCTTTATAGGCAGGTCAAAGGACGATCCTTGCCGATGATTCCATCCGAGAAGATGTCTCCCCCAGATCCCACGTCGGACTTTCTCCAACTTGATGAGGATCCCATTCCGCCTCTAGTCGCCCGGCTGTCTTCATCTCGCTAACCGAGGGCGGTGGGACGCAATGATCCAGGAGTCAGGCGGGGTACCCCATGGGGCAGAGCGATGTCTCCTCGATACCAGAGTGTCGGGGTCAGCGAGGAAGAGAATTCATCCGTTTGGAATGTGCATCGTCATAGAATGCGGGCGATTGAGCAGCATGAGTGTTAGAGGAGGGTCAGAGCTCGCGAGCTGGGCGGAGAGCCCCGTGGGATCAGCATGTATGAGCGGCGAGTTGCCGAATACCCGAGCCCCAGTTCTATGAATCGCGTGCAGGATTTAGATTGTGGAGGTCGGCAACTCTCACTCGGTCAAGTACCGTAGAGTCTGGAGGAATTGAAGCTATATTGCCCTGCAACCGTAGGAGGGAACGCCAGCGGGTCAAGGCGAGGCCAAGACGGATGATCAAGGCTTGAGTCGTCCAACCAGCGCCTTATCCGTCGGGAATACTTTCGGGGAGGAATTTCCAGCTGCGACAACCAGGCCATGGACCGCGGCATTTGCTAGTCGTGGAGGATGCTAGTTTGGATAGGGTGGAGAGTCTACAATACTCGAGGCGAGAGTAGGAAAGCCCACATATTTAGCGAAGGATTTGACTACACAATTTCTGCATCCTACCCCAATACTATGACATCTCGGATCCACAGCATCCATTCCACCGTTGAAATGCCTCCAAACAGAGTCCTCCACTCCGAGTGTCAGTCCCGGCAAAACTGCCGTGCCCCAGACTCAGATGCACCACTTCTTCGAGCTCAGACACACATGGCAGTCGTTGTAGGTCTTGCAGATCCCGTCGGTCTGGCACTTCCAGTGCTTGCACGCGTTGGCCGCCTCCCCCAGATTGCCGTCTCTCTTGTTCGGGGACGTCTGGGGCTGGGAGCTGGGGCTCTTCAGCTGCCCGTTCGAGTCGAGGGTATCCATCTCGGCCATTTGAGAATCAATGGACTCGACAAGGGCGTCGGTAGCGACGGCCAGTCTCTCGCCTGTGTTGACGTTTTTCACAAAGTACCCGCCGTCCTCGTTGAACAGGGCCGTGTCGCCTTGGTAGTCGGCTGGGACCGCATTGCCGAGTTGCTCTCGGGTGTCGCAGACTACCAGGCCCTCGGTGATGGGCTCGGTGTACTTGTCAAACGACGCAGCCGACACGAGGCCGGAGGCGAGAAGCATGAGGGCCACGGTCCGAGCGAGGGTTGACTTGATAGGCATGATTGCGGTTTGATTGCGGTGGTTCCTTGATTGAGGAGATGCTGAGGTTGATGATTGATCCCAATTGCTGGCATTGAACCCCTTCTTATACTTGCGTCGGCTGGATTCCAGGGCATCTGTTTGTCTCTTGGGGCTGTGAGCACAGTGGTCGTCCAGCGAAGTAAATGGCGCTTCTCAATGCAGCTTATCACAAACACACACAGCCTGTTGCTCAACTCCTAACCTCTGTCAGTTAGAGGAGTTTCTGGAATAGGCAACTCTGGTTGTCTGATGTGATCCGCTCATTCCGGATTCTCTCTGACTAGAGGCTTTTCGTACGACATGAAAGTTGTTTGTGTCTGATGGGGTTACATTTGCTGTCTTACTATGACACCTGATTGTCTGATCCAGGTCTCCGTCACACAGAGTAAGCGGGGATTTGGCGCTGTGGCGTGTGCTTGTTCTGATGATCTGCATGGTTTCTGTTGGAGTCCTGCAGGTTGACTGCTGATTCTTGGCCAGGTTGGTGGAGACAGAGTATGGTGCTTTCGAGGCATGTCCCTGAGAAACTGTGGTTGCCTAGATAGTGAGTTTCATCTACACTTTTCCGTCGTTAGGTACTTCTTAGCATATACCGGACATCCGTGCTAGATATGGAGAGACTAGTGTGGCTCTATTAGCAGTATCTTAAATGCGGGATCAGGCAGCGGAAGGATACAAAATATATAAAGGATTTACATCCCAAATTTTCATCGCTAATTCCCAAATGGTGACATGGCCGGCCGTCATCCACGTCACATGCGAGCACTTATAGTCAGACACATAAACCGGCAATTTGGACCCCGAAGCGTGGCACATTACTTCCAGGACTATCGAGCCTAGTCAGTATTTGTACTTTGTGTGTGCCCACTCACTGATGATTATTATTGTTTCCAATCTTGTCACACACAGGACAGGCAAGAAATTAACTCCACCTGTCCCATGCCTTTCAAACAAGCTGCGTGATGGCCACAGTGCACCATTCACAGGGTCCTTGAACACGGTAGATGTCGGCATCAGATGCAGCGCCTGCACATGCGTCGATCTACTCCGCGTATGGGATCACACCGGCTCAATTCCTCGAGTGGAACACAGCCATCGACGAGGCCTGTAGCAACCTCTTACACGACTAGCTAGGTAATTTGTATATGAGGGAGGGGTTGGTCCACTCCTCAATCACATCCGAGCACTAGTCTGAATCGCAGTCGTCCGCTTCCTAAACCTGATGGCTTTAAGACAGTCAAAGTGCTGCAAAGAGCTGTATAGATAGCCCAAAGACCTCGTTGACTTTGTCTTTGAACGCGACACAGTCCTGACAAGGAGGTGAGCTAATCAATATGACCGCCTCGGTTAATGAAGCCCGTGGTGGCGCCGCGGTCATATTAATCAGGTTAGCATGTCCGTTTTGCCGCTGATATAATATCTTCAGTTGACTTTCTAGCTTTAGAATCGGTTGGACTTGGGAGTCGGCGATTAGTCGGTTTAAGGTTGCTTCAACAGACTTGAGCTGCAACTTCAGTGCCTTGATCTGATCATATTTTCCGACGAGCTTTTCGTCCCCATCGAAGAGCTCATATTCCAGATCCTTCTTTTTCTGTCGGAGAGATGTCACCTCACGTCCTATCTCACTGTCTGAAAGGCATTGCTCAAGCTCATCTTCTACCCTTTCAATCTCATCGTCTAATTCTGAGTCCGGAAAGTAATCACGTGGAAGGAAGACATGGCGATCGATGAAGTATGCTATCAACTGCTTTTCTGCGTGACATGCATAGTATCGACCGTCTTCACCTCGATCATGGTCATGAGGAGGCAAATGATGGACCAATACTGCCGCGATATAAAACACATCGTCTGTCCACTGTCGACCATCAACCATGAGGGACTGCACCGAATCGTGCGACCATCCGCTCATAGCGCCAATGGACGGGAAATTTCCGCCTCGTTCCAAGCGTGCTACCGTCTTCCACCTGCTGGTTATGGGATACTCTTCAATTGGCCCGCGCAATACCAGCGAGTCGTGCCTTTGAGGGGGTGTGAATGAGTAGGACGTAGACAGCGATAATGTGGGAGGTCTGCCGAAAACAATCTTTGACTTGCGATCTTCTCCGCCGAGGAGGCGTACAATTTCTCGGCGGTCAATGTCCCTTTTGAATGTGTCTTCGATATAACCTAGCCGTCGAATGGATGAAGATGTCAAATCGCCTCCGGTACGCTCATATACCTCTCGTCGGTTTTTGTAATGGTCTCGAGCAAGATCGATTGCCAGTCGGTGTTCACCATCCCGAATATTTTTTTCTGCGTCGTGTTGTAGGAGAACCTTCACATTGTCGATCCGACCGAAGAGTGCTGCCTCCATGAGAGCACTCCTTCCGTCATTGTCAACGGCATTCACCTCTGCCCGTGTTTAAGGAGGAGCGACAACGTCTCCGAGCTTTGTTCGGCTGCTGCACTGATAAGGGTTGTTTTACCATCAGAAAATCGCCCTTGAACAAACAGCTGGACCTCGCTAGATGTCTCCAAGTATTTCTGCACCGCTCTTATATTCCCGGTGACACAGGCGCTGATAGCGCCGTAAATTCTCTTTTGTTGAAATGGCTCGTCGCATCCTGGATCGACTGTGATCATCTCCTTCGAGTCTTCGTAGATATCCCCATATGTTTCTTCCCTCTATGCTGCGAGAGTAGCCTTTTGAGCCAATTCGATCGCCAACCGATCAACATCATCGTCATTCTCGTTATCACTATCATGAGAGACACAAATGTTGATATATCGGCCGCGTCTCTTGTCGATTTCATACGCAACCTCACCACGATCGTTCATGGGGAAGCAGCAAAGGTAAGTTTCCATCTTCTCGCAGTGGGAATATCTCAGATTGTCCGTGCTCCATTTTACGCCATGTTGATGAACTGCTTCGCAGAACGGACATTGAACGTAGTGTAATTTCGAATTCCACCAGATAACGTCCGCTTCAGGGAAAGTTTTCTCCATCTTGAAGAATATCGATGGACGATGGGCGGGTTAGTTAGATCTGACGAGATGCTGATGGTGTTTGAAAGGAGCTTGAAAATATGTAGATGAAGAGGGATGTACCAGATAGGCTCGCTCGTTTGCACAAATGAAGTTTTATCGGAGAGGAATGATATGTTAGCTGCCACTGTTGAATGCCCAAGAATCTTCAGTTTCTGTCTGAGGTTGTGGAAGAAATCAAGGACTGTCAGAGCGGGGCATGGAGGTATACGCATGGATGACACAAGGCTCAGATACCTAATCCCTACCACCTCAGAATCATAGAGCCTCATAGAGTACACGTAGGATCTTGGAATAAGGCTGTAGGAGGTGAAGCCATTTCCCGGTGAGTCTCATTGCTGGTATAAATGTCGTATTCTTCGCCTTAGTGTCGTTCTGGATGCTGAAAGCGAGACATAGGCTAGTCTGTGTGATTCTGGCCTGCATGTGTCTGACAGGTACAATCACCAGTTTCCTATATGGTCCATAACAGCAAGGACACGGAGTACCTAGTATGAAGGATGAAAGAAGCTCCTCGTATGGTACTGTTGATGACAAATGAGACTTTTCCATTGGGTGGTACCAAGACATATGATTCAGAAGTGTATAGCTCGATAAATCCTTCTGGATGGACAGTATTCGGTCTGTCAGACAAGATGCAATATATTATCCTGTAGGATACAAACTGTATCTTAAAGGAATGGTCTATGTTCTATATAGTCGGTTTAAAGAGTAACTATAACTAGTCAAGTAGAGAGTATGGAGAAGGTTATGTAACGCAATGACCTCACCGGCGGGCTCCCAAGGTCCTCCCTCCGCAATCTCCATCTTTTCCTCTTCTTCTCTCTCTTCCATCCTTTTCTTCAACCTTTCATCCCCTCTAGCACCATGGCGGCCAGCAACGATCTTCGTGGCTGGGTCATGAGTGCTGTCTCCGGCCTGGGTAAGTCCCCCCACTGTGGTTTCACATGCAGTGATTAATCCGAACAGCATGCGTCTTGGGATCGTCCATCATCTGCGTCGATTTGCTTCTCCGCCGTTTCTCCCGCCGCAAACACTTCCAGATCGTGAGCCACAATGGCTTTCTTTCGGCCTCGCTGTGCCTCAGTGCCGGCGTCATTGTAGGTTGCACCGCATATTCCCCCGGACTCGCGATCCAAACTCACCAGCATAGCTCTTCACCTCCCTCTACAGCATGCTTCCCACCGCCCACGAGCACCTCCTCCGCGCGGGCTGGTCACCGGCTCTCGCCGCCTACTCCCTCGTCGCCCTCTTCCTGGCCGGTGTGATCGTCATCCGATCGTTATCCGCCTTTATCCATCGCTATATACCATCCCATGTCGTCGACTGCGCCCATACCCATGATCTTCCTCCCTCCGACCTCGAACACGGCGACCACCACCACCACCATCATTATCATCACGAACATCGCCACCCAAATCCCGCAGAGTCCACCCCGCACATGTCGGAACGCACCCCTCTATTAACCCGTTCAATTAAATCGACTCCCGCGGCTCCACTCCTTCCCCAGGAGCATGAACTCGAGACACCCCCATACCGCTCCGCGCCGTGGCCAGCTCGCTTGGCGCGACGCTGGAACTGCTGGATGGGCGGGGTGAAGGCTCAATGTGATGAAAACGGTCCCTGCTACGGCTTTTCACAGGCTTGTGGTCGCGAATGTTCCAAGACTCTCGTCATCGCGGAATTTCCTATCACCGAGGATCTCAACGCTCATCCCGCGCGACTCGAGCCCAGCCGGGCCGACTCAGCTCCCTCTCATCTGCACCCCTCTCTCCCCGAACCCAACGCACCCTCCTCGTCGTCTTCATCCCGTACGGACCTGCTGGACTACCACAGTTCGTCCGCCGATGACGCCGCAAAGCCACCGCTTCCCCCGGCGAACCCCCAACACCATCACCATGTCCCCCAAAATGCCTTCCTCTCCATTGGCCTACAGACGTCGGTCGCCATCGCCCTGCACAAGCTGCCCGAGGGCTTCATCACTTACGCCACCAACCACGCCAGTCCCACCCTAGGACTGACCGTCTTCCTCGCCCTCTTCATCCACAACATCAGTGAGGGCTTCGCCATGGCGCTGCCGCTCTACCTCGCCCTACACTCGCGCATGAAGGCCATGTTCTGGTCCAGCCTGCTCGGCGGCATCAGTCAACCGGCTGGCGCCGGATTGGCCGCCCTTTGGATCTGGGGCGCGCAACACGCCGGCCTGTCTGGTGACGATGCTTCCGATCCGCCATGGGCCGTGTATGGGGGTATGTTTGCCGCCACAGCGGGCGTCATGACCTCCGTGGGATTGCAGCTCTTCAGCGAGGGGCTGGGTCTGACGCATCATCGCGGCGTGGGCATTGGATTCACTATCGGAGGGATGGGCCTGATGGGGCTCAGTTTTGCATTGACTGCGTAGGGCGGCGGACGTTATATCGTATAGTGCCAGAATTCGGTATAGATCAAACGATCGCATCGGAGGAGTGTTTGGAGTTTGGGTATTTTTACGACTTGACAACGAGTGACGACAAGGTTACGGCTCTACGATCTTGCATGTGGAAATTGTACCTACTATCGCTAAGAACATATGCTTTGACTTCTGTAGGCCTGTTCCTCTCGAAATGTCTTCTTCAAGACCTTACAGCATTATGTAGTCTGTGAGGCAAAGCAATCATAAAGCCTGGGCCCTCCGGCGCGTATGTCGGACTCTGTAATAGATTGAGCTAATTTTAAGGCATTGGCCGAGTAAAGGATGACTATAGCCATTACTCGAAGACTTCTCTCCTGTGCCACGCTTTCATTCAGATAGCGAGAACCATCGCTGCCAGGTGCTCCATGTCTTCGGCATAATCAATGTTCCATGGCCCATACCTCCTCATCTTCATGGGCTCTACCCCATACCTCACGCCAACCTCCGAGTACCGCACCTATGCGTTTTCGAAGCGGACGAATGTTCAAGACCATTTTAAAACGCCTAAGGAATCACGGTTTATCGTTAGTTGAAAAGAAACCGTAGGGACATCTGCGGAGACACATGTATCCCGAGACTTGTCCGATTTCTGCCTGTCGGCAGTATAAAGCCGGTACGCCGCATCTTGTAATGGATTGCTGTTGGCCCTTGCGTAGACCAGCAGCAAGGACCGATGCTGAACCTTTCCAGATGGAGTGCTAGAGCTGTGTTCAAGCCGTATAGTTTGTCAGCTCCAATGAGTAATGCAGCATGTCTAGGGATCGCGGTACAAGAGGGCTTGTGAGTATCATCCAAGCACATGACGCGGATCAGACCGCATCCAGAACTCCAGTTCGACGGTCTATATAACTTCGGCAACTGCGTATTGCACGTCGACCAGACCGGTCCCTTTGTCAAGTAGAACTCCAAACACTCTCTTGCATTCTTTAAGTATGCATGCTTGACTCCTGAGTGTCACCGCAAAGGCAGATTTTGAGGCAGTTATGTGTCCGCCTCCAACCCTTCTGCATGGCACCGCATCCCCAAGGCATTGTCTGGCTCTTCGACACCTGTCGCCCGAGACCTGATACATCTGTGGTGATCCGCATGCAGAAAATCAATGAGAAGAGATGGATAATAAGTGGACCACCTCATGCGGGACAAGAACCCTAATGTCTGGGTTCTTTACCCAACCCCATTAGCTGTGTTTTGCCGGCAAAGGCATAGACCAGGTGTAGCCACGCTCTACGCTTTCATCGCCCCCATGTCTAAGGAGAGTGGTAGAATGTAGGTGGTGTATGTGGTTGAAAACTGTCCAGTCTTATGTATTGCCAGGTGGGATACTGCTCAAACAGAGAATGATGTGAATGAATCCTTCAAGTCACTAAGAGGAGCGAGATCATCTACTTTCGTGAATGAAGTCCCACTTACCAAACCTATGTCTTTCCCATGTCTTCCCCAACAGATTGCCGACCAAGACATGTACGCAGCCATCCAAATGAAACCTCACCGACTTATGTTGGTTGCCGAAACAACATCATGAAGTCATACAGTCGCGGTAGCCTCTATGAAGTTAGAACATAGACGGATCAATCAATAGCTCGTCGTAGTTTATGTATTGAAGCGATTAGTTATGCAGGCGCTACGCCAATTCACCAATGAAACAGGAATCCAGCATCCGAATACCTGAAACCCGTAGAGTCCACAGAATGTAGCAAAGACCAAAAAAAAAAAAAAAAAAAAAATTGACATCCAGCTGCATCGACAGCAGTCATAACTAAAAATTGCCTGCATGTAGTTCCACGTTCCTGGTGGTGGGACTGCCCGCCAGTAGGCGGATTCACCCCTTCTACTTTAACATCCAGTCACATACACATCATTCAATTTGTGTGCCTGGCAGCTTACCATGGATCGCCCTCCCTTCGGTGACGGAATGAATATCTAAGGGAGACTGTCTACCTAGAGCTTCCTACCTACTATTTAACTCATTGTTTTCTCCTCTTCCCTTCCCTCTTCTGCTTTTCTTCTACCATTATCTTCTTCTCGCCACTTTACTGCTTCTCTCTGACTACCTCCTCGCATCATATCTCATAGCTCTCCTGCTCAGCCTCTGCTCTCTATTTCTCGCCCTCCGTCCCTTGCTCTGTGTCTCTTGCTGCCTGGTTCCTGCTGTGTATCCCTCGTTCTCCATCTCTGTCTCTTGCGCTGTCTTGCCTGCTTCCTCTCTCTTGCTGTCCGCTTTCTTTCTCGTGCTGTTTGCTTTCTCTCCCTCTGTCTACCGCACCGACGGACCCTAACCCCCAGCTTTATCTTATTATCACAGTCGCTTTACCCTCTCACCATGGCTGTCGTACTCCCCAATCCCCTCGTTGCCCCCTTCATGCCATCCGAAATCACTTACTCTTCGGGACTCATCCTCCCGACCAGCACCCCTTCCCAAGGCCGCTCGGTTTCTACGGAATCGACTAGATCCAAACGCTCGGGAGGGTCATCCGATGACCAAGAACCGAAGCCGGCTCTCGATGGTTTCACAGAATCTGACCTACGCGCCGGAGGGCCGCGGCTTTGTGAATCGCCCTGCCTCACAGACCACCACATTCCGTCGACCCATACCATGTACAAGAAGTTGACGGACGATAGGGCGCGGAAGGCCCAGTCTGAAGCCCTCAAAATTTGTACCAAGGAAGGTTTGAACGCGTCTACTGCATATTTCTGCCTTCGCCGTTCGGCATTCAGCCCTGAAAGTGCAGGCATTCCCACTTTGCTGGTTACTGCGCGGCGTGGTAACTATCGGAGCCGAGGCTGGGTCTCTGTGGCACGGAAGTTGCAGCAGCATCTTCACAGCAAGGGCATCACCCAAGTCACCGTCGAGATTATAGATCCAGCCTTTGGATCAAACCCCAGACTGCTCCCTGTCTCCAGCCGCCACCCGATTTCTCAGCACTGGATGTCCGTCACGGGTTCGATCATTCGCGAATTTGATCTTTCGGGTATCTGCAACATCAGCTGTTTTCGGATTGGAACCAGCAGTCAGGTCGACGAATGTCCTGTTACTGTCGTCGTGGGGATCGACCGACATGTGAGAAGAGACTGGAGGAACGTACGCGAGGCAGTTCTTATCATCCTTGCCAGGTACAACCTGGCTGATGTGGGTGTGATGATCAGGAAGGATAGGGGGTTGTCCAGAATGGCTGGCGAGCAAGCTGCCGCTCTATCCACGCAAGAGCAGTGCACGACCCATATTGATATGGGATACAGCCTGGCTCCACGGAAGATGTTCGAAAGCCAAGGTACTTTCGGGGGCTGGGTCCAACTTCGCAACCCACAAACCGGTGCATGGGTAGATCTAGGCATTACCTGTTGCCATTGCATCTTTCCCAACATCGAGGATGTGTCAGGTGCTGAAGGAGACGCGATTCGTGCCTGGACGAAGAAGGGGGTTGGAGTGCAAGACGCCAACAGAGCTGAGTACCTCGGTCTCGACTCACCCAGCAAGGGTATCCTCAATTTTGGTCTTAATGACCTCGACCGGAGAATTTGCGGTCTCAGGGAGGACCAACGCTTCTCCAGAGTGGAGAAAGCCAAAGCTCGAGGTGATTTCGTCATTCCACGCGACGAGACAGCGTGGAAAACGCTCTCCGATGCGATTGCCCCTCTGCAAAAACAACGCAAAGAGGTCAACCAGTTTTTCGAGAAGAAGCAATACTACCTTGGGGCCGTTTTCTATGCATCTGGCCTAAAGGAAGTGCCCATGAAAAGGCAACCACACCTTCTTCAAATCCGTGACTGGGCGTTGATCCAGCCCAAAGACCGAAAACTTGGATTGAATAGGGTACGTCCAATCCAATGACATCGCCTACAGAAACTTCCTTTCAAGACTAACCAACCGCTTTTAGATCGAGCCGCCTGTTCGGACTCACGTCCCATATACCAGACTCGTTGAGACCTCGGACTCAATACCTGCGAATGGACAGGAACTAGCCAAGTTTGGGCAAGCCACGGGCTTCACCGTAGGGTATTATCATCACCTGGAAACTGTCCATATAGCCGAGCGCATGGAGAATGGCAAGAAAGTATGGGTATCAACCCATGAACACTGCTTTACGGCTTCCGATCGGGAGCGTCCCCTACTCAAGAGAGGTGATTCCGGCTCACTTGTTTTTGAAAAGGACAGCGGCATGGTTGTGGGGATGCTCTTTGGGGGTTCGGAAACCCAGGATACCGGTTATTTTACCTTCATCGTCGACCTCTTTGAGCACATCACGAAGTTGACCGGGGCCAAAGAAATCCGGCTCCAGAAGTAAAGCTCTGTTCTCGGTCGTCGAATCTCCTGTTCCCGTGCTTCTCTTCTCTTTTCTTTTTTTTTTTTTTTCCTTTTTTTTTGGCTTTCCTCGTTTCTCTCTGTCCATACTAGCATATGGCGCTTGACCTAAAGACCTGGTCAAGCACCATCACTGCACGGCTGCGATGCCGAAGAGCGTTTATTGATCCGCTACGACGCGAATTCGGGCGGAAGCTCTTTCGCTTTTATTTCTTTTCCGCAGTTGCCTTTTGGTTTATTTTTGTTGCGTTCATCCGTTATGGGTTTGACATTTACATTCGGGTTCATCGCTGTTGCGTTCATCCATTAGAGGTTCGACCTTAGATTGTTCTTCATCAATTCATCATCTTCGTCCCATCCACGGCCTTACCGTATTGCCGGTGACAAGCACAAAACGTAACAACGTACAGTTAAACAATTTATGATTAGCTTAAGATGTAGTTAGAATGTCAGGCAGTCACCTTGTGAGATTTCGGGAACCTAACCACCGCATTTTCGTTGTGATATCTGAATAGCTTCATTTCGCAGCACCCGCACAGCAGGTGCTAGTCCATCTATTTCTAGTATGACTACTGCTGCTGCTGCGGCTGTTATTTTACCTCAGTTTGTTGTGAACACTGTAGGGAACACAATCTCAGCTCCCATGTTGCTATATAACCAAGACATTCTACCAACCGTACTGATCTTGCGGATCAGCAATATCCCTCTACCTCACTGTAGGGGTGTCTTCTTGCCTTTTTTGGGTCTTCGATAATGGCAATGACGCTGGTCATATAAGATATCCGGACTCGGCAAGACCATCACTGTAACAACCGACGATGAGCACTGTGGCCCCATTATGGGCATTCCTTTTAGGCCGGATGCGCAGAAAACCTGGCCAATGAAGAACTCTCATCGCTTGGAATTACAAAGTCCTGTCGACCTGGACGCAAGTTCCAAGGATCGTAGACTGTCCTGAGTCCGCGGACCGTTCTGTCTGGCTCTTCAAGACATCTCGATCAGATCGTGAAGTCAAAGTAGTATAGATAAGTAGGGCCCCCCGCAAGCAAGCAGAAACAATGCCAGTGTTCAAAATTGTCATAGGTAATAGACGTGATAACTAGGAGACGACTAGCCAATTCCGTCCCCATAGTCGAACATCTTTGGTCCCTGCTGCTCGCGGACTCAGGCTGTAGCCCATGTCAGCGTGCTTCGTACACTGGTTGTGGGTCGACCTGGCGCTAGCATGCTCGCCAACCATTATAGATAGCCCCTTATCCTTCAAGGGCTTCCCTGAGTCTAGTCAGAGGATTGATCAATGTTCGTGGGTCTCTATCTTGACCTCATTACCATTTTTCATTCGAGTAGCTACGTGAACGCTCTTCAGGCCGCTGTAGCGGCCGACAGTCAAGCCCGTGGCTTGTACGACCTTGCATGATTCGTCTTTTTCTAAAGCCTCGATTGCTATGAGCGAAAGGCTACAGGAAGAAAACCCTCCGTTTTGACTTTCCTAATTTGATCGCGTTGCGGTCAATGACTATTACAGAGGAAAGGGTGATCCCCTTTTAAATGAATGGGGTTACAAGAGGGCTTGAGAGTACCGCCACCTGTGGATGGCCACAGATGCAATATGATTGAGGGATTTACGGGTGGTAAAGAAATCAAGGAGGAATAGGAAGACGAAGGCGAGGCACACGTACTACTCTTCCTAAGTCTTGGTTGGTAAAGTCCATTCATCAGGGGTGGAGTGGGCTTCCTCAGTCGCCATAGATTGGCCGTATCCTACTGGACCATCACGATGGCTCGCTGCTGATGGTCAGTAAGAGCAAGCAGTTTGACTTTCGAGAGAACAATACGCCGGCACTAAAACTGTTCTTGCGCTGGTGGTGCTCATCTCATGTAAGAGATACGCTCAAGGGATGTTTATCACAGGAAAAGTAAAGAACTGGATGAGGTATTGGCGTTGGGATCTACGGAGTTTGGTCTGAGATGGTTGGACATGGCCTGTGCTGGACACGGAGATTGGATTTTGATGATACCCTGCAATCGAATACACGATACAGAGAGATATTTTATTGAGTTCTGCCTAACTAGGTTCAACTTTGCAATTCTGTCTAGGTGGCCTCAATAATCTGTACGTACAGAGAAAGCTATTGAGTGGCTTCTGAAGGTCGCGCTAAACCAGAAATCTCAGCCAAGTGAGACTATGCACCCATGCCAAAGTCATTTAAAACCACAACATGCATTAGATCTATTACTATTTACCATTCCTCCGTCTCATCATCTCCTTACGAAGTAGTCTTGCCTAGGAGCGAGTTGAAATTATCCACTGGTGCATCATCCTTGACTGTTCTCCAGACCTCTTCAATCTTCTTCACAGTCTCCGGGTCTAACGGCCCTTTCTTGATGCCAGCGAGCGTTTGCTGCAACTGCTCGTTATTGCGAGATCCAATGATCACCTTGTCGCCCAGATCACCCTTCAGGGCAGAGTGGTACACTATCCACCGATAAGCCAGCTCAGCCTTGGGAAGGCCCGCCTCGTTGGCGATCTTTGCCCAAAGCCGAAGCCCTTCTAGCATACCTGCTTTGTTGTACAGGCCATTGTAGATGCCTCCAATCGGGCTGTTCGGGTCCCACCGACCCTCGCCTCCCTTCAGGAGCTGGTCGACGTCTTTCGTCAGGAAGCCCCCGGCAATGGGCGAGTACGCATAGAAGGAGATGTTGTGCTTGCGGAGTGTGGGAAAGAGCTCTGTTTCCAGGTGGCGCGCGACGGCATTGTAATTGCCCTGATACACAGTCGGCAGAACATAGCTCTTCTCCTTGGAGATCCGTACGACTTCCTCGACCTCCTCTGCGAGGAAATTAGATAGGCCAAAGCGGCGGAACTTTCCGGCCTTGTGAAGCGCGTTGACGCCGGCAAGGACCTCCTCCAAGGGGACTCTGCGCTCCGGAGCATGGATGTAATACACGTCCATCTGATGGGGTCAGTTCATGGCGCATACCGATTCGTGAGCGTGAGCTACATACCTGATCGGTCTTGAGCTTCGCTAAACTGGATTCTCCAGTGGCGATGATGCTATCGGTCGTCGCTGCTTCGGGGGAGAAGCCTCCGGGGAATTTGCTGTCGATCGCGAAGCGGGTGGCTGCCTTTACTTCCCCGAGGAGCTCCTCACTTTTCGCGTAGATGGTGGCAGTGTCGATGGCTTTTATACCGCCATCTTCCAATATGTCCAATGCCTTCTTTATCTCTTCAATGGGATAGGAGGTCTCGACCATAAAGGATCCGCCTCCGAAGACTAGTTCGACAGACATGGTAGTGTAATAGTGTTAATGAGGGGACTGAGAGATGTATAGAATGACAGATGATTGTTGACTTGTCGGATACGTCTAATTTCGCAGATGAGAGCACGATATATATATGTGCCTTTGAGTGGGCCCGAGACGGGAGCGCAAGATCCGAGTGCCGACATTGTCATTCAACAGGAAGCAGCATCTTCCGGTAGCGGATCACTAATAGTTGTTTCTTCCGTTTGGAAGAAGTTCGAAGAATCATCATAGATTGGACGAGATTATCAATCCACGGACTTAAGCGCGGATCCTGCGGGGTTTGGGTCGGTCTGACAAATCGACATACCAACCATACTTCCGTTATGTCCATCTCACTATTGTACCATCTGTTGACAGCATTGTAGGTGGTATATGGGGTATCGTCGCCGCCAAGCATATTGTCGTAATGTCTTGATCACCTTTGTGCAGTGCCGTAACTCGGCCGCCTCCAACGCAGCTTGTACATGCGCTTGGATGATTGACCACGGCTTCCCTTGCTTATCGATCGCTTCCAGGAAGATTGTCACCACATGTCCACTACTACATGCCTCAGAGCCAGACGCTCTACATAATGGCGAGCCATCCACCAAGCCACCATTGAGTGGGTCTGCACCGCAGTCGAGCAGCAGACGGACTGGTTCAAGTTTTTCTTCGCACGCCACGACAGCCAGGGGGGTACTGCCGTCGGGGTATCTTGAGTCGACTTCTGCGCCATAGTGTATAAGGAGGTCGAGTGTCGCCCTAGGGTCCGCAGAAGGACCCTCAGATCGAGCAGCTTTCACAATAAGTTCTCTCTGCCAGGGCCGGATATGACGGTCGAGACCTCGGTCCAGAACCAATTGAAGCAAGTCAGGCCGGCCTCGTTCGGCCGCTAACTCAAGCGCCTCTCGACAGATGCGTGGGTGGACTACGTCCGGAGACATGTAGGGAAGCCATTGGAGATTCTCGTATAACAGGCCAAAGACCTCCTTGCCGTTAGTAAGCGCATCCGTCACAATCGTGTATTTGTATATGTGGTTCCACAGGTCATCCAGCAACATCCGCACCAACGCTGGTCGGCCGGCTCTCACTACGGCGTTTGCAACGGTGCTGTCTGGGCGCAAGTGATGGCCCAAGTCAAGTCCCGCATCTAAAAGACGGCGGAAGACACCATTATGCTCTATTGACTGCTTAACATATGGCTCGTGGGCTGATCCCTCCAAGGGTTGAGAGTCATTTGGGTCAATGCCTGCTGCCAAAAGAAACGCCACGATGCGCTCGTACCCACGGCTTGCAGCGTACCAGAGCAGATTAGGCGGCAGTGGTTTCCCTTGACCGGGAAGGAACTTAGGACTCGGATCGGCTCCATGGGCGAGCAGAAGCTCAACAATCTCCGCATGGCCGTACTTGACTGCCAAACACAGCGGTGGCGGACATATATAGGAATCTTTGTCGTATCCATTCAGGTCGCAGCCGTGGCTTTCAAGTAGGGCACGGACAAGAGCAGTTCGGCCACAAGCAGTAGCAGCACATAGAACGATTGTTTTATGCGTAGGTTCCGAGACCAGGCGGACGTAATCGAAACCCTCCAGAAGTACATCTATCACAGGGAGGCTTCCGTATACAACAGCATTGTTGAGTGTGTCCATTGCCCTCCTCAAATTTGGCTCCGGGTGCGATAGGGCACCGGCGTGCAGAAAACAACGCACACTCTCAAGCTGGTCGCTCTTAGCAGCCACACTGATCAATCGCATTCGGCCTGAATCCGAGTTGCTCGGCTTGCAATCCCGACTTAAGAGAAGCTGTACGATATTCTGATTACCTGCCGCGATTGCCCGCAGAAGGAGAGTATCGTTACCATCCTGGGTTTCCATACATGCTCCCCGGTCGACGAGAAGCTCCACGACAGAAAAATGGCCGTTCGAGACCGCAGCAGACAGAGAGGCATGCATTATCCACTGCACCGGAGGATGAGTCTTGGGACCTTGTGGGGATAGATCCAGGAGAAACCGCATGATTGGCTCGTGGCCAGATTTGGCTGCCATCATAAGCAAAGCATCCCAAGAGATTCGCTCGTCCAGCCTGTCTGAATTGAATTCTGCCAGTTTCTCGATGAAATGAATAAATGACGTCTTATCGCCAAGATTCTTGCCAGCAAAGAATGCAAAAGGGTTTGTTCTCTTGTCTTGAATATCGACACCCCTCTTGACCAGAAGCTGCAAAATCGCCAGGTGGCCGTGGATTGCCGCCAGAGCGGCAGGGTGCTCTTCGAGACGTGATCCTAGTCGGTCAAGCGATGCCCCTGCATCTATAGCCATCTCGATGGTGGGCATGGATCCATGGATAATACCCCATGGCAGGGCAGAGCTTTCCCCATGACGCACGTTGCGACGGTACAACAGAGGGTTGAATCGGTTGTAAAAGGCCCGACTGGTGCGTGCGAGAGAGTCAATATCGCTTTCATAGTCCAGACCACCAAGAATAGCGAAAATGAGTTCGGTAGGGAGATTCAACAATGACATTGTCTTCTCGACCGGTTGTTCGAAGATGGACGAAGAGTGATATGTAGAATCATCCGACGTAAGCACGGTGATCTTTGGGACTTTTCCTATTTGGGCAACCACATACTTAGAACACCATCAGTCTCTAAAAAAATCAACATGTTATGAAGCAATAAACCACAGTGGCACAATAATATAGTAATTAAACCGTCGAACCCTGCTTGAACGCCTTTGGTTGGGACTGGATGCAATATCATACCAAGCCAGGCCATCATAGAAAGACTCGGGTACTTTTCTCCTATCCAAACGTTCATGGTATTATACAACATTAGGGAATTCAGCCAACGCCTACCAATGCATGATGAGGCAAAAAGAAAGTCCTACTTCCCCTTGGCAGCCTCGCGCTCCTTCTTTCGAGCAAGGTATCTCTCCCGCGCACTGGAGACATCCTTGTCCGTCTTGTGACTGCGAGTACGCTCCGCGATCTCCTTCTGCCGCGCAGCTTCGGCCTCCTCTTCCTGACGCGCCCGCTCCTCCAACTGCGCCGCAATCATCTCGGTCTGACGAGCCCGCTGGCCCTCCCGAGCCGTGCGCTGCGAGCGGAAGTCGAATTTCGTCGCCGCTGCCCGGCGCGACGCCGCGGCCGCCGCTTCCTCATCCTGCGTCTGCGTCTTGAGCTTGGGCGCGACATTGAGTCCAGCAGAGAGCAGCTGACGCTTATCTACAATTTGGCCCTCATCATTCACAGCGATATTTGCGCCACGCGCTTTGAGCTCCTCAGCCATCTGAGCCTCCGTCTTCTCCGTCGCTTCGGCCTCCTCAGACGGGCCGTCGGCCGGCACCTCGCCAGCCTGCACACGCCGCGCCGCCTCCTCAGCAGCCTTCACAGCCGCCTCATGCTGCTCCTCACCCCGCGACAGCATATCGCGATAGAAGCCCACCATTCCAGACGTCCCGTTCTTGCGTCGGCGCTCCTCCTCCTGCTTCTCGCGCTCCGCCTCCTCGCGCTCGATCCGCCGCATCTCCTCCTGCTGCGCCTTGTACGCAGCTGTCACAAACTTCTCCTTATCGGCAAACTCGTCGCCCTCGGCCTCGCGCTCGCGCGCCAGCATGCGGTCCCGAGCGCGCAACCGGTCTCGCTCACGCACCTCGGCGCTGCGCAGCAGCGACGTCATGTATCGGGGCCCTTCATTCTTTGCGCCCGCGGCGCTGGCTTTCTTATCGGGCTTCGTGTGGAGTGAGTCGTAGACCGCGTCGTAGGAGTAGATGGACGGGTCGATCTCTTGTGCTTCTTCTGCGTGCTTGCGGCTGGTGCGGAGGGCCGACAGATCGGTGTATGCCCGGCCTTCTTTTCCGGCGCCACTGCCACTACTGGCGTTCTTCGTGAGACCGTATTGTGTCGGGCCGGTCTGCTCTTCGGCGTCGTCGTCTGGGTCCGCGAAGATGGAGCTCTTGCTAAGGGGTTTGACGGTGGGCTTTTTGGGGGGAGCGCCACCGCCGCCGAATGGGATTTTGCGCTTTGCGGGCGGACCGTTTTTCGGCTGTGTCGTCGGTTTGGATTCTGCGTTGCTGTCGTCTACCCCGCCGAGGGTGGTGATCTCGACGGTGTTGGATGTACTGTCGGCGCCATTGTCCGAGTCGGAGTCGTCGGCGTTGAAAACGGGCTTTTTGCGATTCTGGGAGCCGTTTTTGCTGGAGAGGTTAAGTCCTAATGACAGCGGGGGTGGCATCTTGCAGTCTCTGGGGATTGTCGTGGATGGCCTTGGAGAGCTAGTATAGGTGCTGTCGCCAGACCGAAATGATACGATAGATGGCACGTGATATATCTTATCAGCCACGTGATTCCCCTTACCCGCAATCAGTTCGGAGAATGTCCCATACTTCCGTTTACTCTATCGACATCACAACAGCTGCCGGCACGAAAAATGTCATACTATTTCACGATCCTCTCCCCGTCGGACGCGCCGCTCTTCAACCTTGCCTTCGGCACCTCCAAAAGCGGCGGCGATGGTATCGCGCGTTTCCGCTTCCCCGACACCGCGCAGTACATGAACCAGTTCATCATCCATTCCAGTCTGGACATTGTCGAGGAGGCGCAGTGGATGAACTCGAACATGTGCGTATCCTTTCCGGCCGTTTCTGGATTTTTTAGCATTTCCCCGCATTTCACTGCCGTAGAGAACAGGCGCTGACAGATGTGAAGGTACCTCAAACACATTGATACCTACCCCCCCGCCGCAGCATACATCTCCGCCTTCCTGACTCCCTCCGGCGCGCGCTTCCTTCTCCTCCATCAGCCGCCGCAGCTCCCGACAACGGCTGGTGGCGGCTCTAATAGCACCACAGGGTCATCACTGCTCTCCTCGTCCTTCTCCGGGGGTGTGGGGTCGACGCGGGCGTCGAGCAGCTCTGTCGCAGCCAATCCCACCTCGCCGCAGACGGAAGAGGCCGTGCGACAGTTCATGAACGAGGTATATGAGAATTATGTGAAGACTGTGATGAGTCCATTCTACCGGCAGGGAATGGAGATCAAAAGCCCGGTATTTCGGGCGAGGGTGAGTGCTGCGGGGAGGAAGTGGTTATAATCGGGCTTTTCCATTTCGGCTGCTATACAGATTCGGGTGTGGTTATGATTTATCTCAGGGTTAGAGCCGGCGTTCGGTATGCATAACATAGCGTGTATTCGTTATTCGTTCCTACCAATCATGCTCCGTCTAGTTACGTTCCCTTCCAGAAAAATAAACAATAGAGTGTGAGAAAGTCAATCCAAACGCCCAGTACCACCACCGAGAGAGGATTAAGTTGAATTGAAAGAATCGATCAGCCCACCATCTGCGGAGCCAGCTTCTTCACAGTGACGGCCTTAAAGTTCTCCACAGCATGCACGACATCCTCCAATTTGGCGACTGCCCCGAAAATCCCGCCTTCCATCTTAATCGACTCAATCGTGCTCAGATGCAGGGACGGCTCGCTGGCCGCCGTGCCGTCTTCCAGCACGACACAGTCGAATCCGCGGTCGTTGGCTTCGCGCACCGTCGTCGACACGCACACATCCGTCGTCACGCCCGCGATGACGAGGTTCTTGACACCCTTATTGCGCAGAAGTAGCTCAAAATCAGTGTGGGCGAATGCGCCACGCCCGGGCTTGTCGATCACTGGTTCTCCCGGCACCGGGTACAGTTCATCAACGGTGTCGTGGCCGGGCTCGCCGCGGATCAGAAGTCGGCCCAGAGGGCCCTGCGACCCGATTCCAAGACCAGAAGCATTATTTCGGGAGCGATAGGCTTCCCGTGTGGAGAGAGTCGATAGATCTGGTCGGTGGCCTGAGACAGTCAGACGGGGGTTCAAACGCGGAACTGACGTATACATACCTTCACGGGTGTGGTAAACCGGGAATCCAGACGTTCGGAAAGCGTTGAGCAGAACCTGCAGCTTGGGTATTAGGTTTTGCGCAGCGGAGATGTCGTACCCCTGGTACTCCATGTATCCACCCGGTGCGCAGACTGGATTCAAATCCCGCGGTCAGCATTGGAATGAGCATTGCGGGGAAGACAGCAGGAGGCTTACAATCTTTTTGCATGTCGATGATGACCAGGGCGGTCGTGTATGGTGTTAGCGTGGCATCGTGCGGCCAGTCGTATGGAATAGCGGCGATTTGGCCCTTCCGAACCTTGTGGTGAGGGACCTGCCGCGGCTTCTCGACAATCGGCCCGTGGTTATGTGTCGGGTTCAGGACAGTCAAGGTCCAGATGCCGGGTGTGCCAGCGGCGACTAACATAAATGGACAGTCCATAAGACGGGAAGTTCGTCGCCGTTTTCTGGTCTCCTCGGTGAGGCCGTTGCGCGGACGATAGTGCCCGCCGCGATCGCATCGCAACCATACTTTGGCGGTGCGGCCGGGTTTCTTTTCTGTTGGTGTGCTGGATGACTTGACGACTACGTTATAGCCATGCGCCTTTCCGTGCGCTTGGACAGCGGCGAGAAGAGATGCTCTGGGGGTCTGTCAATACCGCGCGACGCGGAGTTTAGAACGTAGGATGCCTTACTTGTCAGGAAAGGTGCCTTCGGGAGGGGGCAGTAATTGCATGGACATGTCCGGGATATCTTGAAGATCACTCGGCGCATCGAGATTCAGATCGGTGGGGTCCGCCATGGTGACGGCCGGAGTGGATCGTCAGGCGCACAGAAGGGGAGGCCTGTTTTGGTCGGGTCTGCAAGGCGACATGATTAGCGTGGACCGAGCGGAGCATCCCAGCTGTCGTGAGGGTCAAAATGCGCGAGTATCAAGAGAACGGACGGGTTCAGAACCAAGTAAACAAACATGAAATGGAACCACATCACACGCATGATCAGACGACGGAGTGCGTGGAAGCAATCATCTAGATGAAGAGGGAGGAGAAGGACTGAGAAGCATCGTGCGTGGACATAGGGAAAGCCATCCAAGGGATGAGGGGCATCAGGGAAATATCCGGGACCGTGCGAAAAAGGATGGAGGAGAACGTGCACCACTTACCGAGTAGAAGGCCGACGACAAGACACGATCCCAAGGGAAGACCGATGGTCTATCAACTACCTAACAGCGGCGTCATAACAAGAAACGAAGGTCTGTTGCTCCCACATCATCCGCCAGTCGGCAGACGCACGTCCACTAGGCTTGTTCTGGAATAGCGGTATGAAACGTCATAACTTGGTATCCATCACCCAATCCAGCCCCCGTATGTTTGTAACTAATACCGTTGTTGTCCTTCCACTGTTGTCCCCGTGGATTCTCCCGACATCATAACATCACCCGCCTCTCTCTCTCCCTCTTCATCCCCTTCTCCATCCCCTTTACCCCCCCTCCCCCGTCCCCTTCCTTGATCCCTCTGGGAGGGTCTCATCACAGGTAAGTCCGACCCTCACAGCGACTCTTATACAAGCTCTTTTTTTCGTCTATTCTTGCATTTGTTCCTCCGCAACATCCCCGATCTCTTGCGACACCGCCTCCGCCCCTCCACCGCCAGACCGCACACGGCCCACCGCTGGTGACTCGATCGCTCTTCGTCCCCCCTGGATGATTTCGACTAGTCGCATCTTCTTTACCTCGTCTCCAGTCTTCAGATCCCACGGTTGAGCCCGTTGTCGGTGTCCCCGCTTCCGCCCGTCACCTTGCTCCTTCATTCGTGCTTCTCCTTCCCCGGCTGTAGCGGCTGGCGCGGGAGTCATGCCATCGGCCGACGACACCACTTCTGCTCGTCCCAAAGGGGGTAGCGCCAGTCGCGATGAGATTAATTTCTACAAGACCCAATATGAGCAGTTAGAGGCGGAGTTGGCCGACTTCCAGGCCTCCAGTCGGGAGTTGGAGGCGGAGCTGGAGAAGGACATCGAAGCTTCCGAGAAGCGCGAGCGTCAGCTGAAGGAGAAGGTCGACAATTTACGCTACGAGGTTGAGGAGTGGAAGGTATCGCCCCGTCGATCTTCTCGGTTCCCTTCTATCTCACCAGATTATATGCCTAACCCGATGTCTTCCCACAGACCAAATACAAACAATCTAAATCCGAAGGCGGAACTGCCCAGAACAACCTACAGAAAGAGATCACCACCCTGCGGGAAGCCAACCGAGCTCTCCAATTGAAGATTCGCGATATCGAAGTAGCCAATGATGATTTTGAGCGCCAGGCTCGCCATACGACTTCGTCCCTGGAGGATTTGGAGTCCAAGTACAACATGGCCATCGAACGGGGCGTCCTATTGGAGGAAGAGATCAGAACAGGAGAACAGGAGCGCGAAGCTATTCGGATCGAGAATCAGCGTCTGCGGGATGAACTGTCGGAGCTGAAGATTGAGAATGAGATTGTCCAGGAGAAGCTGCGCAACACGGAAGTGCATGGCGGCCGACGCAGGAAGCCAGTCGCCTTGCACCGCACCCCTTCCACCCCACAGACCCCCGAGATCTTCGATCGGTCGCCCGAGGGGTCGACAGTGTCGTCTCCCTTGTTTACCACACCCCCGATGAGGTCCTTGACGTCTGCGACAGCAACTCCCCCCTCTCCTCCGATCTCCGAGACCTCCAGCAGCATGCGCAAGTCGATCAACGCGACCTCCGGCTTCCCGCGCCAGAAGGCGTCTGCGTCCGAGTCCTTCGGATCCAGATCCCTATACAGTACCCGTACTCAGCGATTCACTCACTCTCGTGCGACCTCCTTGGCATTCAGTAACGGTCGCTCCACCCCGTCCATCACCTCTCGTCCCAGCTTGTCAAAGCCGGCCAATCACAGCAATGGTGCCACAAGTCGGCCCGCTGCTGGGTTGCCCAACTCGAGTTCCCTGTACCAAATCCGTGGCCTGATTGGCAAGATGCAGAAGCTTGAGGAGCGAGTGCACTCTGCACGGTCGAAACTCCCTGCGCCGTCGCCGTCGCCGTCACGCGCGTCCTCCCGTGCAGGATCAATCCTGGGCGATAGTCCAGTGGCTTCCACCATCACCATGCGTCGAGACTCCCGCAAGCGGTTGAGTGGTAGTAGCTTCAGCTCCTCGGTCCACGGGGATGGTATCCCATCCTACCTACCCCATCGGCCCTCATACAGCACCCGAACGCAAGGCGATAGCCGGCCGAGCAGTCGCACGAGTTACTCGAGCACCTTCAGCCACAGTACCCACCCCAGTGTCGCCCCGTCGACTCGCCCGGAGAGTCGCCAAAGCCGCACCAAGACCCCGTTAGGACACTACTCGACGAACCCGACCACGGAGAGCCGGCGGCCGCGGTCGTCGCTCAGTAATCCCTCGGGTCAAAATGGACTGGTGAATGGCATGTCCCATATTGACGAGGATGAAGACCTGGCGATGAGCATGTCTGTGCGAGCGAAGATCAGCGAGGTCCGGCAGACTCGACTCCCTTCGATCTCCACTCCCAATGGGATGAAGAAGCGCGCGCCTAGTGGCATTTCTAGCATTCCTACGCCACGGAACCTTCGGGCTAGTGCAGGAATGGGGCCACCCGACCCGAAGTCCAACGCCAATGATTTAGGCGAGACGTTTTGAACTTGGCTCCAGCCACCTTCACCCCACGGGTTCCTGACGTATACTGTCGGGAACGGGACTCGAAGGGATTTACGATGTTCATGGCCGTTTGCAGATGTTGATCGACAGCTTTTCTTCTGGAGACTGCATGTTTCTTTCGTTCATTTTGATTATTCTTCTCTGTGATGTTTATTTTAATCGACTACCCCCTTTGGAAGGTTCGGTATATTGATGGGATTTGATTGGCTTTTCTTCCCTCCAGCAGGCCGGGTACAATGGAGGAATGGGTCTCTGGCCGATTGTTCATACTACTGTAGATTGGGGGTGCATGGAGCAATTGGGTTTACATCCGGATGTCCGAGCGGTCGATTGTGTGTTTGTGCCGGGAGGGGCTGCGGTCCCTTCATCGGCGTCCAAGCTGTGACTCAGCGTTTTCTCTTTTTGTACTTATTTGTGTTGAGTAGACAATACCCAGTGATTCTTGCATGTGGTGGTACTTCTACCGTTGAGATTGATTGGGTGATGGATGAGTATAGTTGTTTGTGGATGCTTGTGAGGAACCCCCGTGAGTATATATATATTGGGGGCCACCATAGTAACACATGGAATAATTTCGCAACAATCATGTTTGATACTGTCATTATTTCCTGACTTCGGGGGTGACGACAGTAATCAGATCCCCGACACCGAGTACGGGGTCCTACAGACCTCGTATTCGGGGGATTTCCTGTTTGGGGTCCGTAGTAGTATGCACCCTCTTACTCCTTGAGGCTTGGTCTGGACATCCTAACCCCGAGTACCCAGTCGGTGCCCAGTATTATTGAATAATATCGAGTTAATTAATCCAGGGAATACTCCGGACTCCGACCCGTTCGGGCCGGCAGTTCGGCCAGGCTGTTTAGGCGGCGTTTTGGTGAGGGCGATCCTGCCATCCCGTTGGTTGGACCGGATCCTCCCAACGGGATTGGCATATCTGAGGCAAACCATTGGTGGAGGACCCCCAGGTGGAGACGCCAACAGTGTCCCGATGCGGTTAGTGGATCGGACGGTGCTGCCTCCAGGTGTCCCTCTGACTTGCCTAACTCGGTAGTCTCCAGCAAGGCTGTTTGGGGCATACGGAGTACAGATGCAGTAATCTCTCGGGCTGATGTCAGCGTGGTCGGGGATGTACTCCGTATATTAACCGATCGGGTAGGATGATTCCATTGGAAGTTGATCAGAGGGGAGGATCGGAGAGGAAGAAAATACTGCGGAGCACTAGGTCGGTACATGTGAGAGACCGATGAAACCTCGCAGTTCCCATTGTACTCCGGCCCACGGAGTAGGGATGCAGAGAAGGAGATGGAAGCGTAGGAGGGGAATATCTGATTGGATGCGTCCACAGCACACAATATGTAGTATTTCCAAGTTTCGAGTTCAACCTTCTGTCCTCCTCTCGTTTTGGTATCTATGGACTGTTCACAGGGTAGTCTGGGTCCCAAGAACCAGTGGTTGATGGATTCAACCAGCTGTCCTGCAGGAGGTGTTGGGAGGAAAGCGATAAGATTGGGGTCGAAAATCCTGTTTGATTATCCTGACCGTTCAATTGGCCCCTAGGGACCTGTCATTGGAGGAGCGTTGTTGACGATAAAATGGTGGGAATGAACGTCATGGGGGGCCCAACAAGTACCGTCCAGTTGGGGTGCAGGAGTCTGGTTGACCCACGGGAGAATTTTTCCTGCTCGGGAGGCTTCTTTGGATAGGGGGAGTTTTGATAGAAGATACCTAGGTAGTGAGAGGGAGGGTCTAAATTTTTTCAACAAGAATTATTTTCGTGGAGATACGAAGAAAAGTACCGAATCGTCCCTTCTGCACACCACCATCGCCAAAAGGCCGGAGTTGTTGGTTGTGTTGAGTGCAGCTTAGTCAGTCCTAGCCCCATCGGGTCTAGCGTGGTACCTGATCGATCTGCCGCCGCCATCCAATTAATTATCTGGGACTGGTTTTCTTCATCGCTCTTCTTCTGGCTTCTTCTTCTCTTGCTCCCCTTCTGCTCTCTCTCCATCCATCCAAACGCCCCTCCCCTTGTCCATTGGGTTCACTTCTTTTCCTCTTCCCCTCTCCCACTACTACCACCAGCGCCTCCCACCTCAGCTTACTTCTTAATACCTAAGGGGAGCGCCTCGGATTCATCTTGTATCACCGTTTAATTCGCTAGACATACTCCTGTACTACTACTACGACCACCTCTTCTCTTCCTCGCCTTCCAAACCCTTCCTCCCTCCGCCGCATTCCTCGCTCTGCGCGTTGTCGCCGCTCCCGAACTGTCGTCACCTCTCCCCGCATATCTCGCATGGGCATTGATAATTCCTAATCGACTTTTCTCTCCATCATGGCCTCCACCAATGGTCACGGCAGCTCCCTCGCCGCCAAACATAACCTCCCCTCACATTTCATCGGTGGCAACCACCTTGATGCTGCCCCGCCGAGTGCCGTGAAGGACTTCGTTGCCAGCCATGATGGTCACTCTGTCATTAGTTCGGTACGCTTCCGCCGATCTTCCTCCCAGTTGTAGCTCAATCGCGAACCGTTCGTCGCTAACCCGGCTTCCCTAGGTCCTCATTGCCAACAACGGTATTGCCGCCGTGAAGGAAATCCGTTCCGTCCGGAAATGGGCCTACGAGACGTTTGGCAATGAACGCGCCATTCAATTCACGGTCATGGCTACCCCGGAAGATCTGCACGCCAACGCCGACTATATCCGCATGGCCGATCAGTACGTTGAAGTCCCTGGAGGCACGAATAACAACAATTACGCCAACGTCGAGCTGATCGTCGATGTCGCCGAGCGAATGGATGTCCACGCCGTGTGGGCCGGTTGGGGTCATGCCTCTGAGAACCCCCGTCTCCCCGAGGCGCTCGCCGCGTCGCCCAAGAAGATCATCTTCATTGGTCCCCCGTCTTCGGCCATGCGCTCTCTGGGTGACAAGATCTCCTCGACCATCGTCGCCCAGCATGCGGGTGTGCCCTGCATTCCCTGGTCGGGAACCGGAGTGGACGCGGTCACGATTGACAGCAATGGCATCGTAACCGTCGAGGATGAGACTTACAACAAGGGCTGCACCTTCTCACCCGAGGAAGGTCTCCAGAAGGCCAAGGAGATTGGTTTCCCCGTCATGATCAAGGCCTCCGAAGGTGGTGGTGGTAAGGGTATCCGGAAGGTGGAGAAGGAAGAGGACTTCATCTCCCTGTACAATGCCGCCGCCAACGAGATCCCCGGCTCTCCCATCTTCATCATGAAACTCGCCGGTAACGCCCGCCATTTGGAGGTCCAACTGCTCGCCGATCAGTACGGTAACAACATCTCGCTCTTCGGCAGAGATTGTTCCGTCCAGCGTCGTCACCAGAAGATCATTGAGGAGGCCCCTGTCACTATCGCCAAGCCAATCACCTTCCAGGCCATGGAGCGCGCTGCCGTCAGCCTGGGTAAGCTCGTCGGTTACGTCTCCGCCGGTACCGTCGAGTACCTGTACTCGCATGCCGATGACAAGTTCTACTTCCTGGAGTTGAACCCTCGTCTCCAGGTCGAGCACCCCACCACGGAAATGGTTTCCGGCGTCAACCTGCCCGCCGCCCAGCTGCAGATTGCCATGGGTATCCCGTTGCACCGCATTCGGGACATCCGCTTGCTCTATGGCGTGGACCCCAACACCACCTCCGAGATCGACTTCGACTTCTCCAACGAGGAGAGCTTCAAGACCCAGCGTCGTCCCCAGCCCAAGGGACACACGACCGCTTGCCGTATCACCTCCGAAGACCCCGGCGAGGGCTTCAAGCCTTCCAGCGGTACTATGCACGAGCTGAACTTCCGCAGTTCGTCCAACGTCTGGGGTTACTTCTCTGTGGGTACTTCGGGTGGAATTCACAGCTTCTCCGACAGTCAGTTCGGTCACATCTTCGCTTATGGTGAGAATCGTTCCGCCTCTCGCAAGCACATGGTCATTGCTTTGAAGGAATTAAGTATTCGTGGTGACTTCCGGACCACTGTCGAATACCTCATCAAGCTGCTGGAGACTCCTGCCTTCGAAGAGAACACCATTACCACTGGATGGCTGGATCAGCTGATTTCCAACAAACTGACCGCCGAGCGCCCCGACCCCATTGTCGCCGTCCTGTGCGGTGCCGTGACCAAGGCCCACCAGGCTAGTGAGGCAGGAGTGGAGGAGTACCGCAAGGGTCTCGAGAAGGGTCAGGTGCCGTCCAAAGACGTCCTCAAGACGGTCTTCCCCGTCGACTTCATCTATGAAGGCGCGCGCTACAAGTTCACCGCCACTCGGGCTAGCCTGGACAGCTACCATCTGTTCATCAACGGCTCCAAGTGCTCCGTGGGTGTTCGTGCTCTGGCTGACGGAGGCCTGCTCGTCTTGCTGAACGGCCGGTCTCACAACGTGTACTGGAAGGAGGAGGCTGCCGCTACGCGTCTCAGCGTTGACGGAAAGACCTGCTTGCTGGAGCAGGAGAATGATCCTACCCAGCTTCGCTCGCCTTCTCCCGGAAAGCTGGTCAAGTTCACCGTTGAGAATGGTGAGCACGTCCGTGCCGGCCAGGCCTTTGCCGAGGTTGAGGTCATGAAGATGTACATGCCCTTGATTGCCCAGGAGGACGGTGTCGTCCAGCTGATCAAGCAACCTGGTGCTACCCTGGAAGCTGGTGACATCCTGGGTATCCTCGCTCTGGATGACCCCTCTCGTGTCAAGCACGCTCAGCCCTTTACCGGCCAGCTTCCCGACATGGGTCCTCCCCAGGTCGTGGGTAACAAGCCTCCGCAGCGGTTCTTCCTTCTGCACAGCATCCTTGAGAACATCCTGCGTGGCTATGACAACCAGGTCATCATGGGCTCGACCCTGAAGGAGCTCGTGGAGGTCCTCCGCGACGCCGATCTTCCTTACGGCGAGTGGAATGCCCAGTCCTCTGCACTGCACTCACGCATGCCCCAGAGACTTGATGCTCAACTTCAGAACATCGTTGACCGCGCTCGTGCTCGCAAGGTCGAGTTCCCCGCCAAGCAGCTCCAAAAGACCATTGCGCGGTTCATCGAGGAGAATGTCAACCCTGCTGATGCTGAGATCTTGAAGACCACTCTCCTTCCTCTTATTCAGGTCATCAACAAGTATATGGATGGACTGAAGGCCAACGAGTTCAATGTCTTCATTGGTCTGCTCGAGCAGTACTACGAGGTGGAGAAGCTCTTCTCTGGCCGCAACATCCGAGACGAGGATGCCATCCTGAAGCTCCGTGAGGAAAACAAGGATGACATCGGTAGCGTTGTTCAGACCGTCCTGTCCCACAGCCGTATCGGTTCAAAGAACAACCTCGTCCTTGCGATCTTGGACATGTACCGTCCCAACCAGCCCAACGTCGGCAACGTTGGCAAGTACTTCAAGCCTATCCTGAAGAAGCTGACAGAGTTGGAATCTCGGTCCGCTGCGAAGGTCACCTTGAAGGCTCGTGAGGTGCTCATCCAGTGCGCCCTGCCGTCTCTGGAAGAACGTCTCTCCCAGATGGAGCTTATCCTCCGCTCCTCCGTTGTGGAATCGCGTTATGGCGAGACTGGGTGGGATCATCGCGAGCCCGACTTCTCGGTCTTGAAGGAGGTCGTCGATTCGAAGTACACTGTGTTCGATGTTCTGCCTCGCTTCTTCGTCCATCAGGATGTTTGGGTCACTCTGGCAGCCCTGGAGGTCTATGTTCGCCGTGCCTACCGTGCGTACACTCTGAAGGATATTCAGTATGATGCTTCTGGAGAGATTCCTCTGCTCTCCTGGGACTTCACCCTCGACAAGCTCGGACAGCCCGAGTTCGGCTCCCTCTCCTCCACGCAGCCATCGGCCCCCGGAACCCCGACTACGGAATCCAACCCCTTCAGGCGTCTCAACTCCATCAGCGACATGTCGTACCTCGTCAACGACAACTCTAATGAGCCCGTCCGCAAGGGTGTCATTCTCCCCATCCAGTACTTGGAGGACGCCGAGGAGTATCTCGCTAAGGCTCTGGATGCCTTCCCTCGTGTCGTCGCCAAGGCGAAGAAGCCCGCTGACAACGGCCTCCTTGCCAACCTGGAGGGCAAGCGCCGTCCTGCCGCCCCTCGCCCTGAAAATGAGAACGAGCTGACCAACGTTCTCAACATTGCTATTCGTGATGTCGAGAACCTCAGTGACAATGAGATCGTGGCGCAGATCAACTCGCTCCTTGCCGATCTCAAGGAAGAACTGCTGGCTCGCCGCATTCGCCGCGTCACCTTCATCTGCGGCAAGAATGGCATCTACCCCGGTTACTTCACTTTCCGCGGGCCTAAATACGAGGAAGACGATAGCATTCGTCACAGCGAGCCGGCTCTGGCCTTCCAGCTTGAGCTGGGACGCCTGTCCAAGTTCAAGATTAACCCCGTCTTTACCGAGAACCGCAACATCCACGTTTACGAGGCCATTGGCAAGGGCCCCGAGAATGACAAGGCGGTTGATAAACGCTATTTCGTCCGTGCTGTCGTGCGTCCTGGTCGTCTGCGTGACGACATCCCTACGGCTGAGTACCTGATCTCCGAGGCCGACCGTTTGATGAACGACATCCTGGACGCTCTGGAGATCATTGGCAACAACAACTCGGACTTGAACCATATCTTCATCAACTTCTCTCCCGTGTTCAACCTCCAGCCGCAGGATGTGGAGCAGGCTTTGGCCGGTTTCCTGGAGCGCTTCGGTCGTCGTCTCTGGCGTCTGCGTGTCACTGGTGCTGAGATCCGCATTCTCTGCACTGACCCCGCCACCGGCGTGCCTTATCCTCTCCGTGTCATCATCACCAACACCTACGGTTTCATCATCCAGGTGGAGCTGTACATTGAGAAGAAGTCCGAGAAGGGCGAGTGGGTCTTCCACAGCATCGGCGGCACTAACAAGCTCGGCTCCATGCACTTGCGTCCTGTGTCTACTCCTTACCCCACGAAGGAGTGGCTCCAGCCCAAGCGTTACAAGGCTCACCTCATGGGCACCCAGTATGTCTATGACTTCCCCGAGCTCTTCCGACAGGCTTTCCAGAACAGTTGGGCCAAGGCTATCGAGAAGGTGCCGGCCATGGCGGACCAGCGTCCTCCCGTTGGCGAGTGCATTGACTACACCGAACTGGTGTTGGATGATACCGACAACCTCGTTGAAATTCAGCGTGGTCCGGGTACCAACACCCACGGTATGGTGGGTTGGCTTGTCACTGCCCGCACCCCCGAGTACCCCCGTGGCAGACGATTCATCATTGTTGCCAACGACATCACCTTCCAGATCGGATCCTTCGGTCCTCTGGAAGACAAGTTCTTCCACAAGTGCACTGAGCTGGCTAGAAAACTTGGTATCCCTCGTATTTACCTTTCTGCTAACTCGGGTGCTCGTATCGGCATGGCTGATGAGCTGATCCCCTACTTCAGCGTTGCCTGGAACGACCCCGCCAAGCCGGAGGCCGGCTTTAAGTACCTCTACCTTACTCCTGAGGTTAAGAAGCAGTTCGATGCCAGCAAGAAGAAGGAGGTCATCACTGAGATGATCAATGATGATGGTGAGGAGCGTCACAAGATCACCACTATCATCGGTGCGAAGGACGGCCTCGGTGTCGAGTGTCTCAAGGGCTCCGGTCTCATTGCCGGTGCCACGTCCAAGGCCTATGAGGATATCTTCACCATCACCCTGGTCACCTGCCGTTCCGTCGGTATCGGCGCTTACTTGGTTCGTCTCGGCCAGAGAGCCGTGCAAGTCGAGGGCCAGCCCATCATTCTCACTGGTGCTCCCGCCATCAACAAGCTTCTTGGCCGGGAAGTCTATACCTCCAACTTGCAGCTGGGTGGCACTCAGATTATGTACAAGAATGGTGTTTCCCACATGACGGCCAACGATGACTTCGATGGTGTGCAAAAGATCGTCGAATGGATGTCGTTTGTTCCTGACCGCAAGGGATCTCCCAACCCCATCCGTCCCTGGTCCGACACCTGGGATCGTGATGTCGAGTATTTCCCTCCGTCCAAGCAGGCCTACGATCCCCGCTGGCTCATAGCCGGTAAGGAGGATGAGGAGGGCTTCCTGCCCGGTTTGTTTGACGCCGGCTCTTTCGAGGAAGCGCTTGGCGGCTGGGCTCGCACTGTGGTTGTGGGTCGTGCTAGACTGGGTGGCATCCCTATGGGTGTTATCGCGGTCGAGACTCGCTCGGTGGAGAATGTCACTCCTGCCGATCCCGCCAATCCCGACTCTATGGAGATGATCAGCACAGAGGCCGGTGGTGTCTGGTACCCTAACTCCGCCTTCAAGACTGCTCAGGCCCTTCGCGACTTCAACAACGGTGAGCAGCTCCCAGTCATGATCCTCGCCAACTGGAGAGGTTTCTCGGGTGGTCAGCGCGACATGTACAACGAGGTACTCAAGTATGGTTCCTACATTGTCGACGCTCTCGTCAAGTACGAGCAGCCCATCTTCATCTACATCCCGCCCTACGGTGAACTCCGTGGTGGCTCGTGGGTGGTGGTCGACCCCACCATCAATCCCGACCAGATGGAGATGTACGCGGACGAGGAGGCCCGTGGTGGTGTCCTCGAGCCTGAGGGTATCGTCAACATCAAGTACCGTCGCGAGAAGCAGCTGGACACCATGGCGCGTCTGGATGCCACCTACGGCGAGCTCCGTCGTTCCCTCGAAGACCCCTCCCTCAGCAAGGAGCAGCTGTCTGAGATCAAGGCACGGATGGCCGCCCGCGAGGAGCAGCTTCTGCCCGTGTACATGCAGATTGCCCTGCAGTTCGCCGATCTCCACGACCGCGCTGGCCGCATGCAGGCCAAGAACACTATCCGTAAGCCGCTCACCTGGAAGAACGCCCGTCGGTTCTTCTACTGGCGCCTGCGCCGCCGTCTTAGCGAGGAGCTCATCGTCAAGCGCATGATCGCCGCCGCTCCCAACCCGGCCCCCGCCGAGGGCGCCGGTGCTCTCCCCACCAACGCCCCTGCCGGCGTTGTGGCCTCGCCCAGCGAGTCTGCCCGTGCCTTCCACCTGCGCACGCTCCGTACGTGGACCGGCCTGCTTGACGAGGAGTTGGAGAACGACGACCGTCGCGTGGCCATATGGTATGAAGAGAACAAGAAGCACATCCAGACCCAGGTCGAGACTCTCAAGACGGCTAGCGTGGCTTCGGACGTTGCCCAGCTGCTCCTCGGTAACAAGGAGGGCGGTCTCAAGGGTGTGCAACAGGTGCTTAGCATGTTGCCTGTGGAGGAGAAGGAGGCGGTCCTCAAGTTCCTGGGATCTGCTTAAGCGTGCATACATGATGAGATTTCTATTTACATATTTGTTTCTCTCTTATGTGTCAATTGCGATTCATTGTTATTAGGCGGCTTCGGGTTTGATTTAGATGCGGTGTCCGGATGCATGAGTACACGTTATGTTGCATTGCATACATTATGTTGTAATGAGTTACCCAATGGAATTTTTTTTATATAATACCTGCTCTTAAACTCGGTCTAATTGGGCCCCCAACCATCCCCATCATGCAAATAAACCTCCTGGTTCCTCTCCGGATGAACCGTATTCTCCGCCAACATCTGCCCATCATCCCAATTCGCAACATGCTGCGACGTCCATCTCGCACGATCTCGGATCCTAAACGGAAGAACCTGTCCTTTGTGATTAATCGCCAGATGCAGCACCCATCCCTCCTCGCACGCCTTCCGATCCGCGACAAGAACAAGCAACAGCTGCCACCGCTCCATCCACGCACTCCATTCCTTAATCTGCGTCTCATCATGATGTCGCCACTCCCGATCTGAACACCCGTCTAGCTGATCGGGACAGTGCATCAGTGCCCTGATGAGGTACCACGGGACCGAGTCAGGTGTCCCGAGGGCGATTCCATCCTGGATGTCTTTATCGACTGCGCTCCCAATCGTACCGTTCTGATTGGGATCGTCGCCGATGAAAAACTCATTCCTACTGCAGTAGAAAAACTCCCGATCCATAATGTACTGCCCGTCCTCCATGACCGCCGACAGTAGTCTATCGTAGTGTGCGTCTGCGGCTATCTGGCTCGCGCTGTCGTCCGCGTGCCCGAACCACGTGCGCACCCAGAGCGTGCTGGATATCTGGCCTGATATAGCCCGGTCTGAGCGAGATAGGAGATCCTGTGGGACGTTTGGCGGATTGATCCCCCCGAGTTCCATGCATGCTAAACCGTAATTCTTACGGATTTCGTTAGACGGGAGGGGAGATATTGGGTCTCGGGGGCACTTCTCGACGAGGGTCCTTTTCTGTGCTTCTTTTGAGAGGGTGGAGGTTGGATCCCATGTTTCCTGGGTGTCGGTGTTGTTAGTAGATGGGCTCGGAGGGTGGAACGGGTGCGTACCGCTATGAAGTGGTCGAAGGGAAGGTATCCGAAGTCGGGTACGTCGAGGTGGTCTACCATTCTATGACTGAGTTGGGGAGTTGTTTGTCTTTGATCTGTGTAGTGCACAGAAGAAGAGGTTGTGATCGTGAGGATTAGGCCGACGGTGGCTTGCCTAGACGTGGAAGATTCGGTAGTCTTGTCCCCTCTTTCTGGTCTTTTTCTCACCAACAATTTATTAGAAGATTACAACTTTCGACGTGACTTAAACCACTCTGAAATACGTTAAATATTGTTTTATCATGTTGAGTCTTTTTTTTAAGTTACCACTTCCTCCACTCCATGTCGGGTCTCTTGCTACAACATCATGCAGTTGTTTCAGTAGGAGGAGAAAGATGATGATGATCAATTCTACTGTCTGTGAAACTACCTATAGTAACGTCGGTAACATAACCTGATGTCCTACGGAGGTAGGAACTCCGCAGGTCTACTGCCCGCCTCTACTGCCCGCCTCTACTGCCCGCCTGCGGTGCAGTGGAAGATCACAGCACTCCTCCGCCTCTTCGTCGTCCGTATCATCGTCTAGAAGACATGTTGAGAATGTAACTTTCCGTTCTCAATAACCCGACGTACTAAGGGCTTCAGTATCGCAATCCCAAAAATTACAATGAAGAGAAGGAAATATCATGTCATTGTGAATGCTTCATGGACTCCTCCTCTCTGGTACAGACCAGAGCGAATCGTATCTTGTCTCAATGGGAATATATAAGACGCATTGCCTTCACAGCTGTGATGTGTCCGTGACCCCTAGGGTGCCGGCAAGACTTTGCGGGTTGTCGTCTAGCGTCTTCACGTAGGACAGCGCATAGTTTACCCCGAACAGGTTATTTAACAGCGCCTCACAGCCAGCACGGAGACAATAGCATGGTAACGACGGTCATCGGCGTTTGGAATGGTAAAAGCCGGCAAGCCGCAGAGAAATTCCTCTGTGATGGCAGCCTTGAACATAATCGTCTCTTGTAGGATATCCTATGGACTTTGCAATAGGAAGCGCTATATGGGACTTCGGGGCTTCTGCGTACGGTGTGCAGTGCTTGACGTAGCGGCCATGCCGCGTTCATCCCTTTCCATAGGATCGATGGTAGGCCTAAGGCTTGTCGTATTTATCCTGCAGCTTGATTCTGACCAGGGGTCTCCGTCGTCTTCTCAAGGAGAATATTATCACAGGACCTTGGTGTGCCACTTGTCGATGTGGCTCTCTTTGATTGTGCCTTTATCTTATATATGATCCTAGTAGGTAGCTGATACTGTAGGGAGAAGGTCTGGACTGAAGGCGAAGGGTACCATGTTTGACTCGTCTCTAATGTACGCACTGATACGACGCATCGAGTGCGTATGATGAGCGGAGGCGCAACGCTGAACAGGTTGGAGATCTGGATAGAGCTTGTCTGCAGCATCAAATGCGTGTCCCGCATCCTGTCAAAAAGTACTTGACGACCCATTGCCGTAGGGATATACATATAGGGTGCATCCTCCATGAGCCTTGGTAGTCTCATACAATCCCTGTCAGGGGGTTGCCCCCAGGTGACGAAATATTTGCGAGAAAGATCTCTGGGGGTTGGAGGGCTATATGTAGAACATCGGAATAGCCATTCTTTGTAAAGAGCAGCGTTTGTGTGCCAGTGAATGCAACAATGATTGACCAATATGCTTGCTCAGGGAAGGATGTAGACACCCACTTAATGATGTTAGAAAAAGATTACCTCCTTGCCTCACTAGCTCATAGTGACAATGTAGATCGGTCTCACGATGAGATGGCGCATTCAAGTCCTCCGCAGTTTTTCATCAGATCCAACACATCATTATTCGGTAAGAATCTTGGTCTGGCTGTAAGATCATGATGGTTTAGTAAAGAGTCATCATGATAGAACGGAAGCATTGTCAGTGATACACTGCTATGTATTAACGAATGCTTGATAAACGCATAGTGATTACATATGGACACCATCGTCCGGATTTATAGATATCGAATGAGAGAAAATAAATTGGTATTGATTGCTAGTCAAATGGGGTATTATTTGTTTGCAGCCGCTCGTTCATTTATTCATCACATGAACAGCACTAAAAAGAAACAAAAGGGATATCACAGGAAGTTTGCAAAAAAAGGTCTAAGCAAGCTGCCTTTCCAAACTCCTTGGGGGAGTCAAAATAGGAGGGAGCCCCCCGTAAGACGTCGACGAGGGTACCTCTCTTAGCCCACGGCTAGGATGTGCCAGCCCCGGAGGCCGGGGCGGTGGGGGAGGAGGCGACGTAGCATCCTCAAGTCTCAGACGTCCCATGTCAACAGGGATCTGGTCTGGGAGGGGGAGTGGCGAACGGTACCGCGGATTTTGCGGTTCGAGATACGGATTATGAGGTGTGGCATACGCCAGAGCCCCGTGAGGGTTGTCAGGGAGAGCGACGTAGGAGGCATTAAGCGTCCGAGCGATGTCCTCGAGGAGAACTTCCATCGGTGCGATATATGCCGTATGACTTTTTTCAGACCACGCTAGAACGTGGCCGCAGACGCGGCCGGTGGACTTTTCGAAGACCCATGCGCCTGAATCGCCGGGAACTAGAAACATAAGTTAGCAGGGGGCCTTGGAACAATAGACCGGACGGTAGATTATTATGAAAAGGGGAGGCTTACTTACCACCAAAGTTTCCATCCACACAAAAACTGGTCGAAAAACTGTGTCGGCCGTTCAGCTTGACTAGGGTCATCGCACGCGAAATCTGACCAGTCTGAAGGCCGCTGGTGCGACCACAGCAGTGTACTTTCAGACCCCCCAGATCTTCGAGTCGGGCGATGTCGGTGAGGTAGATAGGTTCACTTTGGGGCCGTTGTCTGGAGAGAAACGATGTTTTATCGAACACTATGTTGCGAGGGTCGCTGCGATCATCGTTGATCTTAATAAGCGCCCAATCGATCTCGTGCTTAATGCCTTTGCGTGTCCAGCGTCGGACTCCAGATGAAGCATGCACATACCCAACCGAATGGATCGCGAGGTGTTCGTCGTCGCGGTCTTCAAGGGAAGGGTAGAAATCCTCAGGGACATCGTCCAAAGCGGGCTGAGTTACGAAAAGCCGCGGTTCGTCGCCAGGTTCCACGCCCGCAGTATCGCCAATGGACGCAGCGTCCTCGTCCTCGTACGCATCACCGGCATCCAAGCCTTCATCAGAGGAGTAGCCTTCGGAGAGCGTGAAGTCATCATACGTGCCTTCGAGACTCAGCGAGACGGAGTGATCATCGCCATCCTCTTCATCTGAGATCTCGAATTCGAGATTGACCTCTGAAGGATCATCGTCGCACCAGCTGTACATGAAATCTGGATTTTGGGACGCCGATTCTCGGGGCCAGTTCCCAGCTGACCGTAGCGGGCCACCCATATCAGGCTCATCATCGTCGTCTTCTGCGTCACTCGGTGTTTCCAACATGTGATGGACGGTCATACCATACGGCATGCCATCGACGAGGATGGCACCGCCGTATGTCACAGGGGGCAAATGCTCTTCATTGATGAACGCACCCATGGACGCTCCGCAGAGGGGGCGAGGTTGGTAACAGGGATTTGGGTCTTCGTATGCCGGTGACTGTTCTGGCCGATCTGGTCCGGTTTTTGCCGGCTTGCGACGCTTCTTGCGTGGCACTTTCGACCGTTGAATATCACCATTTAGAACAAGAAGGTCCCAATCATCACTGTCAAGCACGAAGTACTTTTTGAGTGCTGCTCTGACTTTCTTGGTGCTTGCGCAAGTAACGCAGATTGTCGTTTTAGCGCTTTCGATGGACTCGCCGGTCATCGTCAGAGTGACACCGCAAGATTCAGATGAGTCTTTAAGGACCTTCTGTAGCAGCTTCCTAAGCCGTGGCATCATCTGAAAATTCCACTCGTTCAAATGCTCTTGCGGAATTTCGACATTGGTAAGTTTCTTGAAAGTCCTCTTGCGTGGCTTACGGTCCTCAAGACCCATCTTTTCCCGTATGAGCTTCATATCAGTTGTAGCAATAGGATTAAAGGGTTCAGGAGAAAGCGGGACGAGCTGTTGGTGTGCAGTGTACTCGCGGAAGGGTTCTTCGGTTGCTGTGGCGTCCGGCTTAGGCACCAGAGCGAGAGGTAGGCAGTCATCAAGCTCTTCCGCGCCTGGAGCGGAAATGATGTCAATCCTGCAACATGCCCAGATGATCTTGCTCATAGTGTAAATGAAGTTCATGGAAAAGGAGAAGATGCTTTCCGGCTCCGAAAGATCGAGAACGGGGTAGTGGTAAGTCTGCGGGACACGGAGGTTGAAGTCATCGAAGGGTTGAGTTGACAGATGGAAGTTGGGAGCGTCCAGACACAGCTGGACAACGTGGAGGTAAGCGCTACCGCACTTGGGGCCGAGCTTCTGTAGGTAAACGTTCTCAATTCTTTGCTTGAACATTGAAGGCGTGTATTTCATCTTCCACAGCCGGCTGATAGGGGTCCACAGACCAATCTCCAACAAGACCAAGCCGAGAGAGTACAGGTCATAGGCCCAGGCAGCACCGTCATCCAGAGAGCGCTTATCATCTGGGTGACGATATATGCTGGAGGATAGGGGCTCCGGCGACGAGCCGGTCCCAGAAAATTGAGCGACCGAGGTCAAATACGGCCGTCGCAAGTTTTCGGTCAAACCAACTTCATCATTATTGGAGCTCGTCGGGCCCGGAAATATCAAGACGTTGTTGCTATTGATGTTGCCATGCACGAGATTTTGGCTCCTCAGCTGCAAGACAGCCATCAACAAGTCATAGGCCAAGCGAAAACGCGTCTCCAGATTAGGAAGCTGATAATCCTCGCCCACCTGGAAAAGAGAGACCAACGGCTTGGGCTTCAAGTCATTGAGAAGGTCGGTCGGATTGCGGAGGAAGGGAAAGTAATCAATGGGCATTTGGTACACGAAGGCATAACGGGAGTTTTGCATGTCGATAAAATACCCGAGAAACCTCAACAAACCCAGGTGAGAAACACGAGAATTTTGCACCAGTTGATCGAGAGTCTGATGGACGTGGTCCATCCGGTGCTTCCCAGGAACCGTAACGGCGCCTGCGCTGTCGAAATTCATCGGAACATACTCGAGTAATATCGTGACAGTGGAGTCTTTAGAGCCGCGAAGGAGAGGCGACGCGGACGTCTGCATGCGGCCAATGGCACGGGAATTGCTGGAAGCAGCCACCACTTCATACGGAGGTGGACTGTTATCCTGGAATGCCCCGGACAATTGCAGCGCAGAACGATCGATGATGTAGTCATTTGATGACAGCGATTGACTGAAAGGCTGATCGATCTTCAAACGGTCAAAGCTCGGGGACTGTCTCGAAAAGGACGGATAGCCGTATGCGTCTTTCTGTTTGATGGGACTTTGGTACATGTTCTTGCTATCGAGAAAGGACTTTGAATCCGAGTACGCAGAATAAACAGAGTCGTCCGTTTGCAACGTCGGGTGGTGGCGAGACCGATGGCCTCCTGAGCTCATATTGCGTCGAGACCGGGAGAGGTCATAAAGAGTGTCGATACAAGCCGTGAGGTCGGAAAGGAGTGACTTGGAACGGTTGATATCCTCGTTAGACCAGTGTGTCTTGACCGGGAGGGCACTCAGGCTATCCTTGGACGGAGCGTCGGCTCTGCCGCCCTTGGAAGGCAAATCGGACGGTGTGCCACCGTGTTGTATGCGCTCGGCTTCATTCAAAAGTTCCTGGATCGACGACATCACACTGGCGACAACATCGCTAAAACCGGCTTGGGTGATAGACTCATCAATGTCGTTCGGCTGCGCGGCGCTCGCATCGCTCCAATCTAGACCCCAGGCCAACAGTCGATCTCGCTGAGTTCGGAAGCTGCGGTGCAGGGCGACGAGTTCCGGATCATCGACTGCCTTGGATGCGGTGGTGACACTCTCACAGGAGGTCTTGGTATCGGTGTACATCTTGGTGAGACGACGTTGGAGGTAGGTACCTCCATGGCGGAGAACGGACATCTTGGCGCGCAGAGTCCGGGGAACGGGGGAGAAGGGCAATGGCGGGGACGTTGAGTATCAGATCATGGTAAAGTACCGCGGAAAGAGGTAGTCTCATGCACAAGACATGGTGACAAGTCGAAGAAGGCGATATTCTGACAGGAAGTGAGCAGCAGCAACAGGCATCTGCAGATATGAAATCTGAGGGGCAGTGAACAGGAATTAAGAATAGATCGCGCGGGTGGGCAGGAATTTGGTTGCCTAACCAATGGGGAGTGGCGAGTGCCGCAAAGCCTCAGGTGCCAAGCCACTATCACGTGGCAGGCAGCCGCCATTGGCGAGGCAGCACTGTCTCATTGGTGAGAAGACATGTGGCACGTGCATGCGTCTCGAGCTTGAGTCAGCAAGTTGCAGATCATGTGATTTGGCTGACACCACTACCTACAGTGTACATCGCCTTGTATCACCGAGTCGTGTCTAAACTAGTTATCTCCCAAGAATCTCGAGAGATATCGATGGTGCTACATACTAACGATGATAGGATCAAACGAGATCGGGTGGAGGAACAGAAGGCTGCCACGGCATGGCACTTCTGCCTACAGATGTATATATAGGTATCGCTGCTTAATAACATTGCGAAGGCAATAACATTCTCTAAAACACCAAAGAAATCTATTCATTAATCGTAATGAATTTACACTAAGAATGGAAGCCACATAACGTCGCTCCAATGATTAAAGGGTAGACTGTTGCCTTTTCTTACATGCTCCGCTCTCAACCCGTCGTTACCCGGCGGGACAGTCCGACATCCCGCGTGCGCTTTTCGCGAAAGTTATGCAGTCGTTCGCCAATGAGGTAAACATCATCACGGATGCTGATCCGCCAGATCTCCAGCTGTCGGTACACCAGAAACCCGAGCCACCCAAAAAAGGTAAACAATAAGGTGACGGGATATGAATAACGGTACACCATGGAGTGTATATCGACGGCCGAGTAGAACATGGTCGAGTTTAACACGAACCCAAGAGACAGGGGAAGGGCGACAGCGAGTGACGCAGCAAGAATGAGCGGAAGTAAAACTGCCCGAGTCGCAAGTCCAACATTCGGTCTCTGCCACCCATCATGGAAAATAGCGTTGAGGGCGGCGGCCGGTCGAGAAGTTGAGCGCCACAGTGCGAATTTGATCGCCATTTGGACGTAGAGCACCCCGAGGGTCCAATCTTGGACGAAATGAATGACATGTGTCTTAGCCCCGCCCAAGTATGTATGTGCTGGCACCAATATGTAGAGCTCCATTATCAAGGCGAAGAGCGAGGGTAGCACTATCGCAAAAGCCATACCAATATAGAGCAACCGAAGCCCACTGGCCAAAGCACTAACAGTCCCGGCATATGCTTGTCGAGGAGACTGCACATACGGGGCCAAACGCTCTTTGATCACGCCGTAGCGTTTGTGACAGTAGAAGGCGACGAACACGACGATGCCTACCACACACGCGCCAGTGGAGAAGGCATAGATGTCGTTTAATGCGCGGTTGGGGAAGTAGCAAGACATGATTTTGCGCCCAATCACCAAGGGGATAATCGTGGTGCCTATGCCCGTGGCAGCTGCAAACAACCAGATGAGGAGAATAAAGGCAGCGATGCGGCTCCGAAAATGGGGTGGGATGTAAACCTTGGTGAACATATCATTTGACCGGCCATGTAAGCCCTGCTCAGTGTCTGGAGACCCATCCACCCGCTCATTTGTCTCGGTGACTTCCAGAAATACACGGCTGCCTTTGGGAATGCGCACTTGATCAGACGCGGGAGCACGGACATATCTCCCATCCCGCACGAAGTACGTGTCAGGGTGCTGACCGTTGTCAGCAAGGGTGTTGCGCTCAGAACTGCTGACTGGGCGACTGATATCTCCTTGAGCTCCTGTCAGAATTGCACGCCAGGTATGTCTAACATGGTAGCCTTCTTCATCATGTTTTCTCTCCCCGAAAAAGAAGTCAGTCAGCCGCAGGAGTCGAGCGCAGCGACGGAACCACCAGCCGTAGAGGCCATGTAGAACGTCAGAGGGTTTAATGGACTGAATAGCCAGCGGAATAATGAAGTTGTAGAACAGCAGGTCAGCTGGAAATTCAAGGACGGGGACTCTTGCCGACCAATGAATTGGTAGGACATTGTCGAATGAATAGTACAAGCCCCAAACGACGCCCCCCAGGCAAATAATGACTAAAGCGCCGTAGACGAGGGCACTGAAGGCAATCTTGCGCAGCTGGGTCGTGATATTCCTTTCCAAAACATCGCGTACAGGATGGAAGGTCGGATCGTCAGGATCACGGATGAAATCTGGAGTGAAACACGTGAGCAGAGGCTGGCAGAATCGAAACGAGAGAACTTACATAAGACACCACTCCTCATGACCTTCCTGCACATAGAAACAAAGAGAGCAAAGTGGAACATATAGCAGGTGCCAATGAACCAGTGCACAAAAAGGGACGTGAGCGGGGACGACGATGTGAAGTCGACGCGGGATGAAATGGTGGCATTCTCAAATAGAGGTAACAGAGCAATGTCAAGCAAAGCACCGCAATATAGCGGGAAGACTATCATTTCAATGCCAATAATCAAAATGACTTTCATGACCCCACCAGCTTGGTGCAGTACCTCGGCAACCATGCCATCAACCCGCTGTCCATGGGTTATGCCTGAGATCAACCCAGTAACGCGAAGGTAGAGAAGACCCAGGACTGATGCGAGAAGGTAACCCATAATGATAGCAATCGCGCGATCTTTGGAATCCCACACTGCGAGATCGGAGTCGACCGTCATACCAGCAGCTGCGAAACTTGGGCTGAACCACTTCGGACTTGTGCGATAGAGGAGAAGACTGGTGATATCACTAAGTAAGTCTCGGCCCTGAGCAAAAATACCAGAAAGATCCACAGAGCTATAGACTAAGGCCAGTGCCTCTGAAATGCCCCCATCTATCAACCGGAGAGGAAAGTCGTACAGTACAAACCGGCCAATAGAGAATGTCGATTGGAACACGCTGGCAATACGCGCTTCATGGATCTTCAGGGCGTGATGGGAAAGGACAGAGAACATAGGAACGTCGGATTCCTGGAAGAGAAAGAAGGTACCGACCACGCTTTTCAGCCGCTGGCCGCTTTGATCGATGAGGGAAAGAGAAGCACTGGTGATGGTCTGAGAAGATGGCATCCAGTCCGCAATGGGCACAAGAGCACCAAAGGGGCTCAGTAAAAGTTTGAACGCCAGGCTTCCCCAGTAGATAACGTAGCCCAAGCTCCCAATGAGGGTGTCAAGGGTCACATCGGCGACCACGGACAGAGCGGTCAATGGAACCCCGAAAATCAGTTGGACCGGGTTTGCCAGGAGAACAAGAGCGATCTTGCCCCATAGATAGGGAAGCCAGATACCGATCGCGATGGTGAACGATATGAGGAGGGCACTGAAGACACCGTTCTGAAGGAGGGTGAAAATGGGACCTTGCATCCCGATGATTTCCATTATGCCCTCTAGGTCATCACCGTCTTCAATGGCATCTAGATCGTTCGGATCGAGGCCAGGATCCGCAATGCCTCGGTCATCCTGCACAACGGCATCGGCGATCCGTCGATTGTTTTGAACAGGCACAAAAGGTGCTTCAAGAGCAGGATCTTCGACTAGATGCTCATCGTCTTGCTCTGCATTATCTTGCGTCTGATCACCTTCTGGCATAATGTCGGCCCAAAACCAATCGAGAATCTTAGCAGCCAGGTTCTTGGGAGGTGCTGCAGGCTGATCCGCCTGATTTGGAGGAGCAGTTATTGTCGATTGTTCTTGATCGTTTGAATGACTGTTTCTGCTCGACACTAGACGATTGGGATCCTGGACGTCCTGTAAATCGTTGGTAGAGCTGCTGGAACTATCATCTCTGACGTCGTGCTCATCAACGTCATCATCTCTCGACGCAGTGAAATCGAAAGTAAAGTCATTCCGCGGATGGCTAGTTAGCATCTCATTCACGTGTCTGGGCCTAGAAGCCAAGAAGCGGGGATCATCCAAGGGATTTTCGAGATCATCGGTTGGTGAAGTAGGGGGAGAGGGCTCTGGTGATGGAGCTCTAGCATCGGGTTCTTCATCGGGAGTCTCGTTGAATCCACTATTGAAAGGTCCCGAATACGGTTGCTCGCCAGTTGGACCATTCCTGACATTCTGACTGCGTTGAAGGTTGGTTATCGCTGTGACAACCCAGCTGAGCTCGTCCTGGAGACCTTCATCGCGGATAATCCGCAGGATCCGTTCAGGGTCTCCATCGCCACGTGCCCAGAGGTCCCTGAATGTCTCAACGCCTGACCACTCTCGATGAACACGAGGGAGGGCTGGCTCATCGTCGCTTTCGCTGCTAGGCTCGATACCTCGTCGGAAGAGTTCTGCCGAATTCTCCTCGTGTGGACTGAATGCCCTACCAATCCCGTCGATTTCTGCTGGTTCATCATGGCCCGCGTCGCCGTGAGCGTGACTTTCGTTGTCTCGTAGCCTATCCTCGGGACCCAAAGCTTCCTGGGGGCCATGCTGGTGGTCATGATCATTCTGGTTTGCACGGTTATTCGCGATCAATTGCACGGCTGCTTCCCGCTCTGCCTCGGCGATGTTGGCCATTGGCTGCTGCTGAACTACCCATTCTCGGATGAGGAATATCAATATAAAGGAAATGACAACAAGCAGAGTGATCAGTTGGCCTTCCAAGGTGTCGATGAGGATATTATTTATGGTAGGCGACGATGTCAATGTATTCAGGAACTTCACATCAGAAAGCCATGACGGGCGCCGTCTGTTATATGAGCCCGTGATTGTGATGTTGGCAGACCCCACACCAGGCGAACCAGCAGTTGATGACATCGCAGGGAAAAACAGGATAGAAAGGGCTTTCTTGACAATTGAAAGCAGGAGCGGTTCTGCCGAAGAAAAGCCAAAGATCGATGCCGGCGATGCCAAAGATTCCACATCTGCTTCGCTGGATTGGGTAAAATCGGCCGCGGCTGTTCCTGTAGCAGTCACTGCACTACTGACAGCCGACAACGTGCTGTTCACAGCTATATTTGCAACAGAGTCTGGGAGTGAGCTTTGTGCAGAGCTATCACTGCCGGACCAGCGGCCATCGGCCAGCCAGAACAGAGCTCTCCATATCGCCCTCATAGACCACGGTAGCCATCCAAGCCATACAAACGCAACCAGTATGAACCGGAGCCAGGTGACGAGAGACCGGAAGCCATGTATCAGAAGCTGCTTCAAAAACAGGGGAGTTGGAAGACTCCTCGGCATGTTGGGATCATAGAGTTTGGTGAAGTGAAAAGGTGTTTTGCATAGTTCGCAGTGTTTCTTTTGAGAATGGGAGAGCCATTCGACCAGGCAAGCCTGGTGCACGAACTTGATACTACCACTGCATTTGCAAGGATAGAACAGCTGTTCTTCCGGTGTACCCTCTCCCCGACATATCCGACAAGTATCAGGCTCTTCGAAATCTCTTTCTTTGCCTTTCGTATTGGTATCGTAGGCCGGGTCGTTCATGAGGTCAGGGAAGGCAGCCGCCCCCGTGGTTGGGCGAAAACGGTTCCCCGAGAAGTCCATTTTTGTCAGCGGAGCTCACATTCGACGGTCCGGTCGTCCTTAACAGCGGTGGCCAGATATCATGATCGTTATGTCGCAAGCGGCGTTAATAGAATGCCCGATTACGATGGGGCCGCGGCACAGGCTCCGGGGGATTTCACTTGACGTGTGACACAGAGTAGTCTGCAGATGACAATCCGAGCCTTGCAGGCCCAAAACTCACGGATCCGCAACTGAAGGAGAGCGTGGCGAGGTGGTGTTGCACAGGTGATTATGAGGATGGATTGACGACTCCGGTCCGTCAATCAATGGGGTGGATGACTCAGCATGAGCGATCCAGCTTACCACGTGATATCTTACGGTACGTGACCGGATGTGACCTGTTCGCGCCGGCCACAAAAGGCGATTGTTCTGTCCCACCCTGTCACAACGCCACAAGGACGGCCATGACCTCACTCGCAAAAACAATAGTCTCATCCTTGGTTTACTTGCAGATGGAATATAGCTGACTCTTGAATCGATCATCGTTCCTGTTTTCTTTGGTGGTTTTCTTTAACCTATATCTAATCTCTCAGGACCTGGCGACCGACTTGGGGTTCTCCCTGGGTAGATTCAACTGTATTGATCTACCAGCCAGGCTAAGTTCTTAAAAACTCTCTCCGCCAAGACCGAGGTGTCCCTCGCGTGCCCGTGCTACGAGGTCGAAGCCGACAAGCTTTCGTCCGGTTCCTTTGGTCTTTGCATAGCAGACTCTGCCTTGACCGCTGCCATTTCTACGTTCTCTCGGTTCTGAAATGATATAAGACCTGCGCCCACTCTTTGTCCGCATATTGGGCCTGATTGGAAACGACGCGACGCGAAGGCTTTACCAGTCTGAAATATAAAGGGGATTTCCGGCCCCAACAACGGAGAAAGTGTGCAATCATGGCCACTCGAGATAACGGCCATGCGTCAGAAACCGTCGACAGGTCGACGAAGAATCCTGACGCCCGAGTAACGTCGAAGGCGAAGAAGACCAACCCATTCCGGTGGACACTGGGGTTACTGGTGCGGTATGTTTGCTTCTCCCTATCTCTGGGATCATTTTGCTCGACGTTTAACTAACAGCCAGTCCCTCCCTAGACTGTGTATTTGGTATGCCTTACTTACGCCGTTATTCCGCTGTCCGTCCCGCCTCGCAGACTTGAACGAGTCCTCTCCGCGAGTTTGCAAGCCGTATCTTGTTGCTCGGTCCTATATTGATCCTCATGTCGCGCCATACTACGACGCCTATGCCGCGCCCTATGTTGATGCTACGCGGCCTTACGTGAACCTCTTGAACGAGAAGGTATATACACCTTCTGTGAATGTCGCCAAATACGGTTATGAAAAATATGGTGCCCCTGCTTTGAATCAGGCACAAGTCTTCAGTCAACAACAATGGGATGCACAAGTCACCCCTCGCCTACAGTCTGTTAAAGAACGGACAAACGTCTTGTATGCTTCTGAGGTGGCGCCGCATGTACAACGGGTCAAGGCTGCGCTGTCGCCCTACTATCAGAGGGTCAACTCCGTCACCCGATCCACCGCCCAGAACTACATACTGCCGTTCTACGCCCGCTCCAGACCTTTCATCGGGAAGACTTATACTTCTGGACAGGATATGCTAGCTACCACAGTTCTGCCCTATGCTCAAAGTACTTGGTCTTCTGCCATCTCCTTTGTCAGTAGCTCCTTGTGGCCCAAGGTGACCGGTCTATATTCGGAAAATGTTGAGCCGCAACTGGTGAAGATCGGCCAGCGTCTGGCGAGCTACCGTGAGAGGAAGCGATTGCATAGCGTTGTCGATGAATCCGAAAGGTAAGCTGTGACAAACACAACAGAGACATTGGCTTAGCGAACTAACTCATAGAAATGATTAAGCACAACGATCAGAATGGATAAATCAACATCCTCGCCCACATCTTCCGCGGAAGCAGTCAGCGTTGAATCATCGCCTACGACTTCGGTTGTGATAGCTTCGCCAACTCCCCAGAAGCTCACTCCCGCCCAAATAGCAGCCCAAGCACGCGAAAGGATTGAATCAGATTTGCAAACGTGGGAGGAAAAGTTTGCGGTGGCTGCGGGGAATGCCGTGGAGGAACTCGAGGCTCGCATCGCCGAGATCGTTGATGCGTATCTTGCGACCCAGGCCAGGAACCATGGCGAGGGTCTCGTGGCAGCTTTGCAAGAGGCTGTGGAACAGGAGACATCCTCTGTAAAGGATCGCATCAACATTCTGGCAGAGTCCCTTCCCACCGAAGATGCCCCTGAAGAGGAGGGAAGGGCGCAAGAAACGCTTGTTAAGGAAGTCAGAGAAACCGCGGTTACCATCCGAGACCGCGCCCATGCCCTCCGAGAGTGGCACAACTCGTTTGATGAGGAGCTTCAGCTTCGTGTCTCTGCCGCCGCCCGCTCAACCCTCAGTGTCCTGGATAGTATTCACAATCTAGGATTTCAAGAAATTGGAACGCGCTGGGCCTGGATGGACGGTGTGACTTACAAAGATTGGGAGAAATATCATTCCCTCAAAGCGGCGTTTGAAGACTGGCGCAAGCAATTCCTCAATGATAGGATGAAGCACCCCAAGCTTGAAGAAGCCAAGTCTGTTGCAGAAGATATCCTCTCCATCGGCATGGATGCTGCGGAGTCCGCCGCAAAGGAGCTTGCTAGACTTAAGGAGGTCGGCAAATGGAAGATCACAGCTAGGGAAGTCAGTGATAACTTTGCCACGAGGTCTGAACCTCCTCCTCTTCCACCAAAGCCCAGTGTTGCCGATGAGGAGAATGTTCCCGTGGACATGGAGGACCATGAAGAGCTCGAAGCTCATGGAAAAGTTCACGACTCTGATATGGAATCAAACGAATCTTCTCCTGTTAATAACCCCATCGAATCCGAAGATAACATCATGGATTCTGACGACGTTTCTAAAGCGCACGATTACGAAGAGGCCAATATGGGCATCCCGTTGGACCGTGCATCAGAAGAAACAGAATCTACCACGAGTTTTGATGATGATGAAGCAGTTCTGGAGGATTCTGGAGATGAGTCCGCCAAACCGGTGTGGGGAGCTGAGGCAGCTGCCGTCCCCCCTGTGCACCACACGGTTGATAATGATGATCTCAGCGGTGACACAGAAGAAGTTGAAGAATTGACCCAGCAGCTCAAGACAGATGAAGACGAGGAGACTTCGGATGACTCCCGCAGCACTCAAACATCATTGGGAACCGCTGATCAGAAGGATTTCCAACACGCCTCTGTGAGAGAATTGTTGAACAAGCTTCTTGCTGACCAAGGCTCCGATTTGCCCGAGGACGTTAAGCTCAAACTTCAGGCTTTGTACGAATCGCCTGATTTGATAATTCCCACATCGTCCGTCGACTCCGAGGAGGATGTGCCTACGTCCTCTGCATCGTCAGCACCTGTGTCGAGCACAGCTGTTGAGGGCGAGAACAATATCCGTGACGAAATTGTGGATAGTGATTTTGAAGATACATCTTCAAGGGAAGACCTATAGACGCACCCCCGTCTGGGATTAGCCATCAAAGAACACACATAGCCGATGATGGCTTTCCGACGCTATCATGTATTTGGCGGTTTTGTTTATCCTTCTGTTCCGCGGTGAACTTGCTCATGCCCTTAATATTCCCCACATAGTTTACCACGAGTTTGTCATGATATATTATGTCAATTCATGAGAACGTTAAAGTTATTTGGTCACTCGTTTCCTGGCCTTCACTGTTCTAGCCTTCACCTTGTTCTTGCTACTGGTCCAGGTGAACCGGACGTTAGATAGCTTTCCATTTCAGGATGTTTACCACTGTATATAGATCGAGGCAAAATTGGTTTCTCTTATAGACTACAAGTCCAACATATTCAAGGAGAGAGACAAGGCGAAAGTAGGCCAGTCTGATGGCATATACACGAAAACGTGATCAGTGGGCGATAGCACTTCACCGATACTGCACTCGATTGCCGCGTTTCTCCATCTTCCTTTGACGCTTGCTCTCAGCCGCCGGTGCCTCTGCGCCGGCACCACCCATTCCGGCTAGTCCGGACTTCATTCCCATGAACGTCGAGTACGCCAGCCAGACCGAATACAGGGGCACGACGATCCACAGCCACCAGGCACGGTCATTGAATACACAGACGGCTCCGATGCAGCCCCAGGTCCAGTACAGGACATCCCACATGTACTCGGTTAGGCCGGCCGCACCCAAGTCTTCACCGGGAGAGCGCAGGGAGCCATCGGCGGGGTTATACCGGGGACGACCTAAACGGTCCAGGTAGAATTCGATAACAAGGGTCGGACAGGCGAGAAAGAAGTAGGGCTTCAGCGCATTGGGACGCCCGAAGGTCCAGTGCAGGACGAGGAAAATGGCATGAAGACCGAGAGAAATGAGATGAGTTCGGAGAAGCACAGAGGCATTGCGGGCGGCGAGAGATTTGGCTGCTTTCTGCGGAAGTGAGCAATTGTAGTCGAGGAAGATGTGATATTGTAATGTGTTGGGCGTGACCTACCTGCGCCATGATGAGCAGGAGAGGTGGAGTTGCAGTTGAAGCTGGCCAGATGGCATGTACGTAGGTAGTAGAGCCAGTTAAGCTGTGGAGGGAATGGCGTTGCCCACCACAACGGGACAAGCGCCCGCCCGCGCCTCCACCAGCCACTCTCGCCATGAACCCTTCCAAAACAATTCATCAGCATCAATTTCTCTCCCCCTCGATTTCTCCCCTCCTTCCGCACGTCATCGGCGACTTTTCCTCCCCTTTCCGCGCCCGACTTCTGACATCTCCCTCTCCGACTGCCCGTTCGATATGCAATCTACCTCTCTCTGAGCTCCTGTCTGGCCCACCGGGGCGTCACGAGTCGTTCGGACGTCATTCATCTCTCCCAGGCACGACCTTGAACTTGTCACCCGTCTCCACCGTCTGTACACTTGTTGCGAGAAACAGAACAAGCAAATAAGGGCAAGACAGACTGTAATACTTATTGAAGTACTTTAGTAACACACCACGCGCCATCCTTTGTTCGAGGTGTTCTGTTTTCTCTGCTCATGCAGTGAAAGGAACCTCGGTCTCATCGTTGTTTCCTTTGTCGCCGCGCCGCGTCTACATACCTCTCATCAAAGACCTCCTCCACCTCCGTGAACTGTCTTCCTCCCTAATGCCTTGCGCTGAAGACGCCTCGGTTCCGATCATCTCCCTCCTCGCCGACGCAGTCTCGTCACTTCTCACTTCCCCGGCACCGTCATCGGCTCACACTGCGATTCTTTCTGAACCCCCACGCCAACTCCGCACATAACCATGTCTCCGTCCACATCTCACATTTCCAGCCAGCTTCGGCAGTTGATATATTATCATATCGACAACAACCTAGTTCGCAATGCGCTCTTCCTCGCCGGACGATTACATGCCTATGAGCCTCGAACTTCCGAAGCATCTTACCTGCTCGCCTGGTGCTATCTTTTGAACGGCCAAGTTAAAGCGGCTTATGATTACAGTAGGAATTTTGGATCACGAGGCACGCACGCTGGCTGCTCGTATGTATATGCACAGGCATGCTTGGACCTGGGAAAATACTATGATGGCATCACCGCCCTGGAGCGGAGCAGAAGTCTATGGGGCGCGAAGAACCACTGGAGTAAGCCAGAACCCATACCCCTTGGGCATCCCTGGAGCGAGGAAGAAGATCAACGTTGGTAGGAACCTTATGCTAATTGATCTACGCGCGATTCGCAGACAAACACAGCGAGACGCGCAGACAACACCTTCCGGATGCTGCTGCAGTTCTATGTCTGCTCGGGAAGCTATGGCAGGCTCACAAAGACCTCAACAATGCTGTAGAATGCTACGTTGATGCCTTGAAGTTAAATCCTTTCATGTGGGACGCTTTTCTCGGGCTGTGTGAGACTGGTGAGTGGAGGTTCTGCGTCTTGTGCAATCGGCATTCGCTAACAGTCCTGGAAGGGGTTAACGTCCGAGTTCCCAATATCTACAAGATGAGTCCAGAAATGTTTGCCATCCTTTCCTCCGCACAAGAAGACGCCGAACCACCTCCTGACAAACCGATACCTGCGACTGGACCATTGCAAACCCAAGCGAACGCGAATCCTAGCCTTGATCCCTTTACCTCCACCGCGTCAAGAAGTGATTCCAATGCCACCCATGGAAGTTCAGCCTTGTGGGAGAAGCTAAATGGCAGTACCGTGAGCGTTGCTTCTACTGGTACGTCGGTGCCCATCGTCCGAGAAGGAACAGAGACACCTGGGGGCCAGAGCAGTGAGTCCGAAGAATTTCGCGTTGCGAACGGAATGGGAACTGCGGATACATCGTGGGAACCGTCCCTGGCACCAGCGCGGAAAAACCGAACAATACAAACAATCGGTGTCGATCACCCTATGGACCCGCCGCCGAAGATGAAACCAACTGGAATTCGCCAGAGGGCAAGGGCGAGACCTGAACCCGACGAGCAGTCAACCTCTCAAGCGGAAAAAGACCATTCGACTGGCTCTAGGATTGGGGACCGGAAGCGAACCGTTTCTGGTCAATCTGCTCATCCACCATCGCAGCCGGTCGAGCCAGGTGCGCCGCAACGGCGGAGTGTAAGGTTGTTTAACCAGATCAAACCGACCACTAGCAAGTTCTCGGGTGCGGCGTTGAGCTCCAAAGACGGAAGAGAAGTTAAAAAAGTGAAATCGACCGGCGTCAAGGCACGTACCACAACATCGTCAACGAATGTAAGCCGTGCTGTGAGTGGAAGCCGGAGACATGCTCCGGATGCTCATGATGGTGATGGAAAAGAACACCGAATGACCTCGGGCCTCCATGCGACATCGTCCCGAGGCGTTGCAATTGAGAAGACGAAAGCCTTTGAGGCGTTGACTTGGCTGTTGGAGCTCTTTTCCAAGCTCGCGTCGGGATTCTTTGCTCTCAGCCGGTACAAGTGTGCTGAGGCGATCCAAATCTTCAACGCTCTCTCTCAAGGACAGCGAGAGACTCCTTGGGTACTTTCGCAAATCGGCCGAGCTTATTACGAACAGGCCATGTATTCGGACGCGGAGAAGTATTTCATCAAAGTAAGAACAATGGCACCGTCTCGGCTTGAAGATATGGAGATCTACTCCACTGTTCTCTGGCATCTAAAGAATGACGTTGAGCTGGCCTATCTGGCCCATGAGCTGATGGAGGTTGATCGTCTCTCTCCTCAAGCTTGGTGTGCGATTGGCAATTCTTTCTCCCACCAACGGGATCATGATCAGGCCCTGAAGTGCTTCAAACGGGCAACCCAACTGGACCCCCAATTTGCGTATGGCTTTACGTTGCAAGGACACGAGTACGTTGCGAATGAAGAATACGACAAGGCATTGGATGCCTATCGAAACGGCATTAGTGCTGATAGCCGGCACTATAACGCTTGGTATGGCCTGGGCACTGTGTATGACAAGATGGGCAAGCTGGATTTTGCCGAACAGCACTTCCGCAACGCTGCCAGCATTAACCCTACCAATGCAGTTCTCATTTGCTGCATTGGTCTCGTTTTGGAGAAGATGGACAACCCGAAGGCAGCACTTATCCAGTATGGACGGGCCTGTTCGATCGCACCACATTCTGTTCTGGCACGGTTCCGGAAAGCTCGCGCATTAATGAAACTGCAAGAGCTCAAGTTGGCCTTGGCCGAGTTGAAAATCTTGAAAGATATGGCCCCCGACGAGGCCAACGTGCATTACCTCTTGGGCAAACTCTACAAGATGGTGCACGACAAAGCCAATGCTATCAAGCACTTTACGACTGCCCTCAACTTGGATCCCAAGGTATGTTCGATGTGTGAAGCGCCCCGCGGATGCAGGACTAACGTTAATTGCAGGCGGCACAATACATCAAGGATGCCATGGAATCCCTTGACGAAGAAGAAGAGGACGATGAAGATATGGCATGATTGTTTTGTTTTATCCTTTTAATCTGCAATATTCCCACTGTTCGCTGGTATCCTTTCTGGTTTGTCACTTCTACAACCCGGGTCCTTATTGGGATGCCCATATTTCTTCTTTGATTCATGTTTACTGCTTTTTGGATTGACTTTGGGCAAGCATTCAGCATTACTCAGGCGTTGGCAGGCCGGTTGGGTAGAGGGAGCATTTCCCAAGCATTGGGGTCTCGAGATGGGATCGAGCCCTTGGGTTCTTCTGTCTGTACATTAGCGTTGGGATGGCATGTGTCGATGGAAGGACAATATCTGCAAACGAGCGACGAGGTGAAGCCAGACGGCAGATTCATGGACATATTGTCTGTTGATTCTGGCCTGGAATTGCATAATTGAATCCATTGTTACGCATCCTTACGAGGTGACCCATCATCTGCTGATCTTACTACGTACCAGGTAGTATTTATCTGTATTTGTGGGGCCCGAGGCATGCTTCACATGTGTAGTCTTAAATGGTAGGCGGTGAGCGGTCCCCAACAGAAAATGAAATCACGAGAAAAAAAGGCGGAAGATCGACTTTCTTCCCCGGAGTTGCTTCTGTCCTCCACTTTCCTTCTCCCTCTCCCATCCTCCTTTCTCCTTCTCCCTCTTCTTTGGAGTCTCGGTTTGGACTCCTCGAGGGTATCTTTCTAACTTGTACTCTTCTTGTCATGCATCAATCCCCTACATATATTGCTCCTTGAATTCTACACCTGGACATTGTTCACCTGACCGCATCACCTGTAAGAATACCCCTCTCCCCTCCCCCGTCATAATTTGCCGATGTCCTTATATGAACGTCGCTAACTGTGTTCCTTATGGAGAACGTCGCGACTATTCATCTTCCATCCATAATGTCTCTCTTCTCCTATATTGCCTCGGGCATCAGCTCGTTCGTTGTCGTCACACTTTCTCTGTTCGCCCTCGGCCAGAAGGTTCCCCGCGCAGCGTTCGTTGCTCGCTGTCTTGCAGCGTATGGCTCCCTCCTCTTCTGTGCCGTGTACGGCGTGATCGCCTCCATTATTCTGCGATTGGTAGGATACGGACGCGTGTCTCAATGGGCCACCGCGCGCAGCTTCAAGTGGGTCATGCGGTACACCACCGGTGTGCGCTTCGATATTGTGGAAGGCGTTGAGCATTTGTCGACTCGTCCAGCCGTCTTTATTAGCAACCACCAGTCCGAACTTGATGTTTTGATGCTCGGCACGATCATGCCGCCCTACTGCAGTGTTACGGCCAAGAAGTCCCTGCGCCATGTGCCTTTCCTCGGCTGGTTCATGGCCCTTTCCCGAACCGTGTTTATCGATCGTGCCAATCGCGAGACTGCTGTGAAAGCGTTTGACGGCGCAGCGAACGAAATGCGCACCCACCGCCACAGTGTCTTCATTTTCCCGGAGGGAACCAGAAGCTACTCGGATAAACCAGAGCTGCTGTCGTTCAAGAAGGGTGCCTTCCACTTGGCTGTCAAGGCGGGAGTGCCAATCGTTCCTATTGTTACCGAGAACTACTCCCACATTCTCTCCCCTCGGAACCTGCGATTCAATTCCGGTACTGTCAAGATCAAAGGTTGGTCATTCTTCTCAGTCGGGTTGTAATACATTGCTCACGTCATTCTAGTTCTGCCTCCGGTCAGCACCGAGGGTATGACGGCTGCCGATGTTGACAACCTCACCAAGTCAACTCGGGAGTCTATGCTCAAAACCCTCTTGGAGATGTCTTCCCCCAAGGAGGTCGATGACTCCAACGTCAACGCCAAGTCCACTGCCATCGAGATCTGAATGACACCAGACTTGCCTGCCAGCGGGTCCCAACAGCCCTTAACTGAACACTACCTAGATATGGCATCTGTCGTCGATCGTTACCCTTCGATTAATGACCGGCTTGAATGCCCGACTCCTTTGCAACATATTCTCTTCTGCCCAAACTGTCGCACTCGACATCGACCCCGCTTCGACTGCCCGAAAATTGGCTCGCCTCAGCGAGATACATCTAGCCTTACGAAATACACGACGCATAGACCTGACCATCACCAGAGACCAGACGCCGGATCTAGATACATAACCCAGGACTCCGGCAGCCAGGTGCCGCTGTTCCTCGAGAACCGAGACTCCAGCCTTGTCGCACCTGTTGCTAATAGACATTGGGCCCTTACATGCTCTCCAGTGTATATAGATTCATTGTACCCATATTCACCAAAGTATAAAGTCCCACCCGCACCTAACACTCATTCAAACACCGACACTGGCCCCGCGTGCAAGGCGCAACATCCTCAATCGTAATTCTACGCAAAGGACCCCAGCCATCCATCCCCTCCCCACCGCCAGAGGCAGACCCAACCTTCCCACCCCGCGCCGCAGTTGCAATAAGATAATCATCCTCAAACGCCTCAATCTCCACCCGCACATCCTCCACAAGCTTGCCATACAGCCACGTCCGCACCCCGATATACGGACGTTGCGCGCGCGGCTCAGGAGCCCGCACATCCGTAAACTCCAGCTCGCGCAACCACGGCGCCAGCAGCGCCTCTCCCGTCATTTTAATATAGGCCTCCTTAAGCGCCCAAAACGCATAGAACAGCCTGTACCCATATGCGGGATCATTCTCCCGCGCAGCGGTCGATTTAATCGTCTCCAACTCCCGGGCCGAGAATACCTCCGCGAAGATATCGACGTACTCGTTGAGCGCAGCGAGAGTGGGGGCCGCGTCTGCGCGCCGCTCATTCACGCAGGTGATGTCGATGCCGACCTGCGGGAGGGACGGAAGTGGCGTGGTCGCGGGGTCCGGGCCAGCGGCGAGGAGACGCTCTTTCTGCTGGGTGGATGCGGAGCTGGGCGTGGAGGTGCCGGCAAGAGCGACGAGCGAGGCCTGGTGGCTGACGTTGAATTCGAGGGTGGGGAGGGAGGCTGCGCGGGGGTGGTCTGCGGCGGGCATGAAGCAGGGGCGTTTGTGCGGGGCGGGAGTCCGGCTGATGGTGATTTCGGGCCAGGGGATGCGGCAGGTGCGGTGGATGAAGAGGTATTTGAGGAGGTTGGAGGCGAGCGACATCTGGCGGTCCTTTTGGTGGTAGAAGCGCGTTACGGCTTCTTGGTCGGTGGGCCTGAGGGTGTCGAGGAGGGGGAGGGGTGGGTGGTTTGTGATATTGCGCATGTCCATGTACCATCTTATTAGTGGAGGGGTTGTGGGTTCTTGGGTCGAGGCCATGGCTGTGGTTGTGGTGGTGAGGGTGGTGATGGGTAAGGTGACGTTGTTGAGTTGTTGGATCTAGTGTAAGCAGAGAGCACGCGAGGCTCGATGTCGGTTGGGTCCAATGTAGGGGAGATGCTAGCAGTTGTCGTCAATCATTATAGTCGTTATGCGTCAATTGTGGGAATGGCAGTGCAATGCAAGTTGTTTGTTGATGACGGTGGTGCTGGTTCCTGATCAGAATGTTGACATCACATGATGGAGATTAGGGTTCAGGCTGTCATGTGTTGTATACATCGCAGCAAGACGAACATGAGGAATACAACATGCAGAATATCGCAGCAGAAAAGTTCGATTGATTTATTCAAGAATATAAACATTAAGACCCCACTCCTCTGATGTAACCTAGCGAAGATCTCTTCTCCCTATCCTCCTATAGATCATACCAGCAGCGGCCCAATCCCTAGTCAGACTGTTTGCATCACTATCACTATCATATGTTTGATACAGCCAGCTATGACAATGAACATCTTTATCACTCAGTAACTCATAGCATCTCCAATAAAAACGAGTCGGGTTGTTCCAAGCATCGTTGCTCCACATCCCAAGGTCAATCATCCTTCGTTCTTCCCATATAGCAAATCCATATTTGATGTATCCGTTATATGCCATATGCTGTGCATCGCCTGCATTCGGATCGGAGGTCATATTGTACCAGATTTGCCACCCCAAAGTTCTGGCGTCGAGATTATGCCATTCTTTCTCGAGCTTGCCGTGCTCGGGAGGCCGCCTGGAGCGAGCAGCATACCATTGGAACTTGCGGATAGGCGCGTTTATTTGTGGAGGATTTCGATTGACAACGCGGAGGGATGAAACAGGCGGTGCTTGGGTGCTTTCGGATGGCGCAGAGTCTGAGTCACTCCCCTCACTACTCAACGGTTCTGCTTCTGAGTCTGTGTCACTACCCTCACTCCCTGACGCCTCAGCTTCTGAGTCCCCGTCCTCGGAGGCATCCTCTTCCGATGGAGATTCGCTATCAAACTCATAGTCGTCATCTGAGCTGTCCGACGACCATATTTGTGCCTCAGGCCGATGCACCATCACCGGTGGTGGGTTGGGTTTAGGAGGATGATATTCTATGCAGCCCATCCAGTCTTGTTCGATTGCTGCGGGAGTAGAGGGCTCTTGACATTTCCATCCGAATTCAGCACTGTGAGCAAGCCTGGGGAGTGGCAGTATGTCAGGCGTGCCATCAGGCCAGAAATCCGCCTCTGATAGGCCTGGATTCGCTTGTCGCCACAGCCATCGTGATGCAGTGATTCCCTGGTATACGCTATTGGGATAGGCGGGAAACCTGTAGACCCCGGCTCTTTGCACGAGAGCAATGTCCTCCTCGGACCACCGAAGATGCCCTTCCCTGGCCGCAATCTTCAGTCCATTCAAACACCAAACGTGCCATAAGCCCAGTAAAACACGGTTCTCTTCCGTCCAAGACGGACCTTCGAGATTCAAAGGAATCTCTCGCGGGCTAATCGGACTTGCCAGGCAGTTTTCAAGACACTCGGCAATGCATAGATGAGCCATGACATGAATCCGGTGCGAGAGCCTCACAAACTGTCGGAGCTGCTCTGGTGAAGCCACGAGGCTCTCCGAAAGAATCCACTGGGCTGACTGGGTGGATTCGATACTCTCATACCTTTGCGCGGAAAGCGATCTCGTCTGCATAGCGAGAACTATCCGCATCCGTACGCGAGTTTGTACGGGATTGGTGGAATTGAGGACAGTATGTACAATGTCATTTGCTCTCTCGTTGAAAACTGACCGTAGCCTGGAGGATGTATTGAGTAGACTCCACAGACAGGAGAAAGATGAACATCGTCGATGTATTTCGAACAGGAGCTCGCTCGGTAGACAAGAGAGGCTATCCATGTTCTCAGATGCGATGACGGCCCTCGCAATGAGCCCAGTGAGCTGTTATTAAGGTCATCGAAGGAGTCTTCCACATCATCTGGCTTGCTGCACTAGTGCCTAGTCTGGCCTAACGAGCCCATTCGCGTAGCGGCTCTGGAGTTTTAGACGCATGTAAGTAATTGGGGCCATCAACAGGTATTCCTATTGCATAGTAGCGCTCTCTCCACTACAATGTTGACTGTGACTGGATTCGTTGCCAGTGACTCAGTAGCGGATCTCTCATCAATAAATTGGTCTTGTTTACAAATGCGATGGCGTAAGGGTAGTAGATACGAGCGGGGAGAAAAATGAGTCATCCCGCCACTGCAATACTCCATACAAGAGTCCCCGGCTGGCTCCTCCATGAAACATCCAGTCAAGATCAGATTCTCATCCATCCAAAGAAAATGGCCCAACAGCAAGATACCCCTGACTTTCGTTTCATCGGGACCTTTACCCGGTACTCCAGTATGTCAGTTGCTCAATACAAGGCTAACGTGAATCTCTAATTGCCATCCAGGCTGGACTGCTCGTGTAGAGACCGTCCTGGAGTATTTCCAGATCCCATATACGGCAGAAACTATTCAATTGTCCGATGTGTGTTTCGTGGCCGGGTCTTTCGGCTTTCTGTTGCATCCTGCGACCCATACTGATCAATCCGCAGGCCCGCAAAGTCTCCAAGTCAGGTCTTATCCCACTGCTCGAATGCCGGTCGTTAGGTGCAAGCATCCGCATCAATGACTCCCTGGCTATCTGCGAGTTCCTAGCGGAGTCCTGCCCGGACCTCCACCTCTGGCCTCGCGACCGTCAGCTCCGAGCGTTGGCCCGCAGTGCGGCCGCCGAGATGCACTCCGGCTTCCAGACCATCCGCAGTACCTATCATTCGAACTTTATTGCACGCTACACAGGAAACATTCCTATAACTGAACAAGGGCGCAAGGAAATCCAGCGCGTTCTCACACTTTGGGACGAATCCCGAAAGTTCACTAAGGCTCGGCTGGCTCAGTTAGGCGAAAAGGACGAGGGCTTCCTTTTTGGAAGCTTCAGCATCGCCGACGCATTCTTCTGGCCTGTTCTGTGGGTGCGTATATCTATATCCACCTAGATTTTCTTTACCTTGGGGTCATGCGAAAAGAACAAAATACTGACGGCTATGTGATAGCGCTTCCGTACCTATGACCTTCCGCTTGATACGGCTGGTGATGATGCTTTGGCTTGGATGGGGACTATGTGGAATGATCCCACTATGCGACGGCTGTCGAGCAGTTACTATCGTCAGGCGGAGCGGCCGGAGTCCCGCATTGCGCATTATGATGATATCTTCCGTGGACGCGAGGATATTCAGTTTGGCCAATTTCCAGAAGACTGGTCTTTTGTAGTCCCTCAGAGGGGTTAGATGAACATGGCAATCCTCTATCACCCTATTGACAGTACTCCAAATACCTCTTGAAGTTCTGATGGCGGAAGATTTGATGTACTCTGTAGATCAACCTGATAAAGCTAACCCGATGTAGAAGGTGGAACTTTGCGCGGGAAAATCACGTGTGTGGATAAGATATAGACTTTAAAGAGCGGCGAGTGGCCAACAGTTGACTCACAGACTCACGACATTCTGCCGCAGTGCAATGAATATCACAGTGGGCGTGCTCGCCTTACAGGGCGCATTTTACGAACATATCCTGCTGCTGAAGCAAGCTGCGGCCGGCTGGTCCTCTTCGTCGCAATGGGACTTCATTGAAGTGCGAACCCCGCAGGAATTGGAGAGATGCGACGCCTTGATTCTTCCGGGAGGTGAGAGCACGACGATGTCGCTGGTAGCGGCTCGGTCGAACATTTTGGAGCCTCTTAGAGAGTTTGTGAAGTACGTCTCCTTTTCAGGGCTCAACTGCGCGTACTTGGGCTAACCACCAGTGGTTGTTTCATAGGGTGCACCGCAAGCCAACCTGGGGTACCTGCGCCGGACTGATCTTGCTCGCTGAATCTGCCAATCGGACCAAGAAAGGCGGCCAAGAGCTTATCGGAGGACTTGATGTGCGTGTGAACAGAAATCACTTTGGTCGTCAGACGGAAAGCTTCCAAGCACCCTTGGAGCTCCCGTTCCTCAACACCCCCGGACAAGAAGAGGCATCGTTTCCTGCCGTGTTTATTCGGGCGCCCGTTGTTGAGAAGGTTCTGCCACATCAGGAGGGCATTCAGACCGGCGAAGTCGAAAGGGACGAGACTATTGTAGCGCCTTCGAAGTCCGCAAAGGACGCAGCTGCACGCGATGCAATGGCGACAGATGTGGAGGTTCTGGCAACTCTACCCGGACGTGCTGCCAAGTTGGTCGCCAGCCAAGGAACGGCCATCAACCCGGAGAAAGAAGCGGGAGATATTGTTGCTGTCCGGCAAGGCAATGTTTTTGGAACAAGTTTCCACCCCGAGTTGACGGGCGATGCCAGAATCCACTCTTGGTGGTTGCGCCAAGTAGAAGAGTCCGTGAAGAGACGACACAAAATAGAGCAACGATAGTACACGACTGGTTGAAGCGAGGAGAAAGGAAGAAAGTTGTATCTTTGTTCGGTTGATACATCGGGTATCAGGTGTAAATATTGTCTTTTTTCAGGTGTTCTCTACCCGCATGATAGAAATAGACTTATGCAGACTCCATGTTGCGCCAGCCAAACAAACCCAAATTTGATTACCTACCTTTGCCATATTCCTCTTCCTCCCGTCGCCGTTGATCATCGGCATACGCACGCCCGTAACCACCACGACCAGGGTCGTACTCTTCTCGGTATTCGTCGCGGACCTGACCTCCAGACTTTCCGCGGCTGTTAATTGATTAGTATCATGGATTTTCCATCGCGTTCTCCCCGCAAATCACATACCCATATTGCCGGCCCTCTTCGAATCCGGGATCGAGATCGGTCCGGATAATTCGTTCGTCGAGCTTGGTGCCACCAATGTACTTCAGACAATCCAGCGCATCTTGATGAGTGTAGTATTCCACGAAGCAGAAGCCGCAAGGGGTTTTCGTAAATCGGTCCAGGCCCATGACCAACCGCTTGATCTCTCCGCATCTGGAAAGTCGATTAGAGTCATAGGAATGATACCGCAGAAGATCGTATCTTACTTGGCAAACAGCTCATGAATTTGCTCTTCCGTTGTGTAAAAGGAGCTGGTTTTCTTTGTCAGTTGAGATTCTAAGATGAATACGAAAAGAACCCATACAGATTGCCGACGTAGAGTGTCGTAGCATTGCGCAAGTTGTCGGCTGGGTCCTCAAATCGATCGCCATCATCCTGACTGTACTTGCGCCTCTTGTTCTGTTGATGACCGGGGTGTGTTAGCAGTGAGTGTGTTGGCGGAGATATGGGGTCTCTGTAATTCTTCTACCTTTCCCAGGTAATAGGCGCTGGGCCGGTCGAGTCTATCGACCGTATGAAGCGGGGCCGTCGCCATGATTGACCGAATCAAGGAATTAAAGAAGACGGGAGGAGGTGGTCAATTCGTTCCAGGAGACAAAGAGATGGAAGTGGTAGAGGATTGCAGTGATTGCCGGGAGCTCCAGCAACCGCCAAACTTGTGCCAGTCTTGGCACTCGTCGACTTCCGCGTCCACCAACTAAATTTCCCCCAAGCAGCTCGAGCTGTTGATTCACTACCAACCCACCAGCATCGCTGCCCATCGCTGCTAATCCAACCCGTTACACACGGGTGCGGAGAAACTCCTCGCCAATTTTGACTTCTTGGTGGAATACGCGCCTCGACAATGCCGAAAGTCACCAGCTACACTCCTCCCTGGCTTTCACGCCCGGCCCCCGGCGCCTCACTTTTCTCCAGTCCTTCAGCGAAAGCTCCGGAGCGAGTTGCGCAGAAGCTCCAACAGGTGGACTACCCGGGTCCTAAGAGAACGTTGGGGAAGCGAGGCAATGAAGTCTTTACGGTCGTGGACAATCAAATCCGCTGGTCAAGTCTGACCCGCTTGAAGGATGAATGGCAACAACAGACGCGCTCGAAGAAGAGCTCTGCCGGTCAGGACGGCGACGGAAAATCACAGGCTAATGACGAAGGCGGCTTGAGCTACAGGGTATGCAGAGATAGTACATATGGGGCGAACGGTGCGCCAGTGGATGATGTTGTACCTCTTGCTAACAAACTACAGGTCTTGACAGTGCCGGTCTATGAAAACATTCGCCAAATTAGCCCCTCTCCCAATGGCGCATTTCTCGCTATCGTCGCCGATCATACCGTCTACATCGCCGTTCTCCCGGACATATCGCACCTTTCTGGCGCAGAGCGCGCCCCCATCCGTGTGAAAACATATCAGCTAGGCCCTACAACGCATGTCATCCCAGAGTCTCCGGTAGTTTCGGCGCTGTGGCATCCCCTTGGTGTACACAGCAATCTGGGTGGTTGCATTGTGACGGTAACTGCAGATGCCGCTGTTCGGGTGTGGGAATTGGACCGCAACAACCACTGGTCGTTCGATCGTCCTACCCTCGCGGTCGACTTGCGGAAACTCGTGGACGGGACATCTTGCGACCAAGATTTTACTCCTTCCGGGTTCGGAAGAAATAAGGGCTTCTCGGCTGATTATGTCGACATGGAAGTTGCTTCCGCTTGCTTTGGAGGAAGCGGAAGCCAAAGAGAGGATGCATGGGCTCCAATGACCTTGTGGGTTGCCATGAGACCTGGTGACCTTTACGCGCTGTGTCCATTGCTGCCCTCAAAATGGCAAGCACCAGCTACTACTATTCCCTCGCTGTCGTCGGCTGTGGTCCCGAAACTCGCGGCTTATCAAGAGGATCCTCTAGACTACGAAGAGGAGCTGACAGCCAGTCGCCAACAGTATGACTGGCTAACCGAAATTGACACACAGGACCCTTTGCAGGTGATCTCAGACCCGGAAACCGGATCGAGTGCTGAGGTCTTCACCCGTCCGGCTAATCCTAGTGCCATCCCGAGATTGCAGGGACCTTTCCGTGTAGATACCGGAGACGAGATCGACGACCTGGACCTCTGTGACCTTCTGGTTATTCCCTCTAAGGTCGACACTGACGCTCTTATGATGGGCGAAGACGAGGAGCTGGCCTTAGAAGAGAATGAAGACAAATTGTCGGCAACAATTATTTGCCTCACCACGGGAACCGGCCGAGTCCATATCTGTCTCGAGCTTGATGGGGTAGAAGGACAGTGGCTTCCGAGAGCCAAAAAGAACGCCTTCCGGACTCCTCTGTCTGAACCCTCAGATTTACTCCTTGTCGAATCCCTGGATACCCTGAAGAAGGGCCAGCAGTCGTTGAATAATTGGCCGACGTTGACAAGAGACATCGAATCCCAGTACAGTTTCTTCGTCACAAATGCAAAGAGCGTCATTTGCGTCTCTCTATCCTCGTGGGTCCAACGGTTGGAGCGAGAGTTGCAGTCTGAGGACACTAGCGGCTCTGCCTTCCGGCTGCAGGTCCTCTGCGAAGGCACCGTGTCTCAATGTGAGCGAATAATCCAAGTGGATGAGAACGATGTGGGCACGAAGGATCAACAAGAACACCTGCCGGCTTGCGTTGTCTACTACGACTATGACCTGGGCTATTTGCTTCTTACCCATCTTGAGTCGCATCCGTATGCGGCCATCATGGACAGTCCCGAGTTTTCATTCCCAGCGCTACAGAATCTTCAAACGGATACGCAGCTCCCTGTGTCACCTGCCATGCCTCCCCGACGTCCTCCGTACCAGGTACCCTCCATATTCTATTCCGAGCCCCCCATGGATCTCTTTGTCGACAAGCATGTTCCCCACCGTCAACGTCACACTCTCAAGGAGCAAGTCCGGCTGTCGCCAGCTACCTTGGACCTGGTAGCCGCTGCCCACAGGATTCTTTCCAGTCACACGAACGCTCTCGAGCGGGCAGCATCAGATCTATTCCGTCGCTGTGAGCGACTCCAAGGTGAAATGCGCGATCAACTGAAGCAGCTTTCCGATGTGGCCGAACGCATCAAGGGGGTGTCCAGTGAAATTGGCGAAGACGGTGAGAGACACGAGGGCTCCAGGGGTAGCGAAGCGCTAGACAAGAGACTGCAGACTGCGAAGGATAAGCAGGCCGAGTTGGTCCAAAGATATGAGGCCCTTCGCAACAAGGTTCTCAAATCCGGTGGGCGACCTCTCAGTGAAAAAGAGAAGTTCTGGGTCTCCGAAGTCGACGCACTGTCGGCATCCTTCGAGCCTCGGGAGGCAAAGGATAAGGAACAACATATTTCCACGCGGTTGGATGCTGTCAAGAGCATTGCCACCGAGCTAGTGTCTGAAGCAAAGTCTATCGCTGCCAAGGCACCTGTGTCCCCTAAACCAGGCAGCCCAGCATCTCCGGGAGGCACTCTTCCGCGAGTGCCACAGCGACTCCAGCGAGCTAGGATTGCAGACGCCATGAAAATGGTGGAACGAGAGTAAGTCTTTGATGTCCAGTCTATTTGACAGAAACTAATCATCTTGTACCCAGATCGGCGGTTATTGAGGCCATCACGGCACGACTTGATCGTCTTAACACGTCTGTATAAGCATATGTAACTGTTTACTTACTTGTTTGAACCTAGTCAAGTCTTATATCTACATCTGCATAGTCTGCCTGCGAGGTCATGAACAAAATGTTTCAATCAAGCATCAGTTCCTTCATCCCACTATCTAGCTTTCCGCATTACCCTGCGCAATTTCTTAATTAATGATCTTAGCGTTTCGTCATGCTGAAATCCCTCTAAACGCCACTTGAGGCATCCTCTTCCCTACCGCGACTTTCTATCAAAACCCGCATTACCACGCAAGACCCACGCAAAAGAACGCTACTTACGCCCGGTACGAGGACCAGCGACACGTTTCGTACGATTCTGTCCAGCTTCAACAGGATAACACAGTCTTGGGATCAAGCTCTCTGTATGTGGATACTGCTTTGAAGGGTCCTCGTCGCTCAGGTCTTGGGATCCCACCATCTCGGCGCCTTCCAACAGATGCAGCAGCTTCTCCCGTCTGTATCGTACGCTCTCCTCACTAGAGCACTCGTCACATAATCTCTTGTAATTTGTGAGAATAATCAACCGGCGGCCAGGGCACCATCTGCAGTCTTTGCAGACATGGGACCACTCGTCCCAGATGCAGCCGCATAGGGTGAACCTATGAGCGACGTAAAGGCACATTTTCTCTCGCAAGTATGATGAGGTGTTGTGTCTGGTGCTGGTTAGAATATTATTCCATGAGGATAGTACAGGAAGAGATTCGTGGGCTTCAGAAGCGTATGAGGCACAGACGATATCATATAATTTCTCTATACGGGGCAGAATCTATATACATATTACGTTCCCGGCATTCTCCAAGAGATCAAGGAGATATCCAACTCGCTTGGGGTCTTCTTTATTCTGAATAGCGGCACTTCCCTTCTATACAAGCCTTTGTGAATTCAACTAAACACTGACGTGCAAAAGTACCTAGATAATGAGTCTATAAGACATCTTCCAAAAGTGTCATTTGTGTGCTAGCAGCCACAATCAAGCGCTTGACCAGGTCAGGTGGAGTCAATTGCTGATAGAACAGACCTACGAGAGACGGTTCGGTGCGCCGTCATTAGTGTCCACGGGAAATGCAGCGAGTATAGGTACTATAGGGATCCACAAGAAATGGGTATCCAATAGACAGGCAGAGAATATTCTTAGCTCTAACTACATCGATTGGAATCCATTTCTGACGTATTTTTGGAACGGGATTTTGAAAGCAATCTAGTTTATTGGACACTGACCCAGGGTTAGTCTATCAGATAGCAGTTGTGAGAGGAGAAACATACCGTTCGATCAGATGAACGCCCGATGCCGTATCCACAATACCGCTAACCTCGCCGGGCTTCAGCGCGAAGGCTGCATCTTCGAACTCCTTCTGCATCTCCCCGCGTCCGAAGAAACCGCTGAGATAGAGTTAGTCGCATCCATGTAGGACTCTGGGGCGAAACGTACAGATCCCCGTTCTTCCTGGCGCTGCTGCAGTCTGACTCCGACTTGGCAATGTCTCCCAAGGTTGCTTCCCCGGACTGGATCCGCCGCTCATGACCGCGCAGGATCTCAATGGCCTCCTCCTTTGACCGAATGATCTCAGCCTCTCTCCAACTACTGGGGCGCCTGCTTTCTCTATGCTTCACCAGGAGATGACTGCAACGGATCTTTCCCTCGCCCTGGCCGAATTCAGCCCGTCCTGCCGGAGCGCTGTGGTAATTGGCCATGTAGACCTTGAGCTTTTCGGTGTCCGTGTCCGCGGGAGGTTCCCAGCGGGATTCTTTGGTAGCCGGACAGAAGTAGTAGGGAAGGTTCTTGGAGTTGGAGTGGCGGACCTCCCACCCTGCTGGAAGACCTGTCTCGACCTGAATAGAGATTGGGATTAATATAGGGCTTTATGGAAGCGGGAATGGCGTGGGGACTCACCATGGTGAAGGATTGTATGGAGATTTATAATGCGACTGTGGGTATATGGGCAATTATTTTAAATTAGACCGCACAGATTGAATGGATTGTCCAGAGCGCAATGAGTTGAGGTTTCAGTCGTGAGGAAGAGAGAGGGCAGCAGCTATTGCGGGACCAACTGCGGGGGAGCAACAGGGAATATGCGTCAAACAATGCAAACACTGCAGACGCGGCAAACTCTCCCGCCGATCCGATCAAGACTAGCGCGCAGGCACCGCTGCTTCTCCCAACTTCCATCTCTCTGTCGCCATCGCGATTTCATCCTGTACGCCACCGCCGGATTCCCTTTATACAGCCCTTTCGATCGCGTATTACCTCGACTACAGCAATCATGTCTGCCAGCCCGTCACCTTCTGCTGGAGGCGATACCAAGCCATCAGAACAGGTTCATTTCCGCTTTTGTCGTGAATGGTAAGGACAATCTACTCATGATCTACCTCGAATATGTACAGAACATGCTAACATCAGTTTTTTTTTTATTAGTTCGAACTTGCTCTATCCGAAGGAAGATCGCGCGAACAACCGCTTGATGTTCACGTGTCGCACTTGCCATGTCGGAGAACCTGCCAGCTCTTACTGCGTCTATCAAAACAAGCTGAACACCCAGGTCGGAGACACTGCCGGTGTGACTCAGGATGTTGGATCTGATCCTACGGTTAGTCTCCCTGGTTTCTGTACCCTGTGTGGGGATGAGATCGCCTGTTTCTCTTGCGGTGAAATATCGGAGGACGGTGAATGAGCAGCAGTAGACGCCAGATATGATGGGAGACATTTTCTTCAGCTTCAAGAACATTTTCTTGGCTAACATTTCTGTCTTCAGCTCCCACGTTCCAACAAGCTCTGTCCAAGCTGTGGCGAGGCCGAGGCCGTTTTCTTCCAGTCCCAACAGCGTTCGGCGGAAACGGGAATGGTGAGTTGGAATCTGCGTCCTTGTCAGCTTTTCGGTGAACTGACAGTTCCAAGAAACTCTATTATGTCTGCTGCGCTTGCGGTAATGTCTTCACATGATCGGTTTGAATTTTGGTTGTTATCATGACGTTTCCGATACCCGTTATTCGTGGCCTTTTGCATAGTTCCGGTGTTGTGGTTATGGCGAATCTCTTGTGTGGTTATACAGTCGTCCAAGCATTGCAGAAAAGACATTCTATTGGTACACACTAGATATCTGAACAAAGACAATTCGCTTTCATATGGTATATTTATACATGCATAGGCGCCAAAGACAAAATTTTCGACCATTGCTTCCCCCGTAGTTCTGTAGCCACGACTCCTGGAGGCAGGTTAGCGTACCAGCGTCGAGATTCACGAGATTGATCTCTCACTGACCGTTCATTCGGGTTCCAATGGGATCACCGGACTTGTTCACCAAGACGCAGGCATTGTCATCGAACTTCACAATCGATCCATCCGGTCGCTGCATTTCCTTCTTCGCACGAACGACGACGGCGTGACGGATGTCTCCTCGGCGGACCTTGTTCGCAATACCGCTGCTGTTGGCGGTTTCGGGACCGAAATTCCGTTGCTTCTGAACCACGACGACGATCCGGTCACCTGTTATTTCCAGACGGACAAGCGTTAGAGACAAATATTTGGACAGAATTCACTGGAAACCACGTACCAACTGTAGCTGGGCGCTTCTTTTTCAGGACATTCACGCACTCGACAACTGCAGCCCCGGAGTTGTCGATGCAGTTCAGCATCGTCTAGCCACAAGGTGATCTGATTAGCGACAAATAGATGAATCAATAAGATCGCAAACTCACTTTTAGTTGGATCATCTTGTCTGTAGTCCTGGTGGGGACGGAGAGGGGTGAATGGGGAGGGTCTGATGTTGACCTGGATGTCGCGAAAGATTTCCAGCAGGTCCGAACCGGAAGGTTTCGCCGACCGCCCGACCCCAGACGGGGCTCTGCAGCGCCAATCGCCGGATTGGCATCGCATGGGCAACACAGCCGTGTCGGATCTTCCCTCCCCCCGTTATTATTCCTTTCCACTTCCAATTCACACGGGATCTCCTCCTGTCTCTTCCTATGATGTCGCTCAGTCTAAATTTGCATTGTCAGGTCTGAATAAGGTAGTCACATACGCTCCTTTTGCGCTTTGGCCCTTCCTTTTCCACCAATTTTGGTACAATCTTCCGCTTTTCCCGCGACCTCTCCTGTCCAGGAGTACATCCCACCAAGTCCGCGCCTATTGAGCCACACCCAAATACCTGGAGCGTCCGACGCGTATGGGGTATTTTTGATCTTGGATACTCGTCATGGCTCCCTCAAAAGCGCGTTCTAGCCCCTCCGTCGAGCGTCGCGACCGTCTAACTCTCGCGAAACTGGCCAGCTATGACGACGTCGCGACGGATGCGCTCGTGGATCGGGTAGGTCTTTGCCCCTGGTCTTCTGCATATGTAATCTTTCTGACCTTCTCACCTCTTAGGCTTATTTCTGGACGAATACGCGCAAGAACCGAACCAAATATATCCCTGTACGAGGCATCATGGACGACAAGGTTGCTGAGATCCTCTTACACCATGTGATCGTTGCCAAGGACACACTGAAAGCGGAGCGAGAGCTACTGGCGATCTCCGGAATCAAGAAGTACATGGCCAAACTGCCGAACGACCGGGAGAAGGAATGGTTTCGGCGCCATTTGCGCAAGTACCTCCAGATGTACCTCCCGGAGTGCCCCTTTGAGGTTACGACGACAAATCGGTACACAATCACCGAACACGAAGCCGCTATCTGCGCGCGCAAATTTATTAAGCAAGGCCAGGAAATCAAATATCTGAGTGGGACATTGGTGCCTATGACTCGCGAAGAGGAACAAGATCTGGACCTTAAAAGAAAGGATTTCAGTATTGTCATGTCCAGCCGAAGAAAGACCCCCTCCTTTTTCCTGGGCCCCGCTCGTTTTGCGAACCACGACTGCAATGCCAACGGCCGCCTTGTGACTCGGGGATCCGAAGGCATGCAGGTCGTAGCCACGCGGGACATCTACACTGGAGAAGAGATCACGGTCTCCTACGGCGAGGATTATTTTGGAATTGACAACTGCGAGTGTCTGTGTCTGACTTGCGAACGCGCAGTCCGTAACGGATGGGCTCCCCAAGTCGATTCCGAGGCGTCAAGCCCGGCATCCACCCCGGCGCTTAACGATGAAACGAAGTCGGCACATGGTTCTCCTTCCCCTCGGAAGCGCAAGTACGCTCCCGATGCTGATTCAGATGTCTCCCCTTCGCCTACGCCACAGAAGAGGAGAAAGTTCTCCCGTCAGTATTCGAAGTTGAGAACGGAGGTGTCTCTCTCCGGCGATGTAAGCGCTATTGAACCGAATCCAGAACAGAACACCGAACCCTCGGTGAAACCAACCAGGGACACCCCAAAAGATGTTTCAGCCACCAATGGCTTCGCCACAAATGAATCCAACGAACAAGTCAGTGAGAATCAGCGCGCAGCTTCTGACAGGGAACCTTCATCTCCACTTGGAGTGGATGAATCGCAGCATTCGTCGGCTTCCACGGCACCTACTTCTCTCTGTGACGTCGGGATTAAACTTGAAGAATCTACCGAGGCTTTTACGCAGGAGGCTCTGGCGACTACCAAGGTTGAAAGTGTAGCTGACAGCCATGGTGACGGAGGCTGCCATCAACTGCCCGCCGGTAGCGAACACGAAGCGTTATCTGAGTTGTCCGAATCGCTGGAATTGGATGAAAAATCTGGTACTGTGGTCAAACGGAGAAAACGTCGAACGCGACGCCAGGTCGTCCCCTCTGTAGAAGACGAATCGCACCGTGTGCGTGTCCCGGGAGACTACACCAAGACCTCGAAATTACTCGCCCAATCCTACGATCGATGGGTGGATTGTCGCACATGCAAAGCGTGGTTCGTCCAGCACAACTCATATCTGACGCGCCGCGAGTGTCCGCGCTGCGAGCGGCACTCCATGTTATACGGGTTCCAATGGCCCAAAACCGACAAAGATGGTCCTCTGGATGACGAGGAACGAGTGATGGACCATCGTACCGTCCACCGCTTTCTCTATCCCGATGAAGAAGCTCGCATCTCCCGCAGAGATCGAGGCGTCAGCTTCGGAGTTACTCCCACCCCGGAGCTGTCTGAACCACGCACAGAGACCGAGGATAGTGAAGCGTGCGATGAGCGACGCAATACGCGGGCTAGCAGACGGCGGACACACTCTTTGCGGATGACCATGTAACGACGACCATGTGGAACCGATTTATCTTCTATGTAATGTTGGATGTAAGTCACGGAGTTGGGCCCTGTACTATTTTCTTTTTTAGGCGTTGAATTCCCGATGACACTGGTTAGTGGGTGTGGTGTTGCTGGTTTTGCAGAGTTTTGTTTCTGTTCTTCTGCCTTTGGTCAGTTTGGCTGGCTTTGGCGATGTATAGAAATACCTATTGGGGGTAATTCTTCTGGTTCCTTCATTCAGACTTTTCTTTGTATGTACGCTAGAGAGAAGACCATCTAAGTGTTGTGGATGAGGTGACCTTGTTAATCAACGTGGGTTCCCCGCATCCTGCCAGTCCACCGAGGAATTATATATCTGCACCAATGGCAAGCTCCATCTTCCATCTTTCAGTCGTCGCCCGACGATGTCTAAAGGATTTTCATTTATTCTTCGGGCTATATCACCCCGACTCGAGTCTGTCCTAGAGTCGGGATGTAGCTATATAGCAGACAATCCCTGTCCGTTTACTGGCGAGAGTCCCTGGTGAGCTGTACGTACGTCTTCACGATGATCACCATACTAAATTGTCTCAGAGTCATCGGTCTTTTCATCCTCCTGAGGCTTCCCTCAGTAAGAGCGTACGATGACCCTCTAGTCAGTCTTGATTATGGAACCTTCCAGGGGAAATATGACGCGACATACAACCTCTCATACTTCCGGAAGATCCCATATGCAGCACCCCCGGTAGGAGAGAATCGCTTTCGCGCTCCTCAGCCCCCTCTCCAAATCAACAATGGCATCTATGACACCGATCAGCCCTTCGACATGTGCCCCCAGCGCACCGTCAACGGCTCCGAGGACTGTCTCTACCTAGGCCTGTTCTCCCGGCCATGGGACACCAGCGCGACGCCCACGGCCGCACGACCTGTGCTCGTCGTCTTTTACGGCGGCGCCTTCATCCAAGGCAGCGCCTCCTTCACCATGCCACCTTCATCCTTCCCCGTCCTGAACGCCAGCACCCTTAACGACTACGTCGTCCTCTACCCCAACTACCGCGTCAACGCCTTCGGCTTCCTCCCCGGCAAAGCCATCAAAGCCTCCAAGACCTCCGACCTGAACCCGGGCCTCCGCGACCAGCAGTACGTCCTGAAATGGGTGCAGAAGCACATCCACCATTTCGGCGGCGACCCCCGCAACGTCACGATCTGGGGCCAGTCCGCTGGCGGCGGCTCTGTCGTTGCGCAGGTGCTCGCCAACGGGCGCGGGTCGCAGCCGAAACTCTTCAGCAAGGCGCTCGCCAGCTCACCCTTCTGGCCAAAGACCTACGCCTACGACTCGCCCGAGGCGGAGACCATCTACGCGCAGATGACGGAGCGCACTGGCTGCGCAAACGCAACTGACCCCCTGGCGTGTTTGAAGACCGTCGATGTGCAGACCATCCGCGACGCGAGCCTGGCCATCAGCGCGTCGCACACATGGTCCTCCAGCTCGTATACTTGGGCGCCTGTTATCGACGGTGAGTTCCTGACCGACACGCTGACGGACGCGGTGCGTCACCGCGCTGTGCGCACAGACCTCATCTTCGCCATGTACAACACGCACGAGGGCGAGAACTTCATCCCCCCGGGCTTGGGATCATCATCAGGTGGTGACGGGTTCAATTCATCCGAGGCCGGCTTCCGACACTGGCTGCGCGGGTTCTTGCCGGGGTTGTCGGAGCGCGAGATCGACCGCGTCGCGCAGCGGTATTATCCGGCTAGTGGGCGCACCGAGACGCTGGAGTATAACACGACGGCTGTTCGGGCGGGTCTGGTGTATCGCGATGTGGTGCTAGCCTGTCCGGCGTACTGGGTGGCGAGTGCGGCGCGTGCGGACGGGTACCTTGGGGAGTACACGATTGCGCCGGCGAAGCATGCGAGTGATACGATATATGTATGTGGTCTTCGTTTCTATTTCGGTTGCGTGGTGCTGACGTTTGATATAGTGGAATACGGTGAATCCTGTGCAGAAGACGGATCCGGTTGTGTATACGGGGTATGCTGGCGCGTTTGCGAGTTTCTTCCAGACGGGTGACCCCAATGCGCATAAGCTGACGGGGCCCGAGGAGCCTGGGGTGCCGAGGCTGCGGGGTGGGGAGGAGTTTGTGGTTAGGGATGGTGGTTTTGACAATGTGGAGGTTTCGTTGTTGGAGGAGAGGTGTGCGTTTTGGAGATCACTGGGGGGGAAGATCCCGGTTTGAAATGGTAGAATAGATGAGGTGGTAGTGATGGATGAGTGAGTCGATTCATGTCTATGCTTGATATACTATACAATATGGTATATATGGTGGTTCGAATACTGTACATTGCCGTTCGAAGGTATTCCCAAAATCCCGTCCTAAACGCCTTCGCCGTGGGCCAATTGAATAACACAAGTTTTGCCAGGCGTCTAGATCAATGCCTGACCGCGGAACATGCCCTCGCGCACCTCCTTCACCACGTCCTTGCGGTCCTTCTTGCCAACAAGGACGATACCACGGCCGCGCTTGTTCATGCGGCCCAAGCGACCCAGGCGGTGAATGAAGTCGATGGTCGTGTGGGGCACATGATATAGAATGACCGTCTTGACGGCCAGCGTATCAATACCACGGGAGGCGATATCGGTCGTGACCAGCACCTTCGTGTTGGGCAGTTTGTGGGGCTCGTGCGGCTTGGACGGGGCTTCAAACGGGATAGCATCATCCTGACGACCTTTCTTCTGCGCCAGCATGATCTCCTCCGAGCTCGGGGGCGTGCCAGCGTCGGTGAATTCGGCGAGAATCACCTCCTGGCGGCGGGCGCTGGAGTCGCGGGACAGGGAGTGCGCATCGATGCCCTTCGAGCGGAGGAACTGGGCGACTTCGTCGGCCTCCTCGCGCTCGTTGACAAAGACGAGGATCTTCTTCACGTTCGGGCCTTGGTAGGATGCGAAGGGGCCGGCAGGTTCTGAGTCGCCGGCTTTGCCGATGGACCAGATCACGTCCGCGCACGCGAGACTGCGGTTGCCGCGGTAGGGGTCTTTTTGAATATCCACCACGCCCAGCTGGACGCGACGCGGAATGGCGTGGAGGTTGGGGGTGGTGAGACGCTGGATGTCGGGGTACTTCTTGCGGAGGAAGTTGTCCAGACTGCGGGGAATGGTTGCCGAGCAGAGGATCAGCTTCTGGAGGGAACCGGAGGCCTTTTCGATGATTTCGGTCGTGATGGGCTGGAACGAGCGGTCGAGAAGCGAGTCGGCCTCATCGAGGACGAGATGGCTGACCCGACTCAGCACGTAAGGTTCGGTCTTGGCGATGGACGCGAGTAGATGGGGTGTGGTCACGAGGATGTCGATGCCGTCGGGATTGAAGAGAGTGTTCTTGATCCGACGGGGGGTCAGGTTGGACGAGATCATTCCAGACCGGTACTTGATGGTGTGCGACAAGGTCTTCACCTTGGTCCCAACCTGGGCCACGAGCTCCGCCGTCGGCACAAGAATGATTACCCGGGGCCGGCCGGCGTTTGACAGCGGGGGTAATTCAGGCTCGACGTCGAAAGCCTGGTTTTTGAGCTTCTCCTCACGTTCTCTTGCCTTCGCTTCTTCTTCCCGCTTTTCTTCCTCCTTTTCCAAAGCTTCTTGCTGTTTGACGGTGTTGAGGAGGGGGATCAAGTACGCGAGGGTCTTTCCGGAGCCCGTCTCTGCGGCGAGAAGGTATTGATCGTAGGCCGGTTCTCCTTCTGCGAGCTTCTTTGGCTTCTTGTCTTTGGTCGGGTTGTCTAAAAGTCGGGGGATGGCGACTCTTTGAATGGGAGTTGGCGTGACATCATGGAGACCGGGCAGGGCCTGAGAGAAGATCGAGTGACGGACGACGGGAAGTAGCGAGAATTGATCGAAACTGGTGATCTCGGCAATCTTGGCCTTGATCGCAGACCTGCGACCGTACGGAATAGGTGCTAAGGTCGTCTGCATCTTTAACGCCTTGTAAAGTTCCCCGTCCTTCCGAGGGGACTCATCGGAGGGAGCTTTGGAGCGTTTGAGAGATGCTGGAGATCGCGACCGGGGATCATCACGAATCCGCGCTTCGGTCTGATTCATTCCGGCAAAGGGCCCGAATCGATCGGTATCATTGCGTTTCTTTTTGAGAGACGTTTTGGCGACATTGGGAGAGAGCGCCATGCGGGAAGCTTTGCGACGGAGGCGACCCGACGCCATTGTCCGGGCGGACTGCCAGACATAGGACGAGGGAGGGAGGGAAGTCGTCCGATTCTGACAGAACAAACATATCGGCGACCGGGCCGGCAGGGATAATCTGCCTAATGGATACATGATGGATGGGAGTTTCTTGATGAAACTCACCGCAGTTGATGGAGATGAAGCGGCAAGAAAAAAAAAACCCTGGCAGAAGCTTGGAAGCTCGGGGGATTGTCGCACTAGTCCGCATCAGGCCTAGGCGGATCGGAGCGTTTCAGGCGCCCCAGGCACCCAGGCCCCAAGGCCATAAGGCACGGGCACTGTGTTGCCATGGCGACTCCCGCTGAGCGGATGTCAACATCTCGTCCAGCTCCGCTTATCGCCCACGAGTCGATCTACTTAACGTCGCTCTCCTCCTCCACCACTCTTCTTTTGCCTCCTGCGCGCTGGTGGATGGTGTCTTTCTCTTCTTTCGTTTCCTGTATCCTCCCTTTCTGCGTTTGCTCTTCCCACGTTTCCCTTCCCATCACGCGCGTGGAATACGCATCCTGCTCGCTACGCATTGCCGGTGACGACATCCAAAGATCTCTTCCAAGGTTCACTGCCGCACTAGTATCTTCTTCTCCATACCCGTACCATCCCAGGAAACAAAGCATCTGCCCACGAACTTGACGAATCGGCGATAGGCTTATGATCTGCCTTGGGGTGACACATTCTCGACCCTGTTACGATTGTTATGAAAAATTCGGGTCTTGAATCTTGCGCCCAATTGCCACGATTGTTGTTGTTTATCAAAAACAGGTATGGCGCGTCATTCCAGCAAGGGATACTCGCTGTCCCAGGAACCCTGCCGAATGTTATTGTTGTGTCGTGGCTAACACTTCTCACTTCAGCGTTGTCTTTTTGTTGTATTCTCTTTGAAAATTCTCCTACTATCCCTCGTTTGTCTGATCCTGGATCACCCCAACTATCAGAATGGGTGCCAGCACGGGTCAGAGGCCCCTCTCCGAGGTGAGCCCCATGGCGCAGAGACGCAACTCCCCGATCTGGAACCAGGCCTCAAGGGTGAGCCCATCTCATGATCGTGAATTCAGTCATTCCATCGTAGAATCCACTGACTCCTCATTCGCAGGTCTCTAAGAATCAAGATTCATCACCATATGAGGGTCAATCTCCGTCGCGACTCTTCTGGCAAGGACGCGACTCTGGGTCTCCGTTCCAGAGGAGCCAGGAAAACCAGGCGCCTTATGATCCCGACTCTTCATATTCGCCATCAAAGCGCGCATCTCTGGAGAATCTGAAGCGGCAATCGCGTGTTCGCAACAGTAACATGCTGCGCGACTACAACGAGTATGACCCAGCGCATGTTTACGTTCCTCAGCGCCCACTCGCCACACATCGACCGCCGAAGGAGTCGCCTGCTTCTCAGACATCTAGCCGTCCAGAGATCGGTCCTCGTCCCCCGTCCCCCAGCAAAGACCAAGTCCCTCCCGCCAAGTCCTCTCTGTCTCGCGCGAGCCGTTTTGGAACCAAGGATTCTGGGTTCAACCCGGAGAGCGAGATCTGGGCCGATTATGATAGCCGACACCCCAAGAGTGTCACCTTCGATGCTGCTCCACCGCAAGTCAACGAGTACGAAATGACCACTCCGGACCCGTCCTCTATTGCCTCAGGATCCCGCGACGGCAGCTATGATTCTGAGGAGGACGAGGGCGACGTCAGTTTCGACCATGATTTCTCCATGGACCGTGACGATAGTTTCGACGCCTCCTTGGAAGATCTGGAAAAGACTCCCGTGGTTCTACCCGAAGACTGGCGGTACATGAGCCCCTCCAATGCCAACGACGACCTCGTGAAAGAGGACGAGGATCCGTTCACAGAGGATGAAACCCATAACCCTGACCCCCGACCTTCCTCTCGCCAGGAAGGCCACGCAACCCATTCGCAGGTTGATACGATGGACTCGAATGAGGAGCGTCGCCCTCTTCCTCCCCTCCCGGCCACAGGCCGTACGTCTCCGGCCAAGTTTGCTACAGCATTCGAACTGGGAAGTGCTCGTCAACGGACCTTACCGTCGCCTCCCGGCCCATCTCAGTATAGCAAATCAGACATCACTGAACGTCCTCACTCTGCCATGTCATTGGAAGACAGACTACGCCTCATGATGATTCACGAGAAGAAGGACCATGTCAATTCCGAGCCCACAGTGCCTGGAAGTGTACATGGAAATGTCCCTGCTGGATTGCCGGATAGCCAGGAAAACGGAACCAACAGCAACAAGCATGATCAGCAGGAGAAGAAGACCGAGGCTGCCGAAGATTCCACTGAGGCTTTCTCCGCTCCTCGCATTTCCAGAGATTCCATTCTGCGTGACCTGCGTAAAAGTGAGAGCTTTCAGGATGACTCGTTCGAGTATTCCTCGCAGCCAAGCGCCAGCCCCAAGCACTATGGGCAGTACGATCCAGATATTCCTATTCCCTCTCTCGAGGACGATGACGAAGTTCATGACGACGACGATGATGACGACGACACAAGCAGTGTTGTGATCAAGCAGGAAGGGCATGATGATGACCTTTATGACATTCCATCTTACTACGGAAACGTTCCTTCGAATGAGTCGTCCTACAAGAGCCTGCAAAATAAACTGGCGAGTGATGGAAGCAGCCAGTATTCGCAGCATCCCAATGACGATGCTCATAAGGAAAGCTCTCACTCACAGTCCCCGGATGGTCAAGAGACCCCGGTTCCTGAGAGCCAGCCTGCATATGCTGATAGTAATGACGCTCGCGACAAGGAGGGTTCCAGGGCCCACTCTCCTCTAAGGATGGAAGTGATAAGGCAATCGCTGCATCGTGCATCCACTCCTGACAACCAAGACCAGATTTCTGAGCCTTCAACCCCAGAATCAGTCATCAGACATCCGATGGAAGATGACTACAGTGATCGTGAACTAACCCCTCAAGAAAGCGTCCCCGATCCAGTTGCGACGGTCAAGGCCCCCGGTGGCTCTCTCAAGACGCGCCCGTCCCTCACCCCTGCCGATTTGGAAACTATGGCTGCCACTCGCCGCAAGATCAGCGGCCAACACCCTCCGCCAATGCCCCTCCTAAGCAAGCAGGACTCCGATGGATCTGAGGAATCCGCATCCGACGAACCTGCCCCTCCGGCCACAAAAGAGCCTGCACAGCGCCAGCCTAGTCTGGTAAAGCTCGACATTCCTTTCAGTATTCAGGAAGAAAGTCTCGGCTTTGGGTTAGACAAGGAGTTTGATCGAGTCATTGAGTCCCAAAAGGTTGCGTTTGAAATCTCCCTTTCTCAGTTGTGCACTGGCCCACAGCCAGTCCCATCAACCCAGGACCCCTGCACTCATAGCCTTGAACCATCGGCTAACCTGAACTCCACTCAACAGCGAGGTTACCTCATGAGACAAAACACAAAGGTCATCATCGCAAGCAGCCGCAATGATGAGGAAGCTCCCTCGGGCCCCAGCGATGCACCTCCAAGCCCGCAAGGAAAGAAACCCACCCCGACCCCGCGTAAGGCGAGCCAGCAAACTTGGACTACTGAGCCATGGAATGGTAAGACACGTCGTTCCAGTATCAGGGCTGCTAGCGGCGCGATCCGCAAGAAGCCTGTGTCCGGGCCTGTGCCGCCTCTTCCCGGACAGCAAAGCAACGTCCAGGAAGGCCCGGCGACGATTGAAGAAACCGAACCGGCGCTGAATGGCGCCTTGGAGGAAGGCGAAGAGCGTGGGCGTCTTTTCGTAAAGGTCGTTGGCATGAAGTATTTGGACCTCCCCCTCCCACGAGGTACGTACTGTGATGACACCACCTGTAAGTAAGATCTAACTGGAACAGGTGAACGCTCCTATTTCGCCCTGACTCTCGACAACGGTCTTCATTGTGTCACTACGGCGTGGCTTGAATTGGGCAAAACGGCTCCTATAGGACAGGAGTTTGAGCTTATCGTGCAAAACGATCTGGAGTTCCAGTTAACATTGCAGATGAAGGTGGACGACGAAAAGCTCCGTCCACAGGAGACCCCACCCTCGTCATCCCCCACTCGTCAGAAAGCTTCTACCTTCAGCCGTGTGTTTGCCTCTCCTCGCAAGCGCAAGGAGTTGGAGATGAAGCAGCAGCTTGCATCTCAGCAGCAGAAGAGCCGAGATGTCAATGCCCCCGTTTGGGAACGGCTGCGGTCTTTGATTGCTCGAGATGGAAGCTTTGCCCGCGCTTACGTGGCTTTGAGTGATCATGAGAAGTATGCATTTGGTCGACCTTATACAGTCGATATCGCTTGCTTCAACGAATGGGCCGTTGAAGAGCAACCCAACAGCGTCAAGAGTAAGAAGAGCACCGCGTCTACATCTCAGCGACGGCCGCCCTACAAGATTGGCAAACTCGAGCTGCAGCTCCTGTTTGTTCCTAAGCCCAAGGGCGCCAAGGACGATGACATGCCGAAGAGTATGAACGCGTGTATTCGGGAAATGCGCGAGGCTGAGACTGTGGCGTCTCGCAGTTGGGAAGGCTTCCTCTCTCAGCAAGGAGGTGACTGTCCGGTAAGTTCCCCACAAAGTCTCTGAGTTAGCCAATACTGACCCTTTCGCGTATCAGTTCTGGCGTCGTCGCTTCTTCAAGCTCCAGGGCTCTAAGCTCACAGCTTTCCATGAAACCACTCGCCAACCGCGTGCCACTATCAACTTGTCAAAGGCCGTGAAGCTGATCGACGACCGCTCTTCTCTCACCCAGAAGGAGACCACTACCAAAGGTGGTGGCCGACGGAAGTCTGCCTTCGCTGAAGAGGAGGAGGGCTACATGTTTGTCGAAGAGGGGTTCCGTATTCGCTTCGGAAACGGCGAGGTCATTGATTTCTATGCGGATAGCAGAACCGACAAGGAAGGCTGGCTGACAGTGTTGGCCGACGCTGTCGGCAAATCTTCCGGAGGTGGTCAAGTCAAACCATGGACCGAGCTGGTGCTCAAGCGCGAACGCAGCATGAAAGCGCCCCGAAGAGAAACCATGGAGCGGCCATCGACAATGGGCGCTCCTCCTCCGCCCGCGAAGGACACTGTCCCTCCGCTGGCGGGTCCACCATCACCCACACGGCCCCGGCACAGGCATACTCAATCCCAGCCTGAGGTTCGCGGTGTGGATGCTCGGCGCCAGAAGGTCCGCTCCATGATGTTCTAAGGAGACTGGTCACACTTTTTCGAATTTGCACTTCAGTGCATTGTTATTGCTCACCTAGTGATATCTTTCGTTCTCTTGACCTAGGTGTATTCTTCCATTTGTCCTGTGGAGTTGGTGTACTATTTCCCATTTCTGCCTGCTCTCTTTTGTCTGTACCTTGACCTTGACTTTCTGGATTCCATGGCCCTGAATCTGAATGATTCAATGCGGGATTCTGTTTCTCGTACATTAATGATACATAGCGCCTTTCTTTCGTCAGTCCATAATTCAATTTCTGCTTTCTAGGTTTGTGTGTGGCGTACTGGTATCTTGCTGGTTTGATGGCCTTCGGTATTGTATGGCTGCGTCCTCCGATTTACGAGATGTAGACGACAGGTCCTGAAGCTAATCTAATGGTGGACAAACGAGAACCACTGTGTTTAATTTCAGTGTGAATTCCTACAGAACTCTATATAACCAACCCTTCCTGCTTGGGCACGTTCATTTTTCTGGAACGGAATCTTTTTCTAGTATCCAAAAACAATAGATTCCAAACGATAATCCCCGGTTCAAACGCTCGGTTTCAGGCTTGACATATCTAGTTGACATCGGTTGATCGAATGCTGCTTTGAATAAATTCACGAAACTGAGCAGTTTATAGACTTAAACTTGAAGGAATCGACTCGGATCTTCTAGTAGAGCAAGACCTCGGCCCAAGTATGAGACGGATCGCGGATTCGTTGGCCTTAACTCCGCTATAATTTGGGGCTGCCTTCGATTAACTCCGTTGCAGAACATGGAATGTGCACATTGTTCGAGAGATGATCCAGCATGACCGGCCGTCCGGACTTACATCTGATAACTCCGTTTTAGGCCAGGCTTGCCATCGGTAACTCCAGGTGAACTTACTGTATGATAAGAATAAAGGGGTTTCTCACCCTCGCCCCCGGCCTGCAGTGTTCTTATCTACGTGTTTCAAGACCCTTGAAGCTTCCTTAGTTACAAGTTTACCACAATTCTCGCTGACTAGTACTACAATCTCCGGACAAATGGAATACGCACGGTAAGGTTCTCCGCATCCACCATTGTTAAAGAAAGATTCAATTGCTGACCTGCGGTGACAATATGACACAGGCTGGGGGATTCGGGCCTCAAGGTCTCGAAGGTGATACTGGGCACCATGGGATTCGGCGCCCCAGAATGGCAGGGCTGGGTGCTGAATGAAGAAGAATCTCTTCCACTCCTTGAACACGCCTACAAGAAAGGCATCAGGACATGGGATACCGTAGGAAGAGAAATGCGGAAGCAAACGCGCGGATTCTAACCGATTTCTACCAGGCCGATATGTACTCCCATGGAAAATCCGAAGAGATCGTGGGAAAGGCTCTGAAGAAATACAACATACCCCGTTCCCGAGTGGTCATTATGACCAAATGTTACTTTGGTGTAGACGATCAGGGGAACTACCCCCCGCCTCTCTCGACCGGGAGACAGAACGCGGGCGACTTCTTGAACCGCGTCGGGCTTTCTCGCAGGCATATCTTGGAGGCAGTTGATGCCAGTGTTGAGCGACTGGGAACATATATCGACGTGCTTCAAATCCACCGACTTGACCGTGAGACACCGCGCGAGGAGATCATGAGGGCGCTGAACGACGTAGTTGAGAGCGGCAAGGTTCGATACATCGGCGCTAGTTCGGTACGCTTCACCCTCGACGACTTGAACAAGCAAGCACTGATCTCTTTCTTTCTTGTAGATGGCCGCTTGGGAATTCCAGACCCTGCAAAACATCGCCATTCGCAATGGCTGGCACAAGTTTATCTCCATGCAGAACTACCACAACCTCATTGCCCGTGAAGAGGAACGTGAAATGATCCCTTACTGCCTTGACAGCGGCGTATCTCTTATCCCTTGGTCTCCTGTCGCACGTGGAGTTCTCGCCAGACCTTGGGCTTCTCGCTCTACCTTGCGCGAAACCACCGATGTTGGGCTAAGTATGTTCGTTCGTGCCCGCGAGTCCGAGTCCGACAAAGCTATTATTGACCGCGTGGAAGAATTGGCTGGGAAGAAGGGAATCAGCATGGCACAAGTGGCAATCGCATGGTTACTGAGTCACCCCAGCGAGTACCCTATCGTCGGGCTGAATACTAAGGAGCGCATCGATGAAGCTGTTGCGAGTGTCCAGGTCAAGCTGACGCCGGAAGAGATCCAGTACCTTGAAGAACCTTATGTCCCTAAGACTATCCATCCAGGGGAACGATAAATTTGTGATGAGTAAAGCTCATACAACCTTGATGCGAATTTACTCGTACGCCAAATAGCTCAGTGCAATAGTGTGTTCCCTATCCATCTGAGATAATCTCAGAATCTTAATTGCTCAGCGAATCTCAAGCAAGCCTCTGACTGCGGCTTCCCTGTGTAAACCTCGGACTCTCAACTTTGAACTCCCCACCAAAGCCAACTCCGTGGATCTCGTGAGTCGCATAATACCTCCCTCTCGTCGGCTCACACAACGCCTTCCCATACTTGTCCAACAACTCCTCATCCACAGTCCCAACACCCATCTCGATCTCGTCTCCATCCTCGTTTGGACATCTCCAGTACAAAGTCGACCCGCACACAGCACAAAACCCGCGGTATCGGCCTGGTGTATGCGAGTATTCCGCTATGGGCATCTCTGCGGTTGATCCAGGGGGTGGTTTATTACCGGCGCCGGTAGCGGCTTGTTTTTTGCCTAGTTCTTGATCTGACCAGCCTAGTTGTTCGCAGGTGAAGGTCAGGAAGAGCGCGAATGGTGCCCCTGTGTGTTTGCGGCAGTGGGTGCAGGAGCAGATGTGGGGCTGTTAATCGGTTATATAGAGTATTGGGAAAGATAGGGATGCAAGTATGTACAACGAGGAAAGGTATAACGTACCCCTGGAGGCCATTCATATTTCTCGCCTATCTCAGCTATATACCGTACTGCACCGCATAGACATCCGCCAGTTATATTGGCTGGTGGAGTTGGCGCGCTCGAGTGGCTCATCTTGTGGTCTTTGTTTCGAGTTGAAGCTGCTAGTCTAAGGATCTTGTAAACAGATTATGAATACACACAAGTACTATATCTGCGCCTTTTACTGGCATACTAATATGGTCGTCCACCGTTCAGACTGATGTACTTCGTATTCGACCCATTAGTAAGTAAAGCGGGGAAGCTCTTGGTAATGATGTCACCAGCATGACACTGACGATGACAAGTGATGAATACGAACAATGTCCTAGACAGGTGAAGATCTGTTCGGGCTATTTTCTTTGCTTGGGCCAATGATTGCCTTGCCGATAGAACGATAAGTCAATGTAAATAGGTAAAAGTTAGCCGCGTCAAGTGCACGTGACTAACAATCATGAATCATGACCTTGTATGAGTGCCATCGACTGAAAATGTATCACTCAGCATCATGCTGGTACATTTTCAAATCTCTATGGTGGGAGCTTAACCGCTTTCCGACTACCTTCTCTGTAAAATCATGATCCAGGGAGAGGCGCCAGCACAAACCGTCAGTTCTCTGGGCTACGCCCTCCGAGCAGTGGGCGGATTGACCAAGCCAAGCGGCAGAGGACTGTTCATGTTCCAGAGCCTTATCGCTGGGAGTACTACCGCTGCCCTTGTCGGTCTCTTTGGTGCCACTCTAATGGGGTATGGATTCGCTGCTGGAGCGGTAGGCTTTCTAGGCGGATCCTGCCTCGGCTTCGTCCTTGGAACGATTGGGTATTACAAGGCATGCTCTAGACAGAGCTTGCTGGCGTTCATGAGATACCCTGATCTGATAAGACATCATATCTTTATTGTTTTTGGCATGCATGGTGTGGAGAAAGCCTCGCAGTTTTGGGGGAGAGACTCGCAAAAGATCGCGGAGGCCGTGAAGAGCGACTTGGCTCTTCAGAGTATGTTGGTAGCCGCGTGGCACTCCGCGGTTCCAGCTATTGAGGTTTGTTTACATCTTTGAAATCCCCTGTTTCTGATGAGCAACCAAAACTGACAAGCCTATCCAAGGATATTCAAAACGAAGATGAGGCCCGTTTAAAATCCCGACGGGAGAAGGTATACCAAACATCTGAAGGTGGGAAGCAATGATTTTGCTTGCAATCTCTGGGAATTACTAGCTAATTGCCAGAGACTGTAGTCGAACCGAGCTCTTAGAGCGAGAATGGCTGATTCTGCGGCGGGAATCCTGTCATAGGAAGAACAAAATCATCAGGAAGCCCATGAGGTTTGTCCATGCCATTTCATTGCCACGTCTGGGTATCCTATGCTTGCCCTAGCTATATAGTTGTGAAACATAGGTTAAGCACACTGTGATCAATGGATATACCTTCTTACCCGAAGATGCCAGAAATTGTTAATTTAGTAACCGCGCTCGACGAGCTCTGCCATGATAGCTCTTCTCTCGCCACGAATCCTAATCGCCCAATCCCTACCAGCTCCATGACCGTGATCTAGAATGCCTCGTTTCAGGCGCCTAGGCAGCAGTCAGTGTGCTAGAAAGAGGCGATATATGTCTCATAAAGACCCCATCATAATTGCAGTGTAGGGACGAGCTGTGAGTATTGATCAAAAGCCACCCTTCCTATCGGTAAAGGAATTCCGGAGGCAATACATCCGGACCTAACTGCAGACCGGTAGCTGCAGGTACCAGCCCGAAAGCTACCGTGTTGACTGGACATTGTTCCGGCCTAAGTCCTGTCATGAGCCTGTTCATTCGTGTTCGTATGCCCATGTTCCTCATCCTCTATCTCTCCTTCGATATCCTCATCACGGAGACCGGCAACCATGGCCTCCAGCTCATCGTCGTTTCCCTCTTCCTCGTCTTCCTCGCCGAATTGCTCCCCGAGCATACTAACTAGTCGCAATAGCCCGGCTTGCATATGATCTGCAGCGGGACGAGGCTGTTCAGATGTCCACAAGTCGCCTTCATCATTGGGTTCTGAGGCAGACTTATTAGATAAGTCCGGAGCGAGGCTGACGATGCGGATGGCTTTCGTCGGGAAGATGCGGGCAGGGCCATCTTGCTGTTGCGGTCCGCCCGGGATAGGTTGACGCCAACCCAGAGTCTGTGATATCCGCCGTTAGTGTTATGTTCATCTTCATCTCACTTTCGTACGTAGGAGGTACATGCAACGTACAGTATAGGTACTCATAATCGCATCATCATACAATGCCATGAAACTGACCGGCACCGCAAGTTGGGGCGCTGAGCTGGTCAGAAGCGAGTAGGAGGCTCGACTCGGATGATCTACATCTTGAATGTGATTGTCATCATCGAGTGCGACGATGTAAATGCGGTCTTGGATCTCAAACATGAGACGGTGATTCCGCACCGACAACCAACCGCCCAAGTCAAAACTCAAACCATCTGACTCGCATTCGATAAGGGTGCTATGCGCTGCGAGACTAGCCTGGTTGTGAACGGCCTTTCGCCAGTCGGGGCAGACAAAGACGCGGCCAGCGCGAGAGAAGCCAACAAAGAGATCGCCATGGAGCATACCCGCGCCCCATTCATCCTCCCCATGCCGGACGTGTTCAGGGTCGTTCGGCGGCGGGAGAGGCCCTTTTCCGAGTTTGATCGGCACCAGAGAGTCATTGCGCGGCGCTCCGGGAGGAAACAACCGCTCTGCCAGGCCGCGCCGCGAAGCCGAGGAAGAGGAGGGAGGCGGCGGACGTATGTGATATTTGTCTGTGCAATGTGCCGGTTGAAGGGCTCCCAAGAACTCTCCTGACGTCTTGTTGTATGCGTGATAACCTCGTGGGCCCATGGAGTAAATCACAGCATCCTGGCTCTGGTCGAGATGGCCGACAGCTTCGTGTTCGATCTCAAGCTGTCTGGTCAACTTTGGGGGTCGCTGTGTCATATCATATACGAAGCCTTTTCCTTGGTTAGATACGACACAGAGCGTCCAATAAGACAGCTGGAAGCCTCTCGTCTGACAGTCATGATTCAAAACCGCAATGCGTCGAAATTCCCCATGGGCTGCACCTTCAAGACCTGCCTGCCAGACCTCAACCGCATCCCCTTCGCGGTCAAAAACTGCCATACCATCCTGGTATTCCAGATGCGCGTATGGACGGACCGCATTCTCATCATCACGATCCAGCGTGGAGGGGAGCCGCCATAGAATGCGGCCGGTATCCATGTCGGTCACGTTCAACCCTCCTGCGTGTGACGTTGAAACGAAGAACCGGCGCTTAAAGTCAGCGCGGAAGCGCCAGACTGGGTCGTTGCCGATTTGCATCACCGACTCCCGACTCACAGGCTGTGACGAAGCCCAATTGCGGGTGAGTAACGTCTGCCGCTTGCATAGGTCCTTCCATGACTCGGTACCCTTGAATATGTTCGAGAAGCTGGTGCTATCTGAGAGGAAAGAGAAATCCTTGGCCCCTCCCTGAGGTTGGGAGGTTTTGGATTCGGAGGAGTAAATGGCCTCTTGATGTGTGACATCGATGAAGTTGTGCCAGGCTTTGGATGTAGCTGTCAAGGATGCGAGAGCGGAAATGGGCGCGAAATCCAAAATGCGCAAAACAATTTCAGGAGGTAGGAGGGTAAGAGGGTCCGTTACTGAAGCGCTGGCGGCCATTTTCAATATCTATATCTTATTGAAGAGGTTAGAAGAAGAGTTGCAGAATCAAGTGCCCCAAGCATGCCACCATACTGCCACGCCACACCGCCTCCGGAACTAACACCAGCCTTCCGCTTCTTCTAAATCTTAAACGGACCTCCTCCGTCTCTTCCATCCAATGCCTCATTGACTATCACTCTCCATTGGACTATACTACCTTAGTCGTCTGTGCGGAAAACATAACCTCGCATGAAATGTCAGTCGCGATGTAAAGAAGGCAGTTCGGTTCTTGCTCTTGCCTACTATCCCTTACAATGCAGTAGCTATGTGGTAGAAGCCTGATGTATATCCGCAAGCCTAGATGGAGATAGGATGCCCCATGCTGTTGTTGGAGCATTGACACAGTGTCCGAAAGAATAATCATCACGTCTCTAAAAGTTCTACATATGTACATGGCCACTTATCCACCCTCAGCAGGGTTAGTTTCATCTTCCGACTCCTGTTCAACTTCCCTCAGAGCTTCTCTTTGAGCCTTCCTGTTCGTCGAGTCCGTCTCATCCTGAGCTTCTTGCGCAGCAGTGGAGTCCTTCAGTGCGGGTCTAGCAGCAGGAATGCCGCCGGAAGAGAGATAGAGGAACTCCTCCTGGCCGTAGTGGTCGATATGATTGAAAAAGGAAGTAAAACTAAACATTGCTTATTAGCGTTGAAAAATGATGGGACGCGGGAAAACATACGCATTTGTCTCAACCTCTTCCCGGAATATACGGTCGTAGATTTCACGCTGTTTGAACTCGTTCATTGTTTCAGCATATTCATCAAAGTCGATGGGCTTCTTGTTGTTCACCAAAGCACCCTTTTTGTTGTATGACTCGAAGACGGGACGCTCAAGAAGAAGACCCAGTCCGGGGGCCTTGGGAATGGCAATCTTAGTGGAGCCATATGCATCCTCGATGCGCTTAGGATCGCAGCCACAGCGAACAACCAAGGTAGCCATGGCCACCATCTTGCGGATTTGGTGCATCATGAAGCTCTGGCCATGGACCTTCAGGCTGAGCCACTCGGTACCGTTGATGATGACCGGCTTAGGATCAAGCTTGAAAGATTTGATATGTCGTTTGGCGGACGCATCCGTGAAAGTCTTCTGGATGGTGTAGTTCCAGAAATTGTTCGTACCAACATATTTCTCCAATGCCACTTGCACTCGTGTCAGACGAGAGGACGGAATGCGGTAGGCCCGCTTGGCTTTGTTATAGGCAGCTTTGATAGTCTTCACTGTCTCGATGACGCGTTGTCTCAGGGCATCATCACCCTCGGATGCATTCTCGGTGGGTGCGCTGGTTGTGTTCTCGCCAGTGGATTTATCAGACTCCACCTTGTCACCAGAAACCTCGCCCTCATCTAAGGGCTTAGACGTCTCCTCCATAAAGAGTGCCTTCTGGACGAGTTTGCGGATGTCCTCTGGTGTTTCATCGAGAATTGGCTTGATGTACTTCTCGTCCACCTCCTCCCAAAATCCAGCAACTTCCTTCTGTCGCGCTTTGTATGCTTCCAGATCCCCGTGCTTCTCAGCTATCTCGGGGAGCTTTCGTCCAAGGTACGTACTGGGATGAGGGGGCAGAAAGCAGTAGGTAGGAATGAGATACTCATAAATGCGTGAATCGCACATCTGGTATGCGCTGAAGGACTTGTTGGCAACCAGAATGTCCCAAACGCGGATCTGCGGACTAAGCTTTTCGTTGATTTTTTGAACGATGTCCGGATCTTCGACGATCAGCTTCAGGGAAACGACGTTACCCGCGGCATGCACCCCTTTGTCTGTCCGCGCACAGCGCACCAGCGACGACTTCTTAGGGTCAGCCGCGTTGGCTTTGGAGATAGCGCCCGCAGCCACAAACGCCGTAAAGAGCTCTCCTTCGATCGTCTTCTCGGTGTCGCTCCTGCTGCCAGTTAGCCGGATCATCCCCACCACTTAACCATTGCAGAACCACGCACAATTGCATTCCCTTGTACCCCGTTCCAGAATACCCAAGCAACACGGCGACCTTTTTCTTTGGGCGTCTCTGTTCATTCTCGATATCCTCTTGGGAGAAGTGCGTAGCGTAAATGGGAGTCTGCAGTTCCTCTCCCTTCTCCAGCTTCCGGCGCTTCGTCTCGTTCTCTTTGTCGTTGCGCGCTCGCTTATCTATATTTTGCCGACTTGCTTTGTTAGTTGGTGACTGTCGCACATGGGGATCCTGACACCCGCCCGGCATACCTCCACTCAGCCCTTCCCAGATCCCTCTTCTTACGCTTTCCACCAGCATCTCCTCGTTCCTGAGCTCGTTCTCCGTTATTGTCCATGGTGTCAGAGACTGTCTTATCCGAAGCGGGCGAGCTTGCGATCCGCAGTGTCGCGACTGAGTCGAAGGGCGATAGACGGCAATACGCGTCGATTGCGTGGGGATGAATGAGGTTCCGCGGGATGAGTGAATCCCGGCCAAATTCCGACGCAAAAAGACCGAGGTGCGCATGAAGATGTCGGGGGGCAGAAAGAGCGTTTGGCGGCGTCTGCGATTCAAGCCCGGTCGTTTTTCGGCCATCGAAATTCCTCATGGCCCTAGGCCATATTCGGGATAGTGCATTGTCTGGCGCTATACCCAAACAGGACGGCCTCTCTTTGAAGCCTCAGGCATGAATGATGCCTCATCTTCATCCGGCGATATCTTTCATCGACTTCCTCTCACTCCTTGGCCCTCCCTTTGTCCACACTCGCTCCTTGCCGCCCATATTGCGGACATTAATACACTTTGTTCTTTATATTTCTGTCCTTTCATCTGTTCCCCCAGCGCAACCGCTGCGAAATAACGAAGCATGCTTTTGTTTTCCTGAGCCAGGCCTAACATCATACACGACGCCTTCGCATCTTGCGCCACTTACACCTCACCTCCGCGACTCTTCTCCTTATCCTCACCCTCTTTGTCACGCCGCGCACAATCCAGCCCCTCAATACACCATGGATCTAGCCAACACGCTGATCCGCAGCGTCGTGCGCGCCTTTTACGAAACCCGCCACATTCTTGTGGTGGATGCGCTCTTCATCCATTCAGTGTACGTCAACCCCGCGTGTCGCAGCCACTATCTCTCGCCACGCAATACTAACTTAACACCTTCGCAACACAGTCTCCACGCAGAAGACCTTGCTTTCCTGCTAGGCATGCAGCAGAAAGACCTCCGGAAGCTATGCGCCAAGCTGCGCGAGGACCGGCTCATCTCAGTGTATGGCTTGCCCAGCACCAGCTAACGGACTCTTCTCAAGCGGATGGATGCTGACCCATGCCCCGCGGCCTACAGAAGCACGCGCGCTGAGATCCGCGATGGAGCGACGCGCCCCGTCAACCGCGAATACTACTACATCCCGCTGCACCCGGTCATCGACGCGATCAAGTACAAGGTCTCACGGCTCACCTCGACGATCAAAGCGCAATACACGCCCAGCGAAGAACGCAAGGAATACATCTGTCTGCGGTGCGGATCGGAGTGGACGGAGCTGGACGTGCTGAGCCTCTACTCGGACGAAGGCTTCGAGTGCCAGAACTGCGGGGCGATTCTGGAGCGCACGGAAGACGTCAAGGGCGCCGAGGGCATCGACCGCACCGGACACGAAAAGAACAGCAAGTTGATGGCACAACTGGACGCCATGCTCAAGCTCCTTAAGCAGATCGACTCGGTCGAGATTCCCCCGAACGACTTCGACACCGCCTGGGACCACAAGGTCGACGTCGTCCGTAACCAGGCCACCCATCCGACCCGCGCTGCGGTCGTCGTGCCGAGCAAGCAGCAGGAGGCTGTGCGCGGCAACCTCAAGACCGATTCCACTGCGCTGGAGATCTCTCTTACTTCGTCGGAAGAGAAGAGCGCCGCAGAACAGGCCGAAGAGGCCGCCCGCAAGGCGGCGGTGGAGAAGCAGAACGCGCTGCCTGTGTGGCATACGCATTCGACTGTTTCCACTACCGCTGGTAATGTCGGTGTGAAGACCGAAGCAGGTGTCGACATCAAGCCAGAGATCAAGGAAGAAGAAGATCAGAAGCCCGCGTTGGATGCCCTGGACGACAAGGTCGCAGCGTACTATGCTGAGATGGAGCGAGAAAAGGCTCTACAGGCCCAGGAGGACGCGAGCAGTGCCGAAGAGGATGATTCGGACGAGTTCGACGAGGAGTTTGAGGATGTGGGGGGTGTGTCTGCGAGCGATACTGCATCTCCAGCCGTCACTGGCGGAGCTGCCGCCCATGCACCCACATCAGCACCGTCCACTGGTATCAAGCGGGAACTGGATACAGACTCAGGTACCAGTGCACCTCAAACGGCAGCGGCTACGCCATCTAATGGGATGGATGAACCCGCGGCGAAGAAGATCAAAACAGAACCTGAAGTGAAGGAAGAGTCTGATGAGGACGAAGAAGAGTTCGAAGATGTCTAAATTACGTGCAACCAAATAAGAACTTCACCTGGGAACCGACAAGAAGTTGAACATCCCAGCGCAGGCGCTAAGCAACTTCTTGTGAGCAGGACTAGACCGCTATCTATCTACCTACTCGAGCCGATATGGGCTTTCATCGGTCGAGGAACACTTGGCACTTTGAAGGTGATGAGTAGTGTCGTCTCAAGCATTGTTTGTACAATACTTTCGTAAAACTAATAAGAAACTGCTAGAATTTTCTTTACAAAAGTGCAACGTCACCTCAGGTACCTAGTAGCCGAGTCTCTAATTTCTATAACCCCCAAAAGTAACCACTGAATTTTCTTCACAGTACCCAGTCATGTGTTGTCATTCATTCCAGCATGGGCAGCATTGCAAACGCCAACACAACTCCCTGCAGTGACAATATATGGATGTGCAGTTCTCTTGCTGATCCCTAAAACGACAGCCAGTCATAAGACAATGTTGCTTGCACCATAAATTTTATTCAAGGAAACTGCAATCCCATCTGATTGAGGTAGGAAGAACGAACAGAACGCCGATCGATGCAAAGAGGGTGCACCAGGATAAACAAAAGCAGGGTAGTTTTCTCATAAAGTCATCTCTCATATGTGATAAAATCACTGGATGTAGGGTGGTGCTTTCATTTGGCCTGAGGCAGAATTCATGGAGAGCCGGCCACACCAATGTCCGAGTCGCTCGCCATGGAATTGTCTTCCCATTCTTCTGCAGAAGGAGGAGCATCAGAGTCTGTGGACCCAGGGGTTAGATGATTGAGCGAGGGTAAAGAAACGAAAAGCATACCGGAAGCCAGCTCTTCTGGGACATCAACGGCCAGTTCATCAATCGACTCTATCTCAGCTGCAGGTTCAATGTTAGCAATGTCAAGGAGCAGGGAATTCATCATTCCCTATGGAGACAAAGGGGCCATACCACGAGCCTGTCGGATGTATTCCTGGTCTTGCTCAGACTCGTCAAAGTATGATGTGAGGCAATGATTGATCACAGTCTTCATCGTTTCAATGGTCTTTGTTTCCACGCTGCCCCCAGGAGCAGTGAGAACCGCCTTCTTTAACCTGTCAATGCTTGCTCGCACAAGCTCCCTGGCGACGTCGGAATGGCGCTGTTGCCAGTCTTCTCCCATCTCACCCGCTTCGCCTGTGAACAGGATGCCCTGTAAGAGATCTGTCGTCATTTTTCTGACAGAAGCTTCCGGAAACAAAAGCAAGGTTGGGGCCCAGTCCGGAATCCGATCCACAAGTCGACTCAAGAACCAAGTCTCATCAAGGTTCAGTTGGTTGTTCCGACAAGATAAGAGCTCCGTGAAGAAGGCCAGGTGCTCCTTTCCTCCGCTGCCGTTGATGGTCTCGACCCCGTTTGCGACGTAGTCGATCAGCGATATGATCCGGTCCTTGTCGGGGCTTCGGCGGCAGAAGATCAATGTAGCTTCCAAGAACGGGAAACACAGTTCTGCAGGCGCAACTCTGAGACCATCTTCCAGGACCTTGCAAATTGGCTCCGAGAAACCAGCCTCTGGCTCTCCGTCCAGCAATTGGCCGACCAGGCTCCTGCAGGCCTGGGGGCTCTGATATCCTTGAAGGATTTTCTTCAACAAAACCAGTTCTCCGCCTCTCCCCAAGGGACGAATGAGGCTAGCCTCTGAGGCCGTAAGCGTAAACTTGCTGTTGGGCAGAGTGTGTCGCTTATCATCCGACGTCGGTGGAACAGTAAGGTCAATATAGGATAACAAAACTGCCAGTAGTTCTGTGAGCTTATTGTGCGAGAATCTCCGGCCCTTCTCAATAAGTCTGAAATAGCCAAGATACTGACGCTTCAATCGCTTTGCGTCTTCCCGATCTAGCCATATGATCTCTAGACACTTCAGAAGGAACCCGTACTTGAGGACAAGCGCGGCTTCCTGTGTTCCAAAGCTCGCAAGCAGGAGCAGGAACTCGAAGTAATCATCCCAGGAGCGACTAACGGTATGGATAGTCGCCCAGAGGTTCTCAAGTGTAGCCACAACATTTTCAAAGCCTTCCCAATACCGACGGTCCCATTTCGATTCTTCTAAGCTCCCCTCCTCTGCGTTTTCACGAAGCTCTTGTAGTTTAGACAAGGCGCACATGAATATTTTGATCGCACTGCTGCGGATGGACGCATGCGGACTTCTCAGCAGGAGATTACGAAGGCCAGTTGGTTTCTCCACGATCCATTGAAGGACTCGGTGGGCGGCCTTCGGAAGTTCATTTATAGCCTTCAGAAGCTCGGCCACGATGGCATCGAGGCCCACAGTGTCCTTGGTCCGCGCGACCAACTGCTCTAAAGTGTCCAGCGAGATGAAAATGACGGTCCTGTCCAATTTCGGTTTGTCCGCCTTCTGGAGCTTCGATTCGTGGAGTCTGGAGAGAATGAATTGAACAAAGAAGGTGTGATAAGGGTCCAGCAGGCAGAACGTTCGAATGAAAACCTCATTTTCCAACGTTATATGGTTTGCCAGAGACACTGGAAGTGGCACATGGACGGGTAAGTTGTTGGCGGTAGGACCGTAGACTTCTTTCGCCGAATCCATGCTGGAGACGCGTTGGTAGAACAACATATACGCATTCCAGACCTTGTTGAACCGGACCTGCATGTTAGGGGAATCATTGAATCCACCAAAACACTGGTCTGCAATCTTCGTCTGATCGAATCTGGTTACGTCTGAGTCATTGAACTCAACCCATGAGCCCCTACCTCCAGTACTTGGCCTCTCACGGATATACGAGTAATAATGGCCAGACTCAGCAGTGCCAGTATGAACTAGGACACCGACCAACTCAAAGATATCTTCTTCCACGTGTCCGTCGGGGTTAGAGAGGTAGTCGACCTTGAACGGCGTCATGTCAATTCGTTCCGGAAATTGGAACTCATCATTGATCTTGCTCCGCATCATAGTGACCATATCAAAGTCAAAGCGTTTCAGATGGAAGATTAGATTGTCAGGAACATCCTTCAAGCACGCCCTAAGGGGTTGTTAGTGATTTGCTCAAGATGAAAAATTGTATGATCGATACTCACCTCTTGACAGCGTCCACGTGTCGCCCACAGGATGTACACGAATACTTGTTATCTGAGATTCGGAGGTTATTGGTGACCACATTTGTTTACCCGATTTACTTACCTCCTTGCATGATTTCACCTTCGACGTAAGCTTGTAGGCTCTCCTCCAGGCTTGCTTTTCCTTTAATGTCGCACTGGATGGCAGAGAATGGCTCAAGGCGCTCAGATATATGGGTGCACTCCTTGGACTTGATTTGTTGGACCAACTGGCCCCCATAGAAAGACCTAAATTTCTTCTTGTCTTCCGCATCCAGGATCTGCGCTTCCCACCTGTCGAACAACAAGTTATAGAACTCATCGACATCCATCTGTATCGTCACGTCGACCGGTTCGTTGTCGTAGGTTCTGATAGAATCAACCAAATCTTGGGGGTCAACACTCTTGAGCCATGTCTCTTGCATATAGCCGAACAGTTTCTTCGTCTCATAAAGCAGTTTCTGAGACGACTCTGGGTCCGTAAGCTCAAGTTTCATCAAGAAATCACGGAACCCGACGTTCATGAAGAGTTGTGTCAGGAGGGAGTTCAGATAGCAAGTATTCGACAGGTTCTTGAGGCCGGCATAGCCTTCGGGAGATCGTATCATCTTATACCGATCAAAGTACCAAGAGGGTGAGTATGTCTCGTCTTGAGTGATACAAAGTCAGAAAGTCCAGTATGAGAAACAAAGTGAGCAGAAGATCCAAACCTTGTGGAATAATATCTTCCAGGCAATCAACCATACCCATATAATTCTGGTTGTATTTGCAGAGAAGGGTGAGAATCTTGTAGATTTCCTGACGAGTCTGTCCGTGCATTATGGGAATCTTGGGTCTGATCAGGCTAGATGAGCGGCTAGAGAAATCTGGGAAAAGATAACGATCGAACAGTTTCTCAGTCAAGTCGCTGCAGACGATGTCAGCATCTCTGGGCGTTTGCACTGGGGTCTTCAGGTACACTAACAATGTATCCAATGTCACGTTGGCCTGTTCTGCAAATTCCAGACACAACTTAAGGAGGCGACAGAACCCAAAGATTAAGTGGTCAATAGGCTCTCGCCCGACAAACTGTGGGCAAATTAGCGCCAGTAACAGCTGTATATTCGAGACGACGTACTTCTTCAGTCTGATGGCTCAACATAATGTCGCTCCACTGTTTGAGGTATTCGCTTAATACGTGGTCGTTGGGTGACTTCTCAACGACGGAGTGAAACACACTATGTGCGATCTCGAAAAATTCCTGACATTGATGAACATGGTCCACGGCCCGAGGGAAATTCTGTAAAAAGGACTCCCAAATTGTCGCGAGGATATCGATCCTCACAGAGTGCTCAGGATCCAATTTCCCCGACCCTTGAGCAGAGTCGACCTGCAGCTTTCCTGATTTTTTCAACAATGCGGACGGACTGCATACCACCGCAATGTTGTCTGAAATACCTTTCCGGATTGGCTGTCGCGGCTCATCCAGAAGGAGCGAGAACAGCAGTTGGCCAAAGTGCGCTTGTTCTTTCACCACAGTCCAGAAGTCTGAGTCTAAGACTGACGCTTCCATCAAGATGGCGAATGAGTGACATATAAGCTTGTATGTATTGGCTTCCGAGATACGGTCAGGACGTAGATTGTGCGCAAGTACTATCAGGTGTATCAACTGCTGGGCCAAAGCCGAGTAGTCAGGAATCAGGCTTGTCTCATCCGGTGTGGGTTTCACTGCATACTAGTCAGCGCGATGAACAAACATTTCGAGAGATCTCTACCCCACCTTGGAGAGCGTGAAGAAGACATTCTACAAGGCTGGTCGCAAATAGGAGTTTTGCTGGAGACTCTGTGAGAGCCTCTGACATTCCAGCTCGCGTTAAGGCAGCAACCAATACACGGATACTATGCACGACGAATGATTTGTTAGGAGACGCCTGCAGTATGTGTTAACAATTGTGTCACAGTTCATCCAAGAATGACCTTACCTCCGACGCCTCCTCCCTCAAGCACGTGGAGAGCGCATTCACCGAATAGAGGAAGCTATAAGGCTTTTCCATGGGAAACATATCGTCCTCGGTTTTATCTGTCGACTTGACCAGCTGCAGGACTCTTTCTTGGGGCGGGAAAACGACAAGAAAGTCGTAAATCTGCCAGAATGGAGTCAGTAACGCACCGCACATACAAGGTGAATCTAGAACGATAGAGACATACCTCTCGCGCAAGATGATCTTCCAGTTCAAGGAGATCGTAAAGGTCGTCGAAATGCTTCAACACTTCAGAATCCACGGGAGTCAATGAGTGGCGACGACCTGTCAGAGTCACCTGGCGGCTATCAGGGTCTTTCTGAACCAGCAACAATCCAGAGGTGAGCTTCAATTCTCGAACAGTCAGATCAGGATTCTCAAGTAGATTTACTCGTCGTCCAGCGAAGATAGTGTTGAACTTGGAAAATCCTGTAAGCTGAGCAAATTTCTCAATGAGCTCGGCAGCTGTAGAAAGATCGCCGATGCGCAATGACCTAACAGTTGACTGCCCATTGCCGTCAAAGGCTTGGTAACGAATGTCGACGAGATCGCCTTTACCAGGCAACCCAGGTGGTGGCCCCTGCGGGGGACTGTACTGGGGACGACTCCGCAGGCCTTGGAGAAATTGGCGGAGAAAGAGCAGGGAACGACTGAATCTTAGTTCGTCCGCGCCAGTCCCACTCGTGGAATCGGCAGAATCGGCAGACTTCAATTTGGATGCGGCAGATTTCAGCTGATCTACGCAGCGGTCGACTAGTGCAATATGAGTGGCCTCGATAGCTGATTTCGGAGACCGACGAATCATGCCATGGTCAAGGTAAATCTCTATAGCGAACCTGGTTGCATCCGTCTCGATTGAGCCCGGTGGAGCAGTCAAAATGAGCGTCCATATGCGTTCGATGCCCGGAATCGAGATCACCTCGTTCTCGTCCACTATCGGTGGGGGATCGAAACGCACTTCGTAGTTGATGGTTTGCTTAGCAAAGGCAAGGATATCGGGAGAGTAATCGGATGGAGATACTCCGGGGAGGTAGCTTTGAATGCAACGCTCAATGAACGGGTTGCTCTTGCCTCCGTGACTGGTAAGACCACACAAGGTATCCCATAAGGCTCTTCTGCCAAATGGGACGAGTGTCTTCGACATGAAGATCTTCCACCAGAGCAAGTCGCTAAGGTCCTCGGTAATGTACTCAGGAGCCTTATCAATGATGCGAGCCAGCAGTTGGATGCGCGATAGAAATCCATTCTTCGAAAACGGGTCACTGAAGTCCGTCTTATTCGTTTCCACGGTATGTGCTATTTCAGCAATCACCAAGCGCGCCAGGTCGAAATCCATAGCCAGTCTCTGTATTTCTTGGGAGTCATGGGGAGGGAGCAGGGCATTCAAGGCTTGAATACTGCCGACAACGAACTGATTCATTTCAGCAACATCTTGGATGCAACGCTCGTATGTCTCCATCTTATCCATTTCACCAAGCCCAACATTCATGAACAGACTCAGTTGCGTGCTGGCAAACTTCTGGACAAGCGCCTTCTGTTCGACGCTGATATCCTCGGCCGCGGCACTCTCTCGAATTAGACGGACACACAGACGCAGTGGGATGGCATCTACATGTATATCATCCCCATGCTTGTCACGAACATGGTGAAGAAGTTGCTCACAGAATTCGACCATCCGGGGATCAAATCGGTAAAGCGGGAGGTCCAATACTTTGCCGCACAGATAGAGCAAGGCCGGTGAGGACGAAACATGCATGCTGAACGTTCTAGTGAGCATCCCTAAAACTTCAGATACCATTCTAGCATCCGGACTTTCCGTGACCGTCTTCCAGATGATGTCTGTGTCAGCATCGGTATATGTCGAAGTAACAACCAAGAAACCAAGAATGTTTCCACTTCTGCTGATCAACTGAGGATGAGAGTCTACCCCCACAATGTACTGAAGAATTTCATTTTCCCTCAGGAATCCCAGGAGGTATTGAACAACTGGGTCCTCGGTGCCAGTGGGATTATGCTGAATATGTTGTCTCCACACGTTGACCAGTTCCATTTGCATGGACTCTATCCCGTGGACCCTGAGCTCCATACGACCCTCGGTAATATGCCTCTTTAGGGTCATAAATCTCCAACCGTAGTAGAGAATGGAAGGGTATGTGTCCACGGGTATGTTCTCTGGCAGGCTGATTGACAGATCCTGGGCAATCTGCTGCACAAACGCCGAGTCGCATTGGCACAGAGAATGATAGAACCAAGATATGACGCGTATCATCGACTCACTGACATCGCTGGAGACCCACGGCGATTTTTTGGTGATATGCGCTTGGTATTTGTCGTCGATAGCCCTGATCAAGTCGTAGGCTGCTTTCGCGAATTCTAAGTAGGCCGGGGAGGAGTCTGCTGTGGTTTCATCCACTTCGAATTTCTTCTGCTCACTCCACGACTCCGCCAGGTTGTGTAGCGTCGTCACTATCGAGCCTAGGGGAGACGACAACTGGGGTTCCCGTGGAACGAGGGCTAGTATATAGACGGCAAGATCAGCTAGCCGTTGGATGAGATTGAAGGGAGGCACCAGAAGCTGATCACTCAGCCGAACGACCAAATTTCCAACACCGGGACCATGAAATCGCTCCATAGCACGAAACAGAGGAATGGCGGTTAGCTGTAATGTCCACCCAAGTGATGACAAGTAGCCCCTTGAAAACAAATCAGGCACTGGGAGTTCCGGGTCTTCGGCCAATTGTCGCAGAATGATGACATCCAGGCACATCATGTGGATCGTAATTTGAGCATGGCTAAGAAAAATCTCCTCTAGTAATATCCAAAGGTCCTGGTTACCCTTGACCTGGAAGTCCTGTCTATCGCGAGTTGTCAGTTCTGAGCAGACAGCAGTGGTACAACGAGCACGTACGTTCGGCGGAGCAAACTCTCGGTCAGCAGTGGAACACCTTCCCAGAACGCCCTGTCTTCTAGCAGCACCGCATATGACAGTTGGTCCAGGTTATGCACGACGTCCTCCAGCCATGTTTTGACCGCAAAAAAGACCGTCGAGTCATGGGGAGGGCCTGGATTATGATTCAGTGACATGCCGAGTATAACACAGGAAGCTCCATTCCATACCTTTTTCAAGGATCGCCGCAATCTCCTCCAGGTTCTCCACGGCGTCTATGTCCTGCCGAAGCCGGGGAAACGTGTCGATCAGCGACTGTTGCTCGTGAAGCTGCACGACCTCGGGGTCCCGTAAGGCCTCGCCCAGCGATCGCCAGTTTGATGTACTTGGGTCCTGATCCATATCCTCGAGCTCAGCGACCTCGATTTCCGGGCTCTGTGTGCGTGAGGAGGAAACCGAGATAGCGTTGGAAGGCCGCGCGCCGGTCTCGTCGGGGGAAGCGGCAGGAAGCGTCGCCCTGGGGTGGTCGGAGGGATCTTCGAGGCCAGGGGCAGGGGTTTCGGTCGAAGGGGATTTCATATTGATTGTCACTCGGCTGGCAGGGCGGGAGGACGTAGGAATTTGGGGTTCTTCTTTGTCGGTCATGGCAGGAGCATCCGGGGTCGATTCGGACGTGCGAGAACGAGACGGATCATCGGTGGACAAGGACTCCAGAGCACCACTGCCACTGTCGAGACGAGGACGTTTCCGCGTGATTTGGGGATCGATCTCTTCCATGGAATCGCCGGAGGGACGCGTCGAGTCGATCGATATAGCGTCGGGCGGGGTGCTAGAGCTCTCTAGCGGGGCAGCTGCCATGACATTTTCCTGGCCCTTTGACGCGGGGAGAGCAGCAGGATAATTGTGTTGTGCCGGGATAGTGTTGGTTGGACGGTGAGACACGTTAGTCAAAGGGAGTAGACAGCTCAAAGGAGTGGATGTTAGAGATGATGGGGATAAAAAAAAAAGTACTGAGGCGGAGAAAGCGAACGGAGGATGGAGAATAATCAAAGCGGGAAAATCCAGTGGTGAGGGGACAGTGGGGCGCAACAGGCAGCTGTCGATCAGTCGGACAGGATGAATCGACAGCGATCGAAGGAGAAGGAGAAGAAGAAGAAGAAGAAGAAGAAGAGAGGAGGGAGAGGTGAGAGAAGTTGAAAGAAGAGACGAAGAGAATCGCCAGGGAGACGCGTGAAGAGAAGAAAGCAGAGGAGCTCTGACGTTGTGGGTGGAGAACAGGCAGCTGAATGGGGCTTGGGAGGGTGTTTGCTGACTGGGGCCTTTAGAAGCTCCGTCGAACAAAATCAATTCCCATCGACTCCCAGGGGATTTGACGGAGGGAGACGTGGATCACTACGTAAGGATGGTTTAATCCAAATGTGGTGTCGAGTGGAGGAACACAGTAGAGAACATCCAACTCTCACGTGCGAATCATCGTTGTTTTATTGTCATTTCTATTGTTCCATTTGTCGCATACCCAGCCAGTACTTGCATAAATCCTCCCTTCTCAATTGAACTATAGGGCTTACTACCATAGTATATAGAAGAAGTAATCGTACTGATGATATAATAAAACAATTCTCTTTATGATGCTCGTGATAACCACAAACAACAAATCCGAACCATCCCTTGGGTGTCTCACCGATGTCTCTCCATGTCTTGCAATGTTTAGCATTCCATGGCTCCCACGGAAATTCTCCCGGGAGAACTCTCCCATTTTCCACCCATACCAACCAGTGGATGGAGCATTCCGTCCAACTGACAGAGCAATGACACACCTCGTTGGGACTTGCTGATCGACACCCTAAATCTACTCGAGCATTGCATGGCGAGTCGCAACTCTAAACAGCCGCGAACTCCACCTGAAGCTTCCAAGCCTTCTAGCGTATGGTGCTAGGACCTCTAATGCCCGCACGAGCGTCTCCTTCGGCAGTATCTCGCATCATACAGAAGCACGATTGTTATGTCGATCCCGGAGTCTAGTTCCGAATCATGGTCTGTACTACGAACCTGGCTCATGGTCTCACGGGCTGAACCGCAATATCACGAAAGATTTAGATCTTTATATTCAGTCTCTATACTGCCCACAATAGCCAAATGTAAACGCACATCAACCCGACAATCACGAGCTCGTTGAAGTCTCAATCTTCCGGATAATCCTGGCTGGGTTACCCGCAACGACATGATACGGAGGGACATCCTGCAACGAGCGTCAGTGAGAATCAACCATACGCATGCCAATCATCACAATCATACCTTTGTGACTACACTTCCAGCCCCAACCGTAGAGCCGTTCCCGACTGTCACTCCAGGCAAGATGGTCACGTTCCCTGCAATCCAGCAATCATCCCCGATGTTGATCTCCTTGCCCGTCTCCGGGCCTTCGAAGCCGTTGCGAATGTGAGGGTCTACAGGGTGCGACCCGCTGTACAGGTGCACATTGGGGCCGAAGAGCACCCGGGCACCAATGTTCACCTTACACGTATCAATGATGACACAGTTGGAATTGATATACGTGCCTTCCCCAACCCGCACGTTATACCCGTAGTCCATCCGAATGGGGCCGTCAATCCAGGGTTCCCGGCGCAGCTGGGCTTCATCCTCCGCTGGGTCGTCCTTTGGGGGAGGCAGAGATGTGGTATCCTGGATAATGCTGTGATCGTGTTAGAGAGCATAACAGGGGGGGGGGGCATCCACTGGGTAATCTGCAGCACTGACAAGTACTCACTCTTTCCATAGTTCTACCAAACGCCGGCGAGAGACATCCTCCGCGGAATTGAATCGGCGACAAGCCCGTACGCAACGAGCACGTGCGGCGATGAGGTCAGGGGTAAATGCGTAATAGAGTTCTCCTCGAATCATCCTTTCACGATTCAGCTGCAGTCCGGCTTCTGAGATCCATTTCTTCGTGTGATATATTTCCATGGGATGTAATCCAGGCACGAGTGAAGAGGGAGCTTGCGGGACAACCTCGCTACCCGAGCCGCAGTATATATAGAACAGACCCCTCCAGACCCCGCATGCACTCAAGCTCCATCTGAGCCTAGGTAGTTCCGACCATATTCCCTGCTCGGTCGACCAGCGATCCACCCGACTACTACCGCTTAGTAGATAATAATCGTTGTTGTCCGATAGAGGAAGCGATCGCCATTAATGATAGGAGTGTATAGGAGTGAAATGGGGCAGCTGTTCAGTCGCGGACATCCACCTCCAGCGCACGTAATCGCATTCAGTGGATAGAAGGTGGATAGAAGTATATATGTTAAAATGAACATCCAGTCTGGTCCGAACAACTTCCATCATTTATTTTTCTATTGCTTCAGTCTTACAATCGATGCGACCTTCATGTAGAATCTGAGGTGACCGGAACTAACCGCATCGGTTAAAGCGGGAGCACAGCTCTCTCGGACATTAATATTGTTCTTCCGCATCGATCTATTGTTCCTCACCTATTATTTTCCTCTCCTCTACCAACCTATATAAAATACCCTCCACGCCATGTCTCCTTCATAAACAACACCCTCTTCACTCCTCTCCTCAATCCCTCCAATCTCAATGCCCGGAGAATACTCGGACGCAACCACCTGGCGTCCACGCCCTGACCCATCCACCACGATGCCCAACACTCCGGCAACAGCCCTCGACGCCTCCAACTATCCAGGGGGCAAAAAATCTCTCTCAGGGATCTCCCTGCGGGCATTCCTCATTGGAACAACCCTCGGCGTCTCCATCTCGCTCACCCTCGCTCTCGTCCTCCTCACCTCCACACCCCTCTGGCGCATCCCGTTCTTCCTCGCCGCGCTGAGCATCTTCCACTTCCTCGAGTACTACGTGACAGCCGCCTACAACACACGGCACGCATCAGTCTCCGCGTTTCTGCTCTCGTCCAACGGCTGGGCCTACAACGCCGCGCACCTGTCCGCCGTCGCGGAGTGTCTCCTGGGCTGGGGCCTGTGGCCGACGAGCAGCTACTTCGCATGGACGGGTGCGGTCGGCGGCGTCAAGGTGCAGGTGGTGGTGGGGGTTGCGCTGATGGTGATGGGGCAGGTGGTGCGGACGGTCGCAATGGCGCAGGCGGGCAGCAATTTCAACCACACGGTGCAGGTGGAGCGGAAGGACGGCCACATGCTCGTTAGCCATGGGGTGTATGCGGTGCTGCGGCATCCGAGCTACTTTGGGTTCTTCTGGTGGGGACTAGGCACGCAGCTTGTGCTGGGGAATGCGGTGTGTCTGGCTGGATATGCGGTTGTGCTGTGGAAGTTTTTTCACAGTCGGATTATCCGTATGTTGGTTCCTTTGGTAGACGAGTGTGAGATTTGTGCTAATGTGGTTTTACAGGCGAGGAGAGATTCCTGGTTGCTTTCTTTGGCGAGGAGTACGAGAAATACAGGAAGAGAACTTGGGTTGGGATTCCCGGTATTCGGTGATCGCTCTCCACTAGTACATACTACTGCTGTTCAGACGTGCATAGACCTGAATGAAAGTGCTTCAATTCTAACTGCTCAACTATGCTGTAATCGCTCATGGTATCGAATGCTGCACCAAACGCCGTGGGGTCGCACCCCAGATGAGAAGCCACTAACAGACCAGCGGAACTGTACAAAGGAAAGGGATCAGACTAAAGTTTAGAGCTTCTTTCGGGAGCAACGGCACCCACGGCGCCGCTCATATACGCATCCTGGGCATTATCGGTCTCCGCGTTGTCGGGCTCGTTGCCGAACAGAATGAGCTCACGACCGCCTTTGGTACTCCACCAGGTGACACAGTAATGGGCGCGCTCCACGTCCATTTCACCGTTGCTCAGTGCATCCCAGAAGCGCTCAACACAGGCATGACGCATCTCCGGCTCGCGAATGGTGTTGATCAGGTTGGCTGCCAAAGGAAGCCACTCTTCCAGATCCTCGACACGCAGGAAACAAAGTCCGTCGATCAAGGACATGGTCAAGGCTGCCTGTTCTGAAAGAGGTGTTATCTGGCCCATGTTGGCGTCGGCACCTCCCTGGGCTGATGGTGGCAGGGGGTCTGTGGGCGCATGCAGCGCGCGGTCGTAGAGGACTTCAAGGAGGATCGATGGGAGAAGTCGTTGTCTGTTTGCGATGGGCGAGGGAGGGGCAGTGACCTGGAGCACCGTCTTGAAAGCAAGACGGAACTGACGAATGGAGAGGTTTTTAGGGAACACCTGCCGCAACAATTAGCAGGGTCTTTAAGGCTGGTAGACAGAATACTCACTGCAAATAGGTTGTCGATATAGAAAGGTAGATGCTTGGCAGCGAGTGCAGCGTTTTCCGGAATCGCGAACACAGCAAGCACCACGCTATGCGCCGCCTCAAAAATCTCAAGGAGATGGTTGTTCCCTCCTGCAGGTAGATAGGGGCTGGCAGCGGATATGAGAAGTTCTTCGCTACATTTGGCGGAGAGAACGGTGGTGAATAGCTCTGCCGTGTTCAGGAAGAACAAATCCAGAGTTCGTTCAAGAGGATGTGCCGGAATCTGGCCAAGTTCGTTCGGCTTGATGCTCCTCAGGAAGTTCTCGGTGAGGTCGGGATACTGCGAGAGGATATCCACCGCCGTCAATGTAACGAACATATGCTGTGAGGATGAGTTGGGTCCAATGCGAGATGATATAAAGTACAGGTTTCGGAGTATATGCAAGGATTGCATAGAGAGAAAAGGTGCGCCTGTTCGTCCGTCAGTATCGCCATGGGATGGTTCCATATGACTCGACGGTACTCACTTTGGTTGGCTGCCAATACAGAATCATTAAGCACCCTCCCCAAAACAGCTCGAAGCACAATCACCGTAGAATACATGGTATTACGAAGCAGCCTCCAGAGACTTGGGATTGTGTTCTTTAGGGATTCGGCGTCCAGAAACTCCGCTTCCTCTGCCCTATCCACCTCTGACAGCTTGTTTTGTCGCCACTGTACCATGAGCGTACGGACAAAGTCGGCAATAGTGTCGACCGATTTCGCGACGAGCCTTGGATCTTGGGCGTTCTCGATGGCGTGCGCTGTGAGCCGAGACAGCGGTCCCAAAGCAGACACTAGCGGGCTCGAGGAGATAGCCGTTACACGCATGAAGGTGTCGGACTGTGCGGACCACTGAAACCGCTTCGCAGGGCCTTCCACAACATCCTTATCAACAGTGCCGAGAAAGTAGCCACCTTCCAAGCCCTCTGGTGAAATGTAGGTCGCATCAATCATGACCGGCAACAAACGGTCATAATCAAGCTTAGTGCGCTCGAAGTCCGACAACAGTTCAAAGGAATAGTTCAAGACCATGGTAACACAGAGTCCTTCAATCGGATTTTGAGGGTTTAGTTCTTGCAGAGCTAGTTCGGCGGCCGTGACAAGCGCAGATTCAAGCTTCTTGCGAACATTCCATGGCAGACCTTGGCGATTCTGTCCCTCAAAACCCAGGAGGATTCCACCGATGAGCAACAGATGCCTCCACCGCGGGGACTTGTCATCTGCTCCGCTGACGACTGCCTTGACCCATGCTTCGCGTTCGATTTTCCGCGGCCGACCGTAGGGTACCCTTGGGTCATCCGATGCTTCGTTCTGAAGGATTGCCATGGCGGCGGTGTTGAAGACGCTGATGATTTTCCGACAGGCGTTCAGGTCAACCGGGTGATCCCATATTGCCGGTGCTGCTAGCAGCTGTGACGATAGCAGACTCAGATTTAAAGGGTTTCCTAGGACCGACAAGAGGCTCGTGGCGGTGGGAAGCAACCTATTCGGCGGATGTCAGTGGATGGGGCGGCCGACGAGCGGAGAGGAACGATACGCACGTAAATGCATCCTGAAGCTCAGCCGATGGGGATTGAAGGGATCGCAAGAGAGCCCCTAAAGAGCGCTCCGTAGCCATAGTGAAAAGCACCTACCAATGCGCGGTTCGCGACAGGAGCATAGAAGACAGCTAGAAAGACGGTAGTATCAGGGGAGGAGAGGTGTAGTACTAGTCCGGCGCAGGTTATCTCATCTTACCGCGGAGAACCCCAGATCACCTGCCGAGGTTAGCAGCGACGACAGCAAACAATGCAAACAGAAAGCCCCCATTCCGATTTCCGTGGGTCTTGACCACCGTTAGTTCCGACGATGCTAACAACCAGCACGCACATACAACATCGTCGCCTTTTCCCATCAGTTCAATAAGCCTGGGGATAGGTACCATGCTACAAGTCTCTTCATCGCAACGTCGCCCCCGTTGACAAGGCGACAAGCCTGAGCACAATGGCCAACATCCGTGTCCCAATCAATTACCAAACGCCCGCGTTCCCGTCGCTGTATGATCCATTTCCACGACCCCATACCACGGCTTTCTACCTCTATTATACCAGTGACATCTGTCGGTTCACTCTATACTGGACCTTGATATTTTACTCTGCAACTCATGCCGCTGTCGCAGCTTGGGCTGTGGCCATGCAATGCCGCACATGGCGCCTCTCCCTAGCTATTCCAGTCGTCTATGTTGTCATCGGATGTTTAGAGGCGCTATTAGCAGGGAGCATCATTGGGGCCGTGTGAGTAGTTGTTCGAGAATGGTCCATGACGAGCTGCTGCTAATCTAATATCAGTCTCGGTAGCGTCTACGAAGCGGGGAACTTCCGAATGTCAACATGGATCCCCATGATATGGGGTGGCATCAATGTGCTGGTGCTCATACTTTCTAGCTTTCCCATGCAGGGCGGTCTGTGATGCATTCATTAACATGTCGCCAGCAGCTACAACCTGCGGCGATGTGATTGCAGCCCCAATATCTACTAGCCACGCCTGTATCACTTCCCGAAAAATGGTGTCGCTATAAATACACGCCCTAGACCACCTCCATACGCCAGTCATCTCCAGAAAATTCAACAATGGCACAATAGCTCCAGAATCATCTTCCAAACCGGTTATTGGGTGTCCCACCTCCCTGCAAGCCAGGAAGACCGCCAGCACCCATTTGGGGCATGGCGGGGAAGTTTTGGGGGAAGCCCTGTGGCAGGGAAATGCCCTGGGAGAGAAGCTGCTTCTGTAGCTCGGCTAGGTCTAGATTCGCCGGCGGGGCGCCTGGCAACCCAGGAAGCAGAGGGAACCCGGGAAGTCCAGTGTTTGGAGGGAAGTTGTTTGCTTGGGGTGGTGGTTGCGAAGACAAGAGGGCAGCCAGACGGCTGGGATCCATGGGGGGCATAGAAGCAGGCATTCCAGCCTGCGGAGGAGGCTGCGGCGCGCCAATGCCCGGTAGCAGTTGTGAGCCCATGCCATCTTGCTGAGGCCCGCTGCCAGGAGGCGCGGTCTGAATTCCAGGGAGAAAGGCACCAGCGGATTTCTTCTGGTCGACAAGGCTCTCAGCCTCGTCCTGAAGCTCCTGTTCCTCCTCCTCACGCATTTGTCGTCTCCCAAAGCCCCTATTCCAAGTCCCTTGAGCTTCTGCGGCCTCTTCGCCGATGTGGAATCGGTCCTTCATGTAGCTCGTCTCACCTGGTCGCGCGCGAGACCAGAACCGTGTGAAATTGTCTTTGGAGCCAGACGCAAGTATGTGACCAAGAGGATGCCAATCCAATGACCAGATTGTCGCGCTGTGTGCATACTGGATGCGATGAGCAGGATAGATGACCTGCGCTGGTGTGTTCGCGGGATCTGTACTGTTGTATGGTGCGATCGTAGGGACCTGCCCCGACGGCACGTTAGGTTCATCCAGTAGATAATGGTATAGCGACCCATCTTCACTGCCGGTGGAGATAAGCGTGCTGTGGATAGGATGCCAGGTCAGAGAAGAGACCGGCTTTTCATGACCCCGAAGAATGCAGATGTCGCGCATCATACGCAAATCAAAAACCCTGGCCGTCTGGTCGCGCGACGAGGTCGCCAGAAGATTGCTATTCACTCGTGAGAATCTGGTAGTTGTCACGGTATTCTTGTGGCTGTGCAGTGTAGTCAAACATCTTGTGGTTCGAGGGTCCCAGAATTTGACCTGGTGATCTTTCGAGCCGGAGACCAACAAGCCCTTGGTGGGATGCCAATCACAAGATTTGACATCCCAGTTGTGGCCAGTCAGGATGGTATCCGCAGTTCGAGAGGTGAAATCGAAGATCTTCAGCGTGGTGTCATCGGACGCGGAGAGGAATTTGGTGTCGCTGGGCGACCAAGCGAGATCGCGAACTGCATCGTGATGCGCGTCATCAATCGTTTCGACGTTGTTGAAGTTTGGACGCCAGTATTTGATATCTCCCTTTTGTCCTCCCGAAATCAGCCAGTCGTGGCTGTGAGACCAAGATATCGAGGTGACACCGGCTTGCAATTGGTCGTAGTGGGCCTGTTCACAGAATCAGCAAGACCGATGGTCCATGCAGTACATCCAAGAAAACGTACATCCATGACGGTTTCAAAATTGAACGCCGTTCCATTCCATAGCATGAACTCTCCCGTATGCCCGCCCGTCAATAGACGTCTCCCTTCTGGTGTCCACCTTACGACTGTGATCGGTTTTTTCGATTTACCAATCGACTGATGTAAATGTCGCACCGGTATCGTGTCCGCTGGGGAGTGCACTCGAGCCAAAGGAGGAAGCATCTATCCAGCAACAGTTCCGTTAGCTCACTTCCACACTGATCTTTTGAAGCATTCGACGGAACCTTACATCCACGACGTAGCTCGCACTTGGTCTTTCCGTCTCCATCCGATGACCTCCTTTGTATCGCGGTCGTCGCGTGCGCATCCACTGCACGAGAGACGAGCCATAATCGGTGACGAGTCCTAGCGATGCGAGGTTAGGTGATTGACCCGCAAACAAAGAAATGCCAACGTAGGGTGAGGTGTGAACGTACGAGGACGTCGCGGTCCTAAAATTCCGCCCTCATAGGATTTGGGAGGTCTTCCATAAGGCTGGGAGTCGCCTCCCGATTCGTCATAGTAGGCCATGATCGGAAAAGTCGTGGGGGGGAAGATAGGAGTTTGCAGGGTACAGCCGCCAGAAGCTAGCAGGAGAGACGAGAATCGGCGGGAGTCGTGACCATGACAGGGATGAGAGAATGGGGAAGGCGATAATGGGGTGTCAGACACGTCGCAGATAATCGAGATTCTTTATCGAGCTATAATAAGCAGACAATGAGTTGGCAGGGACCGTCAACGGCGAGGGGAGCTCTGCACGGGGAGCATTCTTTGCAGTCGGAGACGATCCAGAATGGGTTTGTCGGACGTTGACTTTGGCCAGCGACACGACTGCGACCCGTTATTGGCCGGCGTGCCCACTCAACGGCAGAGCACCTTACCCAAGTCGGGATGACGGGCCTCACCACCCCCGGTCATCTCAAGAGGCCTTTGCTCAACTTCTGTCGCAATCAATCATGCTGGGTTTCCTGATAACCCCGCCATGCTGCTCCTGCTTCTCCTCCCTTTCTATACACCGTCACAATCTCCTCTGGCTATCGTGTCATGAGTGATCCCGTCCCTTCTCTTTGTATCGTTTCCCCCATGCCCCGAGGCAATTACCCTCTCCGCAATTGATTCGAGTGAGATATCCACTGTCCTCCTCTCACGCTCCTTATCGGCATCGGGATCTTCAACCATAGGCCACAATCCGGATCCTACCTTCAACTCGGAGACAGCATGGTCATGGATACACAAACCAAAGCCTCCGCCACCAGCACGGCGCTCATGACCGACCGCACTGTTGCCTCTCGGGTGTCCCGGTCTCAGCCGAACGGTAGTGTGCATAATGCATCGTCACCTCCAATGAGCGAACCGACTGGGGGAAATGGCGGAGGCCGGCGAAGGAGTAAATACCGTCATGTTGCAGCGTACCACTCTGAAGTGCGCCATTCCAGTCTCAGTCGGGAATCGAATGCCTCTCCGAGTTTCCTCGGATTCCGGAACCTCATGGTGATCGTATTAGGTGAGTGCCCTAGAGGTCTCCTACGTTCTGTGAATTCGACGGAGAACTCATACAGGCCGTGACTAGTTGCTATGAATCTCCGATTGGTTATCGAGAATTACGTGAAGGTGAGTTGCTGTGCGAAACGCCTCATCTATGCACTGAGCTAATGTCTCACATAGTACGGTGTCTTGATCTGCATCAGATGCCACGATTATCGAAAGCAGGACGTGGTCCTGGGCTCAATGCTATTTGCCCTCGTCCCATGGCAGTTATTCATAGCCTACCTCCTTGAATTGGCCGCAGCGGGTAGGGCCAAACAGACTGTGGGCCGAAAGAAAAAGGACGGATCAGCCGAGGAGGGCGAACGTGAAGCACGTGCTTTTCGACACATCTGGCGGTTCGCCTTGTCCTTTCACATCCTCAACATCGTCCTCAATCTCGCCGTCACGAGCTTCGTTGTGTTTTACTATATCCACCATCCTGGGATTGGTACGCTCTGTGAAGTGCATGCGATCGTCGTCGCGTTGAAGAACTGGTCCTATGCGTTTACCAATCGGGATCTGCGGGAGGCGATGCTTAATCCCTCGGCGGAGTCGGCGCTTCCCGAGATCTATTCCAGCCTCCCGTACCCGAAAAACATCACGTTAGGGAATCTGACGTACTTTTGGCTTGCACCGACACTTCTGTACCAGCCAGTCTACCCCAGATCGCCTTCCATCCGATGGCCATTCGTGGCCAAACGCTTGTCGGAATTTGCGTGTCTGTCAGTCTTCATTTGGCTACTTTCGGCCCAATACGCTGCCCCAGTTTTGCGCAATTCCATTGACAAAATCCGTGATATGGCGTATGCATCGATTTTTGAGCGCGTTATGAAGCTATCTACCATCTCTCTCGTCATTTGGCTGGCTGGGTTCTTTGCGATTTTCCAATCACTCCTGAATGCTCTGGCGGAGATCATGAAGTTTGGTGATCGTGAATTCTACACCGATTGGTGGAATAGCCCAAGTCTCGGCGTTTACTGGCGGTCGTGGAATCGACCAGTGTACCAGTTTATGAAGCGTCATGTATACTCTCCGTTAATTGGGCGGGGTTACAGTCCATTTGTGGCAAGCACTGTCGTGTTTACCATCTCCGCTCTTCTTCATGAGCTCCTCGTGGGGATACCCACGCACAATATGATAGGTAAGATGCATCTTCCTGCTCCTTACACGCAAGGACTTCACTGACAGGAATAGGCGTCGCACTTGTTGGAATGCTGTTCCAGCTACCGTTGATCGCCATCACTGCCCCATTGGAAAAGATGAAAGATCCCTTGGGTAAGGTAATTGGCAATTCCATATTTTGGGTAAGCTTCTGCGTTGTTGGGCAGCCTCTGGGAGCTCTACTGTATTTCTTTGCCTGGCAAGCAAAGTATGGCAGTGTGAGCAGGATGGGAAACTGAAGATGCTTTTATATAAGACGATTGATATAAGGTCCCAGTCCATTCGATATATCTAGAGATGTTTGGCGTAGTAATAAACACAGTTGCGTGCGGTTGCAGACATGATATGCCTCTCAATGTCCAGAGACGAGGGTCTTTCAATTCCTCTCCCCTTATACTAGCTCGAACTTTTCGATAACAAGGTCAGATATGTCTGCAGGCCAGTTCTTATCTTTAAAGAATGACGTTGGTTTTTATATTGTAGGGGCAGAGTACCCAGATCTGTCCTTTCTGTGTCGATAGAAAGTCAGGTGGTGAATTTTTCAACCACCTGGACTGAACACCTACTCCTGTGATCCTTCTGTCCCTTTCCAGTAAAGCTTCCACGCAGTTTCTGGGGACAGAACTGGTTGAAGCAGGAGAGCAAACTGGCAGCGTATCAATCACGATTACAATCTTTCTGATAGGTTACTCACATGGTCTGGAATTTCTGTTCCAGAACGCGAACAACCAGGTGTCCAACGCATTTGTCTTGGCGAAAAAATACTGTCATCACCTCTGGGCAGTACCTCGTAATGGACGACGATCTCAATGTTACTGGGACCATAAGACTGGCACCCTCTCGTACCTGTCCCGCCAGAGACAAGTGAGAGGCACCACATCAACACACCATAAGCGATTGAAAGCGGACAGGAACAGGCGCGTAGTAGAATTCCTCTTACAAATCAACTTCTAATCACATTAGAACTGGCAATCAATGCGCATCGACAGAAATGGAATGTTCGATGAGATTTTAGGGTCTATGCAAGCTGCAGAGTAGGTATACTCCTAGGATGATAATTGGTCGCGAGGCAGTCGGAACAACTTTGGCCGTGGATGTTCCTGGCGTCGGAGTCGGTTCGATGGTTGGCCCGACAGGGGAGAGCTCTCCCCGGATTCCGGCCACCAGTTTGACGTCAGCCAGCAGCGGCCTAGGCTTTCCCGCGCCATATATATTTCTCGAGCCACCCTCCGTCACCAGACTATAATTGCCACATCACAGTATTATCGTTGATATCTTATCTAATAGCTTGATTAAATAACCACGATTGCTTCACCATGCCTGTCGTCGTCCTTCCTGAGAATTACGGGTACCTTACCCCAAGAAGCCCAGGATTACGCCCAGTTCTAATGAATATCTAGATATGTCATCGCCGTTGCGCTGGGAGCCATTCCTGTGCTGAGCTTCGTGCACGGTAACATCACTACCGGACTCCGCAAGCCCGCCAAGGTTCCTTATCCTCACACCTATGCGAGCGTGGAAGAATGCAAGTCCAATGTGAGCAACCCTGTTTCTATCATTCCATTTTCGTGTCCCCTCACGGTGGTGCGCAAGACCCGGAAGGAAGTAACCAGTACTAACCGACCCAGGCCAAAGCGGAACAGTTCAACTGCGCTCAGCGCGCCCACGCCAACTTCCTCGAGAATGCGCCCCAGACGATGCTCTTCACCCTGGTCGCCGGTCTGAAGTACCCCCAGCTAGCGACGGCCCTGGGATCGGCATGGCTCGTGATGCGTGCGCTCTTCCTCTACGGATACGTCTACTCCGGTAAGGCGCAGGGCCAGGGCAGATATCTGGGTGGATTATTCTGGTTTGTCCAGGCTGGTCTTTGGGGCTTGAGTGTGTTTGGCGTGGGGCGGGACTTGATTTCTTCCTGAACTGAAAAGTGATGTATTTTTGGCCAGCGAAAATTTGTTATAATCATTCTGCTCAGTACCTAGTTGAATAATGATATTCTGAACCACTTCTCTTGGAATTTTTGTTATTGTGTACCTTGCTTTGCCTCGGCCCAGGTGTGGCTGACCCCACATCCATAATGTGGCTGGTGTTTGTGGCTGATGCCGGGTCTTATCGAGATTGATATCGATTTTTTGCCGGACATTGAATGTGCTTCAGCCTGCAGATCAAGTCGCCAGCACCGAACCATTGGGTTGAGTTTGACTCAAAACCTCAGCTATATTCTGACTTTCTAATTCCAGGTCTGAATCTCCTCAATTCCTCCTATTCCGGATGCCCTCTAACACGAAATCCCACAGCTGCACCCCGCATTACCCCTCCATCGTCGACCATGTCGTCCAAGTCTCAATTGACCTACGGCGCTCGCGCCCGCACGCACCCCAACCCGCTGGTGAAACGCCTTTTTGAGGTGGCAGAGGCGAAGAAAACGAACGTGACCGTCTCGGCGGACGTGTCGACGACGAAAGAGCTGCTGGATCTGGCTGACCGTAGGTCTCCCACCGCAGCGTAGGCCCCGAGGATACTAAATGCACGACGACAGGCCTCGGACCGCATATTGCGGTGATCAAGACGCATATCGACATCCTCTCGGACTTTAGCGACGAGACGATCACCGGGCTGAAGGCGCTCGCGGAGAAGCACAACTTCCTCATCTTCGAAGACCGCAAGTTCATCGACATCGGCAACACGGTGCAGAAGCAGTACCACGGCGGCGCTCTCCGCATCTCCGAGTGGGCGCACATCATCAACTGCAGCGTGCTGCCTGGCGAGGGCATCGTGGAGGCGCTCGCGCAGACCGCCACGGCGCAGGACTTCCCCTACGGCCCCGAGCGCGGCCTACTCATCCTCGCCGAGATGACCTCCAAGGGGTCCCTGGCGACGGGCCAGTACACGACCGCGTCGGTGGACTACGCGCGCAAGTACAAGAACTTTGTCATGGGCTTCGTGTCGACCCGCTCGTTGGGCGAGGTGAAGTCGGATGTGACCGCGCCGTCGGACGAGGAGGACTTTGTTGTGTTTACTACGGGCGTGAACCTTTCGTCTAAGGGGGATAAGCTCGGCCAGCAGTATCAGACTCCTGAGTCGGCGATTGGCCGCGGAGCCGACTTCATCATTGCGGGTCGCGGCATCTATGCGGCGGCTGACCCGGTGGAGGCTGTCCAGCGGTACCAGAAGGAGGGATGGGAGGCTTACTTGAAGCGGGTTGGGGGGAACTAATTTAGTATAGATTAGATGATGAGTATGAAGACTTATGCGGGTTGTTTGTTCGTGTAAACGTGTTGATAGGATAGATAGGTGACTGTCATGTCGTCATGATTGGTGATTGAGCTAAAGGGCCTTTTCCGTACTGCTACTAGTATCATGCCATGGCATTCGAATGATAAGCTCCCGCCAAGATCGTGGTGGATTCCTATTTAGTCGCTGATAAGACCCACGATAAGCTGTTGCATGGAGCAGAGAGATAACAGCTACCAACAATCATCAGGTATGGCTGGATGATTTCTCAACAGGCGAGAGGACTTGCCATCCATCAAGATTAAGACATCGTGTAGGTAGCGAGACAGTCGCTTCGGATGTACTTCTGGAGTCCGAAAGGATGACTCCCTGCATCAGTGACAAGCCAACGCCAATGGCCGAAACCTTCACATTGATTATATCCCTGGCGATCGGCAGACCATCAAACCGACCGGGTGGCGCTGGTGTTTGGAATGTGATAGGAGCGTCGGGCGAGAGGCTTGACGGTGGCAGCGCCAGAGCAGATACTTCTGAACCATCTCTGTGCCTGGTTGGATCACTCCCCAATAATAATACTATCAATACGGATGACGACAGAATCGGTGATGGAGTCGGCAAACTCATCCAATGGATACTACCTAACTTAGGGTCATCTCCTCACCCTGTTCATTGTTCTCCTCTTTCCCCTCACCTCCAAACTCAAGCGACGGAAGCATGCCGCCCCCCATTCTCGGCCACGCGGCACAATATTGGCTCTATGCGATAAGCTTGCTTGTCCCTCCTCGGCAAAGTCTCCACGCTAGTTTCTCCTACCCCAGATATCAGCTGCTTATCGTCGGGGCACTTCCATGCACGCGAACCCCGATCAGGAAGCTGAGATAACGCCGTTCTGAGTGCGATGACCTAACCACTTGTGTCACATCCGTGCGTGAGGAGAGGGTGTAACCTACTATGTAAATAGTGCTAACCCCTCTTACCTTCGTTCGTCTTCTCCCATTCCCACCCCATCCCCGCCTGTACACCACCTACGGACATGGCAGACGAGAAAGAAGCCCACCCGCCCACTGCGGTGGACTTGGAGAAGGACACTTCGAAGAAGATTGACCCAAAGTTACAACAACACGCACAGGATGCGGACGAGGCCCTCAAGGCTTTCCAGGAGCTGCAGGGCGAAACAATTGAGCTAGATGAGGCGACAAACAAGCGACTCCTGCGAATTATTGACTGGCGGATGATGCCGATCATGTGTTTTGTCTACGGGATGAACTATTTGGACAGTATGTTCCCTTCGGGATTCTTGCGGCTGCCCGGGTATCTAATGGCGATCAGAAACGACGCTATCCTACGCCAGCGTCATGGGAATCAAGGACGACATCAACCTCAAAGGCGACCAATACCAATGGCTGGGTAGTTTGTTCTATTTTGGTGAGACTTTCTTCACGCGTGATAACAATAACACCGATTGTGCTAACGAACAAAAAGGCTACTTAGCCTGGGAATACCCAACCAATCGCCTCCTCCAGCGTCTCCCCCTCGGCAAGTACTCTGCAGCGTGTATCATCATCTGGGGTGCCATTCTCTGCTGTTTCGCCGCGGTCAATAACTATCCCGGTGCTATTGCCATTCGGTAGGGTCGGACGCCTCATTCCTTCCACACCATACTGACAGCGATAGGTTTTTCCTCGGCGTGTTTGAAGCGTCTGTCACTCCGGGATTTGCGCTTCTGACTTCCCAGGTAAGCACCTGCAATGCTCATAACTTACACGGGATCCTAACGTAGTAAAGTGGTACACCAAAGAAGAACAAGGCAGCCGTGTCAACATCTGGTTCAGCTTTAACGGCTGGGGCCAGATTCTCGGAGGCTTCGTCGCATATGGTATTGCAGTTGGGACCGCCAAACACGGCTCCTCCATTGAACCCTGGAAGATCGTCTTCCTCGTCACCGGTCTGCTGACCGTCGTCCTTGGGCTGGTCTTCCTCTGGATCGTACCGGACAGCCAGCTCAACGCTCGGTGGTTGAAGAAGGAAGACCGCATTCTGGCGGTGGCTCGTGTGCGGTCCAACCAACAAGGAATTGGAAACAAGCACTTCAAACTGTACCAGGTGAAGGAAGCGCTGGTCGACCCAATGACCTGGGCGTTCTTTTTCTATGCGCTCATCGCAGATATCCCCAACGGTGGAATTACCAACTTCTTCAACCAGCTGGTGAGTTGAACCCTCGACTTTGCCAGTTCATCCTTCTTCTAACAGCCCAAAGATCACCAGCTTCGGCTACACGGCAGAGCAAAGTCTGCTTTATGGAGCCCCTGGTGGCGCGGTGGAAGTCATCGCATTGGTGTTGAACGGAATTATCGGCCGGTACACCAGCCAGCGTCTCCTCTGCAGCACAGGCGGGTTGATCGCGTCGATCATCGGCATGGTGCTCATCGTGGCCCTGCCCTTGGATAACAACGTCGGCCGTCTCATCGGCTATTACATGACGCAAGCGAGTCCGACTCCGTTTGTCGCTCTGTTGTCCATGGTGTCGTCCAATGTCGCCGGCTACACGAAGAAGACCACCGTGGCGGCATTGTATCTGATTGGATACTGCGCTGGCAACATTATCGGTAGGACTTCGAAAACCACAAGACTTGCTCACGCTAACACGACCTGTTCTCAGGCCCCCAGGTCTTCCGTCCCAAGGACGCCCCCCGCTACGTCCCCGCCGAGATCACCATCATCGTCTGCTGGGGTGTCTGCGTGTTCCTCATCCTCTTCATTCTGTGGTGGTATAAGAGACAGAATGCAAAGAAAGCTGAGGCTCGGGCGAGTCCTGATTACGTCCGTCTCGAGAACCAAGAGTACGTCCCGTCATCAACGAGGTGGAGTTTGATGCTAACTTGTATAGATTCTTGGACCTTACGGATTGGGAGAACAAGGAGTTTGTTTACGCACTGTAAATATTGGATGATTTTGTGTTCTGATGATATGAATTTCCGTCTCGTATAGAGGCTAGTATATAGCGTCTCCGAAAATGACTAATTGGTCATCGTCCATCATACCTCGCACCTCGTAGTTATACAGCCTGTGACCCCTACGATCTCTGGGGTGCTTTCTGCACCTCAGCATCATCTCCCATCCCCACGCTCTCAACCGAATGCGTCATGGCCTTCGCAGGCGACATGAAGCTATCCGCCAAATCCATTCCCACGCTCAGCCCCGACCTCATGAGCGAAGAGTTCGTGCCCTGAAGCACGTACACAATTATTGACGGCAGAACCGGGATCTTGGATGCGAGTGCGCAGGCGGCGTTGATCTGCTACAGAGGTTCTGCGGAGAGAAAGGAGGTGATAGCGTCTCACAGGCGCTTCGGACGCCTTGTTCGAGTGTCTGGCGAAAGATGAGTGAATGGTGGGAGAGACGATGTTTCATCTGCAAACTCCGTTCTAAGTTTTTCGTGTCGTAACGAGGCATTTATCGACTAGTGCAGTTAGCTAGCTGCTCGGATATATTGATCCATGTGCATTGGGGCTGTCACGGTGATGCGGCAAGTGACGGCGGGTGGAGACTTTTGGATGGCTTGGGGGAAGTCGCGATGTTGTTGAGGAGCTGGGGATGAGGAAATGATGTAAGGAATTTTGTGAGCTTGGGCTGGCATACTTATTGTTCTTTTTGTTTCTGAGGATAGTGGGAATCTCTAGTTTCTATTCTACGTATCTTCTTGATAATCGACCTTCATGTGATGACCGATCAGGAGAGAGCAAAACTGATTAACAAGCCACGATCAACCTTCGTCCAGCTGATTAGTGATAGATCCACGGTTATACAGAGATATTTACAAACACGAGTTGTGGATATTAAAAAATATTGATTCATTTGAACCTTGTTTGTGAATAAAAGACTGGCATGAGGCCACTTATCACAGAGACATCACGGGATAAAGGAACAGTGACAATAGAAAACGACTTGTTTGTCTCAAAGAATCACCCAGTTCAAGGGAATACATGATCAAGATGAAGCAGACAGGTAAGAGTCAGACACATCCATTTAGACAGAACCATTCCGACTCCCCTCCCTCCTAGTGCCAGCATCGTATAAGTATCGTCGTTGTAGTCGTATAGCTGACATCACGAAACAGCAGAGGACGCAAGAATGATCGAAGACGTCGCATCGCCGCAGACTGTTACTCACTCGGCCGCCAACCTCCTGTTAGTATCATGATCAAGTATCAAAGCAAGGCAATCAGTGGTCACTCACCAAAGGTAGGAAAAGAAGAAGAAAGAATCGTTACCAGACCACAAACAGCAGTCTGATAACCCAGGCCCGTCCCAACCACCCAGCCAAGGGCCCAGTATATGCCGGTTGAATGCCCTGTTATCTTTGTTAAGTGCGAGGAATTTGTTTGACCCTCCTCTTCCCAACCCGAGTTTTGTCTCCTCTGATTTCTGTCTCGGCCTTTTTTTTTCTTCGGTCTCGTCTTGTTTTTGCAGACCGAGCTTCTTTTTTTTTTCTGTTGCCCACCACCCTGCCCGAGAGATGAAGACAGAAACAGTGTGAAGGGTAAGGGGAATGTGTAATCTAGGGAGTAGATTGAAAGAACGGATTTGGTAGGAGGGTAGATAGCAAAAGATGTGTTAGAAGAAGGTAGTCAGGACGGAGACACCATGGGTCACCCCATGGTGTCTCCGTCCTGTGTAGGAGGGAAGAAGAAAGAGGACGGGGAGCCGGGGGAGACGGGTTATTTATACCGGGGAGTTGGGGCCTGAGACCGTTTGATGATGGAATTTCACCGTCACTGACGTCGGAAGGTGCATTCAGTGGAATAAGGGCTCCGACGACTTGCAACACTTCGATTGCCAGATGGAACAAAGGAGGATTACTTCTACGTAGGTAAAATGCTATTGCTTGCCAAACTGAGCACTTGATTCTTGACTCGTTATACAATTCTTCTTTGTATAGTCTCTCAGAGAAACCTGGCGTTGATGCAAGAGTGCTGCCCACACAGAGCACGCCGTGTTCTATACAGAAGCTGATACTACCTACTATACGGGGAAAGTGATTAACTAATTCGAAGACGTCCTTGTGTATTATTCTGTTATTACGTGCAATCTTGATTAGTAGAAGACATGTGGTGCGCCGATTGTGGTTTATAGGTAGGTAGGATGTATGCTATGCACCGAGTAGCGTGTGTCGTTCAATGACGTCTGCATCATGATGTTTGGGAGTCTTGGGACACCGACTGATCAGGAACACCCGCACTCGGACCACGTGAGATAAATAAGCGTTAGTCATAATGCACCGCTCCAAGAGGTGCCAGAGGTTGAAGGTTCGACTCTGGGCACGTTAATCTCTAGCTGAAAGATGCGCTTTTTGGCGTTCGGAGGATCCTAGGGATGTGGTATGGATAGGGATCTGATGAGGTAGGGGCCTAGCCTGATGTGGCTAGAGTAGGACTGAGTGTGTATGTAGAGCTGAAGTTGCTCGACATATCACAGATCCAGCGCTTGATTCTACTGTGCTATGTAGATAGTTGAGGGTATCGGATATCAATATCAAACATGTCTGATAGGTCTAGTCTACCCTGCTCTGTTTAGGCTAGGCGAGATCGGGCCATACCGCTCCCGCCCCACCTGGACTGGCGGTGAAGCGGGCAGACAAATGAAATGGACAGCGCGGGGCACGCATGGTGGGGGAGGGAGACGATCGTCAGTCTGGACTCGGGCCTTGCGCCACTGCACGGTTTCTCCCGACGAGCAGTTCTCATGGATGCCTGAAACAGAGTCAGCATGCAGGGACGCGGATCCAGACGATGCAGGGGAGAAGTCAGATGTCGTCCCAGAGAAACTTGGAGAAGAGTGATTTCAACATCTTACAGAGTAGTTAACAGTTACTTTAGGCTCGCCCATGACTCCACGAGATTATGGAGAGCGGATGAGAATGGGGGTTTCTCCTGGAGGGCTGGACCATACCCTATTCCTCCTAGTGTCTTGGAGTGACAGCTTTTTTTCTAGAACTAAACCCCCGACGTGGATCTACTATGGCGCAAAGGGACCAGTCGGTGAGAAAGCCACTAATCGACTCCAATTATTACGCCGTATTATGATGAGGATTTAAGAACCAGCAGATTTCTCGTTTTTTCGCCTGGTGGTGTCTCGATATCATGGCGAACTGACCGCACTCTCAGTTGCCCACCTGACCTTCTTCCCCCTCCTTGTTTCCTCTTGGCCCTCGCTTTCTCCCTCTTCCTTTCACCATGGGCCTTGGTTCTCTATTCCGTGCTTGATCCCATCACATGGGCTGGTCTTCATGATGGTTCCTCTCCTTTAAAGAACCAGTCAAGGGACCGGGTGACGGATCCATCCACCATATCCCAGCCCTAATCTTATCGTCCGTGCTCCTCCATACTTCTATTGATCGTTCGTATTGTCTATTATTTCAGCCCTTGCAAGAACACGGCCTTCTTCTTACTCTATTCTCTTCTGCCTCGGAATTTATCTCCTCTTCGGAATCCTTCTCCCCCTTGTCAACTTGATTTGGATGGTCGGTTGATCCCTTCGTCGCTGCCTACGCCTGATAGGTGCCATTTGGCACCCACACATGTGAAGTCGCCTGGACACTCACTCTCGTCCTCTTGTTGTTCACTCGACCATCGGCAAACAATGACCGTCTCATTCACATGTTCTCGCCGTCTGGACCCCGGCGCCAACACAGGCCTTTCTTATAACACCAGTAGCCGCCCACTCCACTCTCTCTCTCTGGCCACGCCCCCAGCAACCGCCAAACATGGCCAGCCCTATCTGGTGCATTCAACGTCTCCCGCCGTCGGACTTTCCTTCCAACACTCTTCTCCTAACCCGAAAGCCATGCCCAACCTGAAGACCACTGTCAACGTCGCCGAGATCACCGTGGATGCAGACTCAACGCCCCCGGAGGCCCGTCCCATTATGCCCTCCATGGAAATAGGCTCAAAATTCCCCGCCAACCACGCGGGATTTGCGACGCCACCGTCATCAGGTCCAAGCAGCCATCGCACTTCCAAGCGAAAACGGACTGTGTCTCCACCATCGCCGTCCGGTAAACCGGTTGGGGACCATCGCCGGTCCGCATCTCGGAGCACTCGACGCTCAGTGGCGACCAGTTGTCGCAGCTCTTTTCACTCGCATCGTCGTGTGGCTACGAATGCATCCCTCACCCCTTCCATGTCCACGCAGGATCCAGAAATCCGACGGGAGGACCTCCTTGCTCTGCATCGCGAGTCTTGCCGACTCTTCCAAGACCCAGGACTCGCCGTCTCGACCCAGCACAAACCATCCCCTTCGTCGTCGGCACCTCAGAGTCCACCGCAAACAGTTCGAGCGTCTTCCGAGATTGGCTCCCCCCCCGTCTCGCCCATCCTTCCTACCCACGCCAGCATTTCGAGCCGTGGTGGGCGTGTCCCTCCACTACGGACGAACTCCGTTCCAACAACAACCTACGACGGACACTGCATCTCTCCCATTCAGACCTCCGCAACCGTCATCGACTGGACCTCCCCATCCACCCGACGACGTGAGTATGAGAAGATCGACCGTGCCAGCAGCGGCGTCCGCGGGTTCTGGCGACGGGTCGCGCCCCGGTGGTGTCAGTTCGGCGACAGTCGTATGCCGTTCTTTGAAGAAGGGAAAGACGGCAAGGGGAACTACGAGGGTAGCGTACGGAGATTTCGCATGGACCTCCCCGACGAGCCAGGCGTCGAAAACAAGCCGGTGGCCATGAAGGCGTTGAAGCTGAAGCGGAGGTTTACTGTTGGCCGGCGAGATCGTCGATGAAATTGTTGGGCTCATTATTTAAAGCTGGTTGATCCTTGGCGATTTTGCGTTAAGCCTGGTGCTTTCATCAGACTTGGTCTACTGCTTGGTGAGCGCGGAGCGTTGACCGCACCGGGCCGAGTCTGGGTGATCCTTTTGAGCATGGCGTGCTTTGTGATACCCAATGTCATAGACTGAACAATCCTATTGCATAGTTCTATTCAACGTTTGTCCTAGAAAAATGTCATACCCGCATACGTATATACCAACTTTTGACCATTCCAACGCCATGACTGATGCACGTACAAGTAACAAAGCAAACCAGAAGGGTATCTAAGTCTCCCCCGCAAACCCCATCACAGCAGATCAAAGTCATCCAGCTTCTCCCGGTACCGCATGATATTCCGTTTGATCTTACTGCTGTCCACCCAGGTGACATAATCCTCCATATTCCGCGTCACCAGGAACGCCGGGTCCGTGACGACCTCACTGCCGACCCGCACATGGCCCTGCTCGATAAACGTGACCGCCTGTACTCATCAGCACCGCCCGCAACCCACATCATTCCCACATGAAGGAAAGAAACGTACCGTCTTGATATTCTCCACCATCCCCGTCCGCACTATGATAACCCCCAACCGCCGCCGACAAAACGCCGACACGGTCACCTCGCGCTCCACGCGCGACAGTCCCGCGCCCTGCTCGCGGCTCTGCTTCAGGATCCCCATGCGCCACAGCTTGTCCAGCACCTCCGACTCGACCTTCTTGCGCGTTGGGTCGCTGTCCGGGTCGAGCTGCGAGAGCTTGTGCGCTAGCTGTCGGAGTCCACCGCACAAAGCGTTGTATTTCTTGTAGTCCATCGGTTGGAGGTGGTAGCGCGCCGTTACCTCATGTTCGCGGTGGCCGCCGTCGGATTTATAGGAGTGGAGGTCGACCTTTCGGAGAAGTCTGGTGATCGTTAGCTCTCTCTACTTTTCATAGTTTTGGGTTGCGTGCGTACTTCTTCTCATGATGCTTGAACTGGCGGACCATTTCGGCGGGCGCTTTCTGACGGTTATGTGTTTCGGACTGTGTGAAAGAATGAGAATAGGAGGAGGGCGCGGTGTAGGTGTTGGTGAGGTTTGCTCGGTCTACTGCTTCGTCTTGACCCGGATAAAATTTGGATGGGATAGAGAGCGGTGTGGATTCTGCCGGAAATATAGTGCAAACAGTGCAAACAGATAACAACTGCACCGCGCTACGGGAGCATCCAAATTCCAGAATCAATTGATATGCATATGAGAGAGACATTTTCCCGTTGGTTCGAATATGTATATTTTCTTCCGTCTGAGCTTCGTGTTCAAACACCAAAAACAAAGCAGAATTTTCATGTCAATCCATGAGCTTTACAGCTCATCTCATTATACATTTGTGCTTATACCATATCAAGATTCTCAACAACCCAGCAGCCCCTTGTGAGTCTAGAAGGACGTTTATGACCGTCATCTCTGCACCTTTCTTCCTGGACGTTCGAACTATCGAGAGCGCAGAGAAGATGGAGGTTAAATCGTGTCACTTGTCCAAGGCCTGCGCCTGGCACATCTGGTAGTAGACTCCCCTCCTCCGCAACAACTCATGATGACTCCCCTGTTCGACAATCTTCGACCCCCTGCCGACCTCACCCTCGCCAAAAACAAAGATCACATCCGCTTTCTGAATACTGGCGAGTCGATGCGCAACAGCCACAATCGTTATGCTCCGCCGGCTCGCCAAGCGCTCTATCGCTGCCTGTACCATCTTCTCGGACTGCGAGTCGAGACTAGATGTCGCCTCATCGAGGAGAAGAAGGCGTGGTCTACGAATCAAGGCGCGGGCGATACACAAGCGTTGCTTTTGGCCTCCACTGAGCGATGTCTGCGCGCTGTTCCCGAGTTCGGTCTCGTACCCGTTGGGCAGGGACATGATGAAATCGTGTACTTCGGCATCCTGACAAGCGCGAATGATTTCCTCTTCACTTATCTGTTCTAGTTCGAGCCCGAGGAGGATATTTTCGCGGATCGTTCCCTCGAAGACTTTGGGTTCTTGGGACACCATTGCCAGGGCTTTTCGAAATGATGATGCCTCGAGCTCTTGGGTGTTATGGCCGCCAAAGAGAATACAGCCTTGGCTCGGCTCGTAGAATCGCTCCAGAAGAGAAATGACCGTCGTCTTGCCGCAGCCAGAAGGGCCGACGAAAGCCACAAACTGCCCGCTTTCAATAGTGAAGTTTATGTGCTGAAAGGTGGGTGTATTGCTTGTGGGGTAGTGGAAGCTGACGTTGCTAAATTCAATCTTTGCGTCGACTGACCGCTCCAGGGGACCTTTTGGCTGATGTATTTCCAGTCCCGGAGACTTACGCATGCTTAAGATGCGACTGGCCGATGCCATGGCTTGAGCGACGTTTGGGCCGAAACTGAAGAACTGGCCGGCAGATTGCCCACCCATGATGATCGCGATGAACACCACGAAGAAAGCTGACGGATCGATTTCACGACGGGCTAGAAGCGTTCCACCATACCTTTTCATGTTAGTTTCTGAGAGCCCATGATGCATGATGGCTTACCAAAACGTCAACGCCATAGAGGCGAGCTCCACGCTGTCTGAGAAGGCATACACGAGCGTGGCGTACCACGCCTTGCGAATGGCTTTTCTCTTCTGCTCTTCCAAAAGCTTCGCGTATCTTTCAATAATGGAATCTTCCATGGTCAACGAAATGACTGTTCGGAAAGCGTTGATCGCTTCCACTGCAAACTTGGAACTGTCCGCGTACACTGCGGCATTCATCGCCTCGAATTCCAGCTCGTAGCGGATTCGCATATATGCGGAGAAGAATAGGAAAGGCATTGCAGCGAAGAAAGCTACAAGAGCAAGCTTCCATCCAAATGAGAAGGCTATAGCTACACAACCAACGATATTGAAGATTGCGACTAAAGGAAACGCGCCATTCAAGCCTAGGAGCTCTTGCAGCTGTTTGGGATCGGTGGCGAGATGAGATATTAGCGTACCTGGCGAGTTCTCTTCTCGATCATAGAACGCAATGCGGTTGTCCAGGATATTCCCGAAATATTCGCTCCGATAGGCTGTAGCAACTGTCGCAGAAAGATGGGTCGCCGTCGATCCCAGGATAGCATAACAGAGAAACATGGACAGGGCGAGGATGAAGAACATCAACGCCCAGAAATTGGCGGCATCCACGAGCTTCTGGCCGGTGAATTGAAACGCCTGGACAAGCTTCGCGGACAGCCAACTCTGCAAGGGAAAGCCAGATCCGGCGCCCATGGCTGCTGCTAGAATCAGGACATATGCCCGCCATTGCGTGCGTTGCTCGTACAGCACCCGTCCGAATGACCAGATATTACTGCCCTTATTAGCTGCTTGCTCGCTGGCGTCTTCTTCGTGGTCCTGTTCAGCCAGCGGACTGCCTTTGCTCCCGGAAGAGATCTTGCTCGCTAGCCCTGTCGTGTTATCTAGATTGTCTCCTTGGCCTGTTGATGTTTCGAGCGTCTGAGCGTTAACCAGGCCCCGATACACGCCATCATCTATGGCGATCAGCTCGTCGTGGGTGCCTTCTTCGATTTTTCTCCCCTCTCTCATTACTATAATGTGGTCCGCATCCCGGATGGTTGACAATCGATGGGCGATGACAATCGTGGTGCGATTGCGCGACACCCGTGTCAGGGCTGCTTGGACGATCTTTTCACCACGAACGTCGATTGCGCTGGTGGCTTCGTCCAGGATTAGAATCGATGGGCGCTTCACAATGCTGCGGGCGATGGCCAGTCGCTGTCGTTGCCCACCGCTGAGCTTTGTTCCTTGTTCGCCCACCAGAGTCGAGAGGCCATCTGGCAGCTTGTCGACGAATTCATCCGCAAAGGCCTCTCGGCAAGCGTCCTTGATCAGCTTCTCTTTTATCGCGACCGGCTCCTTCTCCCACTTTGACCCGATGAGTCCGAACGCGACATTGTTGAAAATGGTATCATTGAAGAGGAATGGTTCCTGCTGTACTATGCCGATTTGTGTCCGCCACCACTTGAGATCGAGCGAGTTGATGTTTTTGCCGTCCACAAAAATACCTCCATCGGCTGGTCCCTTCTGATCATCAGAGAAGCTCGACAACTGATACCATCTCTCGATCAGTCCAACAATCGTGCTCTTTCCAGATCCCGAAGGCCCCACTAAGGCAGTAGTCTGCCCTTTGCGAAACACTGCGCTGAAACTTTTCAAGACCTGCACCCCAGGACGGCTTGGATATGAAAAGTTCACATTCTCAAACACGATATCCGCTTGACTGCAAACTTCCGGCTCCTGGAGCCCCGAGAACTCCTGCATTTCCGAGTCGATGACCTCGAAAAAGGACGCGGAGGCACTGATGGCTTTGGAAATGATTATCAATGGTGAAGCAATAGATCCCATGATGCTGACCACTATAACCACAGAGAAGAACACTGTAATGACTGTGCTTATGTTGGCAATATGGCCCTCCCGGAAGAGCTTCAATCCAAACCAGAAAGCGAGGCTGAAGCTGCAATACATGGCGAACATAAGCAATCCCAGCTGCAGACCCGTGACAAGCCTCAATCCGTGTGATCGAACTCGCGCCTCCTCAGCCCAGGACGCGTACTTCCTTGACAGCGGGCCTTCTGCGCCCAGGGAGAACACGGTACGAATCGAGTTGAAGACTTCGGCGGCGATGGATGCTTGTTTTGCCTCTGCCTTGTCCACGCTCTGCTGTCCCTTCACGAGAACCGGGGTGGTGAAAGATAAGCATACGACGATGAACAGGAGAGCTGAGCTGGTGACGAGCGTCAGAGCCCACGAATAGCGGAAGGCGATAACATAGGCTGCTACGAGGAGTGCGAGTGATTGGAAGAGCTGAGCAAGCTTGTCTGAAACACTCTGCTGGATGGTATTGGATAATCCTGTGATGGTGTTTGCGACGCCGCCACAGGAGATCTCGTCGAGTTTGCTGACAGGGAGGTGGAGAAGAGCCCGCATATAGTGAAGCCGCATCCTTGCCGAAATCTTGAGACCGGTCATCCGGAAGGAGAACATGGAGACGTATGTCAGGGCAAATTTCCCGATAAACAGATAGACGATGATCAGACTGTTCTGGTTGACGCTGCGTTGGAATTCGTCTTTGGACAGGGTGGAATCGGGGAGAAAGAATTCGTTGAAGCTGCCGATCAACTTTCCAAAGAAGATGTTCAATAAGGGGAGGGCCTGGTCAGGAGAGGAGCTGATTAGCTTCATTCAAATGAACGGGGTAGGTCTCTGCCACGTACCACTCCAGACCCCGTTGCACATATCACTGCAAGTGCCATCACTATGGCCCCTTGGTCCTTCTTCATTCCATATCCCAGAACCCTCTTCAGATTGCTTTTGTCAGCCGACAAGCTCTCGGCTATGAGTGCATGCGTACGTACCCCGTAGTTAGTAACAGACGCTGTGTCAACATTTTCAGCCTTCTGTCCAGGTTCAGCTGGAGCTTCTTTCGCCTCGATATTGTTTTGATCGGGTCCGGGATCCTCTTTGGCCCCAGATCCCGTCACTGTACTTGTACTGCGCCGAACATGCATTATATGATGTATACTGCAAGATCAGAGAGGGAACTGAACGAGTGTTTGACTCTCGTCAATAGGTGGTACGTCCATGGGGCTTATATACTCTCGAGGAAAGGTTTTATACCCAATAGAATGGTTTTGGCTATGAAACATTTTCTTACAGAACACTGCCAAAGTCCTGAATTAGTTAGTGCAGGCCCATATCCTTCGTGGAAATGCCGTCCTCTCGAGAAAGCAATATCTTGGCATTGTGGGTAGAGAACTATCTTGTTAGATGGCCTTTACTATCGGAGTCTAGAATTAGTTAGGGGAGAGTGACCTCTTACAGGGAGTATCCTCAGCACGGCTCTCCCATACGTGCTGGACCTCTCATAGTAGTACCAAGTGTGGTTCCGATAGTGGAGATCGACCCGGACATTCGGGGAATCCGGAACCCCGAGCATGTCATATATCTCTCATGCGGTATTACGGACTTTGCAATTCTCCAGTTCAATCCACTGCAACCTCTTGGAACTAATACGCTCTGTTTCGTGTCCGCTGGGGCCGCGATGAATCATCAGAAGCCCCTGAAGCGCATCTCGGTGAGTCGAGGCCCCCTGCCGTAGACCATTTAGGACGTCGACGCTGAGAACCAACATAGTGCAGCCGCTGCCAATCTAAAAAGGTAGTAATCACCTATCTCGACAACATGTTCAGGCTGGACGAGACAAAGTGACCCAACTGCAGATTCGATGCAATAGAGCAGACCCTCAATGCGACAAATGTGAAGTTGTCGGAGCGGAATGTACTTACTTACCCAGAAGACAGCGAGCTAAGAAGCGAAGGTGAGTCTCTTTATGATTCCTTGATTGTTAGCTTATAATTCAGGACAAGCATTAGCAACACAATTAGTAAACTAACGCGCCTTGTAGTGCTCAAGTTGACGAGAAAGATCTCCTCCCGGATATTCTCAGACGACTAGAACGTCTCGAGGACCACTGCAAGCTCGATCGAAACGATGAACGCTACAGAGGCACGTCTCGCTCAGGCTCAATTTCTTCTGCGGACGCAAATGTAACTACACGATTCGTGTCAACATCCGTGGATCTGCCTGATCATGACAAGTCTCATTTTCTGGCCGCGCCAGGAGTACCATATACCACGCTGGACCGGACAACCTACTCAAGATCACCGCTGTTCTCCAATGTTTTCTGCCACCTGCGAAATATCGAATCTCGCTTTTTTGGAAACGAACGTTGCGTCAAAGTGATGGAAGCGGTCTTTGCAGAGATGGAATATCCTGATGGTGCACGAATGACAGCCGAATTAGGAGCTACTCCCACTATACCGAAAGAAATGGCAAGGAAATGGGTGCAGAGTACGTAACCTTCCAACTCCGCGAAGAACATTCCCTATTAATCCTACGGGCCAGATTACTATGACTCCTATCGGTTCCAAGGATTCACAATTCCTTTTGAGAAAGACTTCTTAATGTCCATCCCTGACTTGCTGGAGAACCCTCACGTCCAACTAGATCACCCAGCACAAATAATTTACTATAATGTCCTTCTTCACGGGATCTTATCAGATACTGATGACGCTCCAAACCGGAAAGACGTTTTGCTGTACCTTTCCAGCACATGTACATCATTAACCGAGACTTGGATAGACCAGATCAAAGATACCCCGGCAGACTTGCTAGCAGCAACTCTAATGGTAAGAACAGCATTGCAAGTTTTACTGTACGGGCCAAGAGACTGATATAATCTATTAGATTTCGACGACCCTCGAAAGCTGCAATACTGAACTCACTTGGAAGATTCTTGGTCATGCCTGCGAGATAGCTCGAAATCTGGGATATTTCTCCGTGGACCAAGGCCCAGAACCGCGAAATGGACAGGGCTCTCGAATTGTTGACATCATTGACAACGAGACCGATGCTGAAAAGAACCGGAAGCGGTTCGAATTTTGGCATCTCCTGAGGGCAGATTGTCTCTTCCGCCTGTCATTTGGCAAGCCGGCTCTTATTCCCGCGGGATCATGGAAGGTCAATTTCCCGAACCCCAGTATCGACAGCATCGAGTTTGAATCTACGCGCTTTATCCAGATTCATTTTCTCGCATCGATGCGTCTCACGTTGGTTATGATGAAATACCTGGACCTGGTGGACGCAGAAGCAATGGTAAACGATGCAACCTTTGACAGCCTTATCTCAGAAGTGCAGTCCATCATCTCAGGCTGGAATCCGGTATGTAGCCCGCGAAAAAACAAATCAACTACGAAAAATCATTGTCCTCTAATGTAACAAAGGAAGAGCTTCTCACTACGACTACTAATCATATCGACTCGTGGCTTTGTGCGGACCTACTCTTCAGCAGCTACAAGTTGCTCATAATTTTTGATCAATCTAAGAGCTGCAACGACAGCAATCCTCGCCTATCACATCACACGGTCGATATTGCCAGGAAGTCTGTTATGACATTTCAGTCGCTCATGGGTTCAGCTACCTACTCAAGCTGGGGAACCAGGTAAGACCCATTAAGTCCTGTGTCACTGTTCTTTGTATTAACCAACGCATCGCTATTCTGTGCAGCCTTGTCTTACTTCACCAATTCGTCCCCTTATTCATCCTCTGTCTGAACATCATTGAATCGAACCAAGATGACGCTGTTGAAGGGGACGTCGCCCTGGTGACCTGGGCCAGCGAATTTGTCGACAGGACAGCAGAGGAACGAGTCGAGCTGAGACAAGCTATGGTTTTGATGAGGGCAATGTGTTTGGCTTCTCAACCAATGAATCTGAACTGTCTTTGATTTTTCGTTGGTTATCGGAAATCTGCTGGATCTGGAGAACTGCAAACTGGTAGAACAACGCTGGCCACCAATTGCAGGACGAGTACTCAAATTTGTATGCTGGGATCATTAAGGACATCATTTAATTCACCAAGCAAATATTCAATGAGACACCGCGCCGTCTTTCATTAGTAGGTGGGTATCAACATGTCTAGGGTTATCGTTTGTATTGAGAATGTAATCTTTCAGGAGGGATTAGAAGTCGTCGGCTGTCCTTTGACTACATATCATATGTAGGTCATAAAAGAGCAACCTCTCTGTCCTCTACACATTCACGACTCATCTTTGTCCCATGGAGATTATAAAAGCATCTTGGAATGAGCTCTTTCCAGGTTGCAATATTATCTAGTACACATATCCCATCAGCAGAACTCCTGTTCCTGAAGAACTCTTTGCTATAAGGGCTGCATCCCTCTACTGGACTACAGATTCCGGAGAGCAGTTCTTCCTCTTCAATGCGATCTGCCCTCGTCGTACCTCCAGAGGATACTATAAAGCCGTGCTTCATGACCGCCGCCTACGACCTGCCTCCTATACAGCACAAGGAGCGCTACGATGGACGTGAAACAGGATATTAGGAATAAGAGAAAGGTTCTGCCTATAGGCGAAAACCCCGAATAGGTGCATATCAGGGAAGAGATCCCGCCATTACCTGTTACCACGATCGAGCTGGCATATACCGCTGAGAGCCGGGCGTTCTACCGAGAGGCCTTCCTGCAGATTATCACGTTAGCGGGTCTTAAGGTCCCATAACCTAGGGAGCCCTCGATGACGCAACCACGCGGATGCTCATCTTCCAGGCACTCCATGACCACTATAAAAAGGCCACTCGCAACCTCTCCCTATGCGAAACAAGCGCGTCGTCAACATTGAGCAGAGGCTGCGTTATCGTGCTCTCCACGTGGCCAGATACATTGACTATTCAGTCGAAGTCTGAACGGCTCGCGAGTTCAGCGCCCTTGATACCCGACTATCGGAAAGGGAACAAGACGTGACCAGGCCAAAGAGACTCTCCCTGTGTGTCTCTTTGGCCGGGAGGTACTGGAAAATTACCGAACATGGTACTTGAAGCTTCAAGGGAGGATACCCGATCTGAAAGTGGGTGAAAATCATACCAAGACCTGCGCCATAACACGCGCTCGAATTCGTGGGCAGCCCTAGAGCCATGGTTTAGTTTCGAGCAGGCCGTAATGGCTGGAGTCGGGCCTGATTCCTGAGCCACGACGCAACACGATTCGACAAGAACCCATAGTAAAGACTTCGAATCTCAAATAGGTCGAGGCTCAGTTCTCGCTTGACGCGGAGTCTCAGAGCAGCGCGGGAGAGGCGACCACGTCTGACCGCAACAGCCCAGCCCAGAACGCCGCCAGTACCGCAGCCTTCAATCTCGAAAATTATAAGGAGGTATCCAGGAGATATCCCCTTCGACCTGAACAACCCGTCCCTTGAGAGCAGCGATGCGTCGTCCGTGGAGGATGAGTCCAGCGTCCAGACGGATAGGGTCTCCGACGGCGCCGACATCTATTGAAAACAGCAACAGATGCATCTTCTCTGTATCATCTCTTCAGTACTATCCGCACCTCGAGAGGCGTGAAAGGAAAGGACTGAGGCTATGAAAGCCTTCAATATCATAGAGAGATTGGCAAGCTGGGAGACTGCCTCATACTGATCGTGATCTACGATTTTACCAGTCAGACGGCGAGTCTCCGCCAAAAGCCTCCGGCGGTTAGCAAGCGAAGCGAGCTTCGGCAACGACTGAAGTCGCTTGACCCAAAGCAGTCAGACCGGCTAAACAGTCGTCCTAACCTCCTATACCACTAGGTCGCGACGCACCTCCGCAGTGATATCGTCTGTACCATCATCCTAGTTAAGGACACGTCCGGTCTAAAGCGCCGCTACTGCCACAAATATGCATCTCACATACATCCACACATTCGCGCGAGTTATAGCTCACGAGGGCCATGCTATTAAGATGATCTCCAGCAAAGTCCAACAATCTTTGGCCTTGTTAGAGTGATTTCATTCCTGGGTGTCTGCGATGACCCTGACTGTGAATGTGTTATCGATCTATCTGGATTTTGGACGCGCTTCGTCCGCCTCACACTCCGTATCTCGCTTCACACATCCAGGCTGAGCCACTACCATCTTCGAAGAAGAGGAAAAGAAGACCGTGGAGGAAGCTCATATAGAGTGTTACGAGCATCATAATCGGCTCCGTAGCTAGTAAAGCTTCATCCGGACGTTAGCTTCAGGAGATTCACCACGCCTTGGAGAGCCACAAAACATACCCCAAGGGCGGGTGAGATAGTTCTCGGCAAAAGACTTGAATGTTGTCTGTCCTCTTCCATTTTACTGCGCAATGCCCAGTTCTTCGTCTCAAACCGCAACCTCGCTGCCTTTTGTGTTAGCAGGACCGGCCCGTACGTCTGGGGCAGCGTGATAAAAGCGAAGACGGAGAAAGCGTAGGCTGCAATCAGCGTCACCCACATAGTCAATCTCCAGCCTAAGTGGCTACTAGTAATAAAGTCTCCGATTATAGGGCCGATAATTGGTCCAATGAAGGCTGTGGCCACAAATAGGTCCAGCGATATGCCACGGCTCACGGTCGAACTCCACACGTCTGTCAGCGCACCTCCTGTGACAGCCATTGAAGACGCTCCAAATCCACCGCTGAGAAGCCGACAAACTAGGATAGTGTAGAAATTCTGGGCGACCGCTATGGGGATGCAGAATGTCGCGAAGAGAACCACCTCGCTAAGAATAGGCCATCGTCGACCATACTTTTCCGAAAGTGGGCCAAATATTAACGGACCGCAAACGAAGCCCTATCTTTGCATTCGGACAAACACTTTCAGTTATGGCTTAGGGGAGGGGAGGTAGAAGAGACTTGTTGTCATACTAGCAAGAACATGGTAGTTGTCGCCAGGACGGCCAATATCGAATTCCTCTTCGAGCGAGCGCAGCGTTCCACTCATGACACTACTTCCGATATTGACAACCAGAGGCAGCAGCACCAATACTGCGCTCACGAAGCATTTGTATCGAGGATTCCAATTATGCGGATTTGCGGGGTGGTAGTGTCCATCCCACTCTACCAGCGAGTCATGCTCTCCAGACTTTGGGCCTTTTTCCACATCCGGCCCCAGTGACGAGCCAATGTCAATATTTTCGCTAGAGGAACTTGCCATGGCACCAGTTACTTTGGAAATTTAATGTCAGGCCAAAGTATGAGCCGCAGGATTGGCAACGTGCCGTGTTTATATATCTGTGATCCAGATGGAAAGGAGCTCGGCTGCCGCCCCCGAGAGTAATGATGTAGAGATCATTCCTCCGATACATAAGGGATGCAAAGGAAGCTGGATGATAAATCAGAGATTAAGCTGTTATTAAAACTATCAGGCATTTACCCGAAATAGGTCCACTAACGGTACTCGGCACAAACACGCCGGAATATTCTCTCATTCTATGAAAGCCTGTCGTGCCGATGAACGCCTGAAGAAGGAGCGCCATCTACATAGCAAGTAGCTCTCCCAGTACCGGACTCGCCGTCAGCCAATACGCATCTTCGATATACGTTCGACTTAGGGAGAAAGGTTTTCCCATCACGTTTGGAATCCATCTGCCAACAAGCCGGCTAGCGTCAACATTGCCCTCCCCGATCCGTTCTCTCAAAAAGTTCCTATACGAAGGGACTCCATGCCTGAGGTGCGCCGAGTGGAAGGGTACATCAATCCCCTGCAAGGGAATCATGGCCGTACTGCGTTTGAGGGTGATAGGGGTGGGAAGTTGCTGCGCTTCGGAGACAAAGCGGTGGACGAAAGATAGAACGTCCTTTCGGTCATGCTCGGTTTCATCAGTGACGATAGCACGGGCAATTTCTTCGCTGTCTGGAGCCCGGGAAATGTAGTCGAGAGTGGTAGCTAATGTGTGGAGGTTCTCCAGCTGTGCAGAGCCCAACACGTATCAATTGATGCGATCTGAATACGAACAGGTGAATTTACTTACCGTGCCTGCGCACACATACTGCTCGCCTTCGACATTGAAGTTAACAATCTCCAGCAGAGCATTGGTCGAGGTAGCAATGGCCTCCACAACCCGCTTTAGGGCGGTTTCACCGAAAACTTGAGAGGCAGTTAGTTAGGAGGTCGCGCAACGGTCTTTCGAAGCGGAAAACGGATGCCACTTACATTTGCTAACTCGCGATGGGTTTACCGCAGCCATGGAAAAATTGGTTCGACCCTCGTGGTCTCGCTCAATGGCCAACTGCATCGCTAGTCCGCGATAGAAGACAACGCTGAGGAGATCTTCGAACGGCATAAACTCAGCAAATGCAGCCAGCGCGCCATACTCGCCCAGAGAGTGGCCGGCGAAGCACGCTCCCTCCGGAACAACACCGCGTGCCTTCAAGTCCGCCATTGCAGCCCTCTCCAGTAAGACAATTGTAGGCTGTGCAAATTGAGTGGAGAAGAGTAACCCCCGGGGATCAGAGAATGTGTATGATGTGCTGTCTTCGGTCAGGTCCTTGATGATCGGCTCCATCACTATAGATCCGTCCGGACGGTGCGAGTCGATAGTCATGGCCATATAATTCTGCTTGACTTGTCGACCACGCTGGCCTCGAAAGCGAATTGTCAATGATTTGGGGTTCTGCTTTACGAGTTCCAGGACGGACCACCCTATAAATATGGTTGCCGCTTAGTAGGAAGATCAGACGGGGGTAGATGTTTCCGTGCTTACCGTATCTTTCCACGAAAAATTTATCAGCGTCATCCCAAATCTTTCTTGCCTCTGGACTAGACTGGTACGACTTCATCCCCATCCCGACGGATTGGCTACCTTGTCCGGTAAAAACGTATGCAGTGGGAGCCTGATTCACTTCGGCCTCTGCACGGAGAACGACTTCCTGTGTGCTAGAGTTGATAGCCGCCACTCGGAGCAGTTGTCGTCCTTGGACCATTCCAATAAAGTCGACCTCTATGTCCAGTTTGTCACCAGGCAGGACCATCCCTTCAAAAGAGCACGACCATCGTCGAAAACGGCCAGGGTCGCCGTCTACGACGCACTGTTGGACAGCAGACCGTACTGCGGCAGACGTGTACATGCCGTGGGTGATGGTGCCCGGCAATTCCGCATACTGGGCAAACGTCTCGGAGATGTGGATTGGATTGAAGTCTCGAGAAAAGAGGCTATATGCCTTGTTCGATCTTGGAATCTCGACGACCTCCGGGAGTTGTTTGAATTGCGAAGACACATTAAACAACTTCCGTTGGTCCGCTGTTCTCCCCTTGCGCTGCAAGAAATCTGAGACTGGATTGGCTTTGCAGCCTCGTGCTTCAAAGGAAACATGCCCAATAGGCATAAGGTCCCCGCGCCAGGACCGAGCAAAGACAGGACCTTCCGTCCTGAGGCATTCCATTTTGTCTTTGCTCTCCCATGTGACTGCTGTCTCAAGTTTGAATGTGACGGTCTTGCCAACCAATTCGATTTCGTGGTCATTCAGATGAAACCATTCCCGTGATCGTAAAAGGTCTTCATCAACCGGGGATGAGAGCGTCAAATCTGTTTCTGGCTCCACAATTCTCTCAAAACACGTACTGAAGTCAGTATACGTCCCTCGCATCAGAAATGACGACGTAATTGAGGCAATATCTGTCTCATCTCTCCGTATTGTTGCCTTTACTACAACCGACTTTCCTGCCTCTTCGATGCCGATACTCTGAATCCGAGAGCTAGAGTGCAGAACATCCCCCAATCGAAACTCGTCCGTCGTGCAATACTCGATAGAGTTTGATCTGTGAACCAGTTGTAGTAAATCTCCATCCACACTGGCGAGCAGGAGTGGCTTTACTAGCACTTCCCAGGCGATGACAACGGCGGCATCCATGGGTATGGAGTCATTCCCCGTACGCGCTGCTGAAAGATTCAAAATTTCATGCAGTTTTCCAAAAATCTCTCGAGTGAGAGTGATTGGGGAACCCGTAAACGTTGTGTGCGGATCGGTGGTGGGATCTATCTCATAACCAAGCCAGAGATTGCTGTAGAAGGACTTGATTCGCGCATTCCGCTGCTCGGTAAGCTCCACAACGGACGATGTCAGACCGTTCGCAATGATCGTATACTGGAGAGTCAGAACAGCTGGGGCGGCGGCAAAGTGAGGTGGTTGGTTAAGATCCACCGCGACGATGCCATTGTCGAGCATCTGCATGTTCACAATTTGGTGGCCATTTGCGGAATCGGATAGAACGACTCGCTGTGAGCTGTGATCGATACTCACTGTCTGTCCCTCTTGGACGTTAAAGACTTGTTGAAGTGGGTTCTTCTTGCGTTTTCCATCTTGAATAATATATGTCTCACTTAGCAAAGTCCGTAACCACCAAAATGAGCCGGAGTCCAGCACAGACAGCCAGTTTACCGTGTCTTCGGGCTGGAAATGAAACGTGTGGGTGCAGACTGTGTTCTCATCGCAATGTCCCCCGGGCACCTGTCCCACCAGAGAGGTTGTGTGCGCGTTATCAGCATGAGGCACAAGACTCATATTTCCCTTGTAGAAATTGCGCAATATAGAATCCACATGGTACTGAGAAATGCGATCAAGAATGTGTTTGGCCTCTTCGTCCTTCTTCACTGAGTGCTGGACTGCCACTGGTCCCTGCAGAATGCAAACGCGTCCCGCATCTTGATCTATGACGGCGTCAAGGTCCTCCGACTGCCACAGGGAATCCTTCTTGAACCAATACCCGAAGTCTTCGTCCAGAGTGGGGATAAAATTGACTGGCTTCTGGCCACGTCTTTTGCATCTCTGTATGAAGAACCTGGCGTCGTCCGGGTGCAGCTTCTGCGTGTCACACCGAGGGCACTGTGTGGTGAAAGTCTGAAGGAACGTGTCTGGTTCCTCAAAAGCCTCAAGACTCAATGGGAATTGAGAAGATGTCCTCTGCAGTGTGCGCGAAGCAAAATCGTATACAATATGCATGTAAGAGCTGTGGATCCAGCGTTTCTGATGGGAGACGTACATTAACTGGATCATTCTTTTCAGTACTCCCGTGTACGTCATATAGACGAGATCAACCGGACTCCCCGTGGAGTCAACACCAAACCAGGGTTTGGCATAGTCGTTGTTCAGCCTTGAGATTATGTAGTCCTTTTTCTTGCTCAGCTCTTCTGCAATCTTGGAGCGTGGTAAACTGAATATAGTTCGGTCCATTTCGGCCCAGAGAAGGACACCACGGTTGGCGATCTTGTGGATGGGCTGTCCCATCTCAGATTTGACAGTGATAACGCCCCCAGCAATACCTGAGTAAGAGCGCTCCCATTCTTGATCCCGAACCCCGGGGGCACTATAGATGAGCTGCTTTGCTTGAGGACTTGTATGGGCCTCGGAGCAGACCATCATCCGGCTTCCAAGCAAAACACCATCAAACGGCATTGCCGGATAGCCTAGGGGCTGTGACCACGCTCCTGATAGATAGGGATACGTGTCCTCACCACCCCCGAAGCCACTACCGGCAACGAGTATGACATTTCGCCTCTTACGGATGTCGTGGTACGTGGTGAAAATGGGCGCATGGAAATCCTCAAAAGAATGGTGGCCACCACCTCTACCACCGGTCCACTGTAGAACAATGGGGAAATGTGGCCGATCATCTGCGATTTCCAAAACGCGAATTATAGCGTCGATAGAGCCCGGTTTGAAGGAGATATACTTCAATCCAATGTCGTCAATATATCCTCGAGCAACCTCAGCAGAAGGAACACCAGCCCCGATGGTGACCCCATCAATCGGTATCCCACGTTGTATCAACTTGGTTACTAAGCGTATCTGCCATGCGATTGCCTCAGGGTTGATATATATCAGGTTAACTGCTAGACCCCTTCCTGGAGGAGCCTTTAATGCCAGTGTCCGGATGGCACGGTCCATTTCACCTTCATTGCGGTAGCCGCCACCAGCCAGCTCGGCGTAATACCCGGCGTCCATGATGGCGGCCACAAAATCCCAGTGGACTGTTGTCGGTGTCATTCCAGCTGTGATAACTGGTGGGACTTGGAGGAGGCGACTCAACTTCGTGTCGGCGACCAGCTCCCCATGAAGAGTCTTTACTAAACGTGGCGCGTAGGCTTCTCCCCAAGGAAGCTCCCGTGGGGGCAGCGTCGAAGAGAAGAGCTCTGATCTTGACCCTATGCCTTGACCGGGCACATCAGTTTGGTTTCCTGAGATGATGCGCTGGCCGTATCCCTCGCGGTTGCGTTTCACCAGCTCAGGAAGGCGCCCGAGGCCGAAAACGACGAAGTGAGTGGGGTTTCCGTTGGAAAGAATTGCAGGGAAATCAACCGACTCAGTAGTGATTGCATCAGTGAGGACGCCTGGCAGGTCAGAATGATCCAGAGCCCAGATATTTTGCCCAGTAGCAGTGTGCAACAACGGGATTTGCACTTGGTCAACATTGAAGCTCTTCCCCTGTAATCGAGCTTTTGCTTTTATAGCCGCCCGACTGAGATATCGAGAATGAAATGGAGCGCTTATCGGAAGAAACTGGTGATCAATGACTGGCCTTCGCTGGCTGTACGCGATCCGAGCTTGGTCCATGTCGGCGGGGGCCGCTATTTCTCGAAGATACCGATTGAGGCCGCACAGGGACGCTGGTGGACCAGCGACGACGTAATTCGACCTGCAGTTGGACAACGCCAGATGCACCTGGCGGTCGAGGGGCAGGTGTATGTTGCAGTCGTGTAGAATCTGGTTGACCTGGATCCGTTCGATCCCTCGAATGGAGAGCATCGGTGATGGACGGCCTTCGTCATGTGCAAGGGAGTCTTGTATGGTATCGGCAGGCACATAGCAGTTGGATAATCCATGGTGACTCTCGAATCCAATCCAGAACAACATCTCAACCGCAAAACGTGCATTTTCATAGAATGAGTCCCATGATCCTGAGCAGGCGACTACAGCTGCTATCACGATCCCTTGAGAGTGCCCGGAGACAGCGTAGATAGTCGAAGCCACTTCGCCTGGACTTTTACCCAGCATTTGGCATATGACACAGTAGTGGGCGAGATCGAGGATGCCCAGGATTGGGAGGCTAACGGCAGCAGAGCCGAGAAATGCCTCGTCATGGATCTCCTCACTGGTGGCCAACCACCTTTTGAGGTTTATGATTCGCCCCTCAAAGAAGTGCGCTGTATCAGCCGATTTGCAAAGTGACTCCAAAGGCTGGTCGATTTCGTCTATTAGCCGTTTCAAGAGACCGTTGTAAGTTGTATTCAAGCTTCTCAGCTCTCTGACACACATGGCATTTGCAAGACCCTGACCTCCAAAGATCCAGATGACCTTCGATGTCCCTATGCGAGCAGATTCTATCAAGGCGCTCCTGCATTTGCTCGTCTTTCGAGAAAGGTGTTCCCTCGCTTGAAAATAACCTTTCAGGCATCGCTCTTTGGTTTCCGCCGGTACTGACTCTCCAGAGAGGATGCTGTGGATGTTGGTGTTCTGCAAAAACTGCTCCTCAAAGGCTCTCAGAAAGACGCGTACCGCCGTAACCGCTGCCTCACTCTGAACCAGGTGTCGCAAAAATTCCAGAGCTAAGACTAATGCCGAAGCTGGACGATGATGGCCCTTCCCCGAAGGGCCCTCCGTGCTCGGTGATAGAGTGTCCAAGAAAGAAGGCTGGTAAACGTTCAATACCGAGATGTCGCTCAATTCCATTGGGATTTCGAAGACAATGTCCTCGTGATCCAAACGAAATTTCCCAGGGCGGGAATCTGAAAACGAGGATGCATGCGACATTGCAGCAATATCTGATAAGATAGTCACTATTCGTTGAGCATGTGTATCGAGGTTGGTAAATGTAAGTCATCCGGAGTATGAATCGCGTTGGTCGGGGGAGCCGTATAAGACGATCCATTACCGACAGCTATCTCTATATCATTGGACTAATCGCGCAGATAGCACACATAACCACCGATCGACCGGTTCCGACGTAGTCCCGGGGTTGGTGGATTCTCGGTACTGCTGCTGCCGACCTGGATTTCGGCGGCCGTGCCCCGTGTGCGGCCCGAATGCCTCGACGGCGCCGGCAAAATCCTGCATACCAGCGAGAGCAGCACTGTTGGCGCATTGATTTGGTTGACAGGAGAAGCATGGTAGAAATACCGTTGTGTAAGTATAGAGTTGCATTGTCCATCCAGTACCGCACTGTTCCTTTACTTCTTTCCTGCCCCTGGCATTTCAGAAACACTATGGTGGCCATTCCCGTCGCAGACGACAATTCGAGCCATAAATATGATGAGGTAATCAGCCTCATTGTGGACTACGTCTATGACTATCGAGTCCAGGAGGAAAAGGCGTGGGTGCGCGCGAAGGCTGCTTTGATTGATGCGCTGGGAGCAGCAATCGAGAGCATTCACACCAGCGCCGAGTGTGCACGGCTTGTAGGCCCGGCTTTCCCAGTCGGGCCGAATGTATCTGGACTCTTCAGGTTACCTGGAACGTCGTACCAGCTAGACATCCTGAAGGGCGCATTTGATATGGGATCCATGATCCGTTACCTTGACCACAACGACGCATTCCCTGGTGCCGAATGGGGCCATCCATCAGGTCAGGATAAACGCGAACGCACAATTTTTCCCTTTCCCTGCAAGCTGACAGAACTTCGCAGATAATCTGGGAGCAATCTTAGCCACCGCGGATATTGCCAGCCAGGTAGCTTTCACAGAAGGTGACGGTGCTGGCATTATCACGATGGGTCAGGTCCTGGAGGCATTAGTGAAAGCCTATGAAATCCAAGGTTGTTTCCAGATCCGGAATGCTTTCAACAAGGTTGGTCTCGACCATGTTATTCTCGTGAAAGTTGCCGCAACGGCGGTTGTGTGCTGGTTGCTGCGACTGTCGCGTGAGCAAGCATCGAGCGCTGTCTCCCACGCGTGGATGGACGGCCACCCACTCCGGGTGTATCGACAGGCCCCAAATACTGGTCCTCGAAAGGGATGGGCTGCGGGCGACGCTTGTATGCGGGCTGTTCATCTCGCTCTGCTAGCAAAAGCCGGCCAGCCCGGGGCCACTACAGTCCTCACAGAGCCTCGGTGGGGGTTCTATCATGTCCTATTCAACGGGAACAAGTTCGAACTGCCGCGACCTTTTGGGACGTGGGTGATTGAGACCGTCCTCTTCAAGGTGAACACGGCCGAAGGACACGGTATGACGGCGATCGAGGCCGCGCTAGACATCGGCAAGACGATGCGTGAGCGTGGTTTAGACCCTGCCGGAGATATCGAAGCCATTCACATTCGAACTCAAGAACCTGGCATGATCATTATCAATAAGCAAGGCCCGCTCCACAACGCCGCTGATCGCGATCATTGCTTGCGCTACATGGTTGCCGTAGTTCTTCTCAAGGGTAGCCAGATCCAGACGGCCGACTATCAAGACGACAGCCCCTGGGCTACGGACCCTCGAGTGGAGGCCCTGCGCCAGAAGATCACAATGACCGAAGACCCCAGTTTCACACAGGATTACCACGATCCTAACGTACGCAGTGTTTCCAACGCCATCAGCGTCCAGCTCACTAATGGAACTGCCCTCGATGAGGTTACTTGCCACTACCCTCTGGGTCATTTTCGTCGAGAGGAGACTCTGGACCGGGTGTATCTGAAGGCAGTGAAGAACCTGGAGCTCCGGCTGTCACAGGCGCGGGTGGAGGAGATAATGACCGTACTAGCATCACCAGAATTCGGGTCGCTTCCTGCATGTCAATTCATCCAGATGTTCCGTGCGTAAGAGCAACACTGATGGGAATTTGAATTATATTTTCTTGGGTTTAGGGGTAGTGTCGAATGGTTATAGTGGGGACTTGGGTCATAGTTTTGCGCATAGGTAGTTGCTGAGCAACTTCCTGGCCCTGAAACTCATCAACGACTATTATTACCAAGCGCAACTACAGATAGAGCAAGTAATATACACGTCAGCCTGAAGAATACCAGGTCGCCTTCAGAATGCCTACTTGAACGCCTAGAAGGTAATACGATGCATCGGTATTTCATTGCAGCTTGTGATTGACAATACATTACGAATAAACCGTATATTCCGAGAGTCAGATCTACAAAGTAAAACCTCCCAAACTGGCAATGTATGTGGAACACAGGCAAAAAAATGAAAACAAGAATTGAGTTGTGGCAGCTTCAAGTAAAGAAGGTGTCGGATCAGGCTGAGATCGTAATGGCTAATATTCCTAGGAGGCGAATAAGAGAGAGCGCTGGGTCAAGCGGAACCAATCTTGAATGCAAAGGTTTATTGATTGAAGAAAGAACGAATATCATGAGGCAGGTTGAAATGCCCCATGGATGTGCCTGGGACACGGTGTTACGATAGCCGTCATGCCCAGGATACCAATTACTATACACGGTTGGATCGCCTCATGTCTCGACAGAAGGTTAATGATTCATAGCTGATTCTAAAACCTGCCCACCACAAAAAGCATGCAGAATGCCATCAAAATCGACCTGATCAGACGGTACAATACTTGACCCAAACTCACCCGGCGCAAAAAAAGGACTGAGCTTGTCAAACAGACCTGGGTCATCAGAGGACTTACCAAGGACACCGTTTGGAGGCCCTGATTCTTTGTCTGTGCCGACTGGTAGAAACCCAGGGAAGTCCCAGAAGATATCTCGCGTCCCATGCTGATGGGATGCTGAACTCACCGAAGAGTCACCGGTCATACCCGGTCCCGTTTGAGGGCTGTGGATATTATCTGTGAGATGTCCTGCAGAAGAAGTGGGTAAAGACACTGATGGAGTACGCCGGCACTGCCTCAAGTCGTGTAAACTCATCGCCACCCGACTACAGATCCCTGCCACCAGGTATATTTTGGTAGAGTAAGATGCAGGTGATGATTTGACAGCCAAGCATTCGGCCTTTTCGGCGAAAAAGGAGAGATACTCGACATCGAGAGAGTGGTCCACCATGGGATTCTCAACGACATGGATATAGATTTCCACAAAGGATATCATTGAATAGCTGAGACAGACCCTAGCGATCAGGTTAGAAATTGATGCCGTGTGGGAAGGGAGAAAACTTGGAATTAGGTTACAGTACATGTCGAAAATGAAGAAGCCAGCGATTCCATCACCAGGCTGATAGCTCTCGCAGAGCTCTTTAAACTGTCGAAGACCGGTTCGGGCAAGTTCAAGGCGTGCTGTTTGGCTCTGCGGGCCCTCCCTCCGACGGTGGATCCGTACCCAAAAAGTAGTCATTGCATACTCCAATTCAAGCGCGCAAAATTTTTGGATTGGAGTAGCTGGACCCTTGGGTGAAAGGACATGCTGGTACTGGGAGGCCCACCGGTCGAGAAGTCGTCCGATACGGCGAGCGCGTTCGTTGACAGAACTGTGTCCAATGTGTTGTGTCTCTGCAGAATATAGACCCCGATAGAGGTCCTCTTGGATATGCGCCAGACGAGCCCTGGCAGTGAAATGATCCCCCTGGGTGGTACCAGAATCCGACATGGGAATAGGAAATTGTATCCCGCAGTCGTATGATGGTAGCAGGCAAGGTTTTCCAGCAAGCATGGATGCGTGTTTCTATTCAAGCTTCGTTAGGAGGTTGCCAAAAGCCAGGGAAGAGACATAACGGAAGAGGAAGACGCTAGGGTCCACTGACATCCACTATGAATAACGACCAGAAGAGATCCTGTCGCTCCCTCTCATTCGGTCCATCTGTTCTCTGATGGAGTCCGATGGCTTTAGAGAGTTGACATGCCTGAGCAAAGACTGATTCAAACATGGGAAATCGAAAATATTTCAGGGCTGTTAAAGCCTAATGTTACTGTCAGCCATAACCCTCCAAATGAGTGATACTGCGTTACCTACCAGACTTAAGAGAGCTTGCACATTAGCCAGGCGTGGCTGGAGAAGCTTCTCAAAGCAGTAGTAGCATCTCCTGGCATTGGTGAGGAGGTTGGTAATCAGACTATCCTCTATAGTACTGCGAGTTATAAGACCAGACTTTTTTGACGCACTCAATTTGGAGGACAGCGTTTGCAAGAGAATATAGTTAAAAGATGTGATCCATGCAGGGTCTGGTGGATCAATGTCTGACTCGTATTGTTTTTCCATGGCAGCCATGACGCTGGTACGGTCAAAGATGGGTAGAAGGGGACTTATTTCCGTGAAATAGGTGTCGGCAAATACTTCAAGCAAGGCACGAGGAGGGAGAGAAGGAGGGTTGTCAATGTGGTCAGGGTCCTGTAGCATGGTGCTGTCCTGAGAGAGTCTTTCGAATAAGGCGTCTGCCTCCGTCAGTCGTAATCGAAGCGTTGAAAGGCAAGCATTCATCCTCTCCAGGGAGTCTCCAGTAGGTTGGCTGGTATCTGCTTCATAGGTTGATAACGATGATGCCAAGTGCCGACAAGCAGATTGGGTTTCGGCATAGAGGGAGAACATAGAACTGAAACCGTAGAATCGTTCATAGCCGTGTTCTCCGACAAAACGATAATACCCGCCGTCTGCAAATGGCGCGGGCTCCTGTAGCCAGTCGTTGTCTAGGTCCATGTCGAGGGTAGGTAAGCCACTATCACCGCTGGCGGTGTCGCCACTTCTGCTGGAGGTTTCTATAGCCGAGAGATATCGGGAAAGAGTGTGCTCCATTTTTTCCAACCGGGTTCCGAGAAGCTCAACATCACTAATTCTAGACCAGTTGTGAGTGAGTTGGCGACAGGGAGAGGGTAAGGATAAGGAGCTACAATTTCTTGGTATGATTGACACGTTTGCCTTTGTTGGAAAATCCACAGGGCAAGTTCGACTTTCGGCAACTTGAGCACTTCGGATATTCCTTATTGCATTTCACCTTCCGTATTCTGCATTCATCACACGCTGGTTCAGTGGACGAGCTACCGCTTGCCGTGGACAGACCTGCACGGGATCGCTGCATTGGAGATGACGGAAGGCTCATAGAGGTAGATGGAGCCTAGTGGAATTCTCTTCTTGTTCTGTTTCGTGGACAATAAGTGTTAAGGAGTTTGGATGGCACCCTTGTGAAGGCAGAATTTAACAACCGGAGACTGGATTCAATGCAACGGATTAGAGTTCCTTCTTAACAAGCCCGATAAGAATGCTTAGTGAGAGAAGCACTTTGTGGGCCCAGAATGGCGGTTTATTGCGCACGTTAAACTCCAGAAGAGGCAATCATATTATAAATGGGCGGGTCACATTAAGCATGGATACCGATCCTGTCGGTATACTAGCAGAGGATTCGGAGGTTGACGGCAGGACGTGTCAGAATAACGATTGCCTTTCCAGCTGTCATTGGACACGGCGGCAATGAAGGGCTGATTGCAACCTGCAGAACAGGAATTGTTCCGGTTCCCTGGAGCGAAACGCCGATTATCTTCAGTGACTGGCATGCATGTGGCAGTCTTTCCACAAACAGATATATAGGTATGATTGATGAGAGCTCCTAAGAACGCTGGGGTGATCTGAATGGTTCTGTGTCTAGATGTAGGTATGTACTTCCTCTGGACAGATTCCGCGTATAGCCTCACTGCTCTTGGAGATGTCTTGGAAACCAGGCAACACAGGAAAGGCGGATGCCCGTCTGTGGATCTATTGACCGACGCTATGGATATTGCTCCTTCGCAATTATCAGCCGAGTGCCGATTAGTGGAGCATTAAGGACAAAGATCGAGATCATGAGGGAGAGTTGGTCGCAGCAGGATAGCCCAACCAAGTCATTCCGAATTATCCGTACTATTACTTCGTATTCGGTGTGTGTTGAGTGGCGGCTATTTGTGGTGCCTTGAAACGTCAATGCAAGACCTGCTTCGGCTGCAGAAGAAGATAAGCCTGTGGTGCTTACGGGAGCGAGTCGATATCGAATAGTGCTTCCTTTCAGCGTCGTTGCATGCTCCACGCCAGCGCACGACCTCCGCTTCGTATTTGAGATGGCTTGAGTGGCTGTAAATCCGGACCCCTGACATGCTAATGCAAGACAGATGTGCTTGATCTGCACAAGACGGGCCGGAACACTTGAACACGAGGAATTAGTCTTCTTCAAGTGGATGACCTGTTGCATTGGGCGATCGCTTGGGAGTAGCCTGCTTATGCCTGCCATATTCCAGAGCACGCCGTTGCTTTCGCCTGTCCGATGCCGCCTGTTTCTGTTGAGAGAAACTCCACGTGCAGTAATAATGGAACAATGGGAAGGTGGCACTCGCAATCCGTCCTGCGAATTGCTCATTTTCGCCTCCCTGACTCGGATCAGAGGCCGTCCTTACAACTACTTCAATGCACCAATGCTTATACGGAGGCGTTGCTCGTTGCTAGTATTCTCACTTTCGCCACTGCTTTCAAACTCCATGACTTCGTATCACTCATATTACAGAGTATTTCCTAGCCTAACCATGGTTGCATCTAGTTCATAGCTTGGTTTAATCTGCCAGTATAAACCTGAGCAGGGCGCCAGATCCGGGCGGGTGCCGCTAATGAGGAGTCAGTACGACGGTATGCGACGGAATGTGGGCCAGAAACGTACACATCGCCTCCTTCCAGTGTGCCATGAAACCCTGTGCTCGTGAGACCAGAGAAAGTGGTAGGATGAAGTCGCTGGGAAATCCCCTAATACAGTGCCAAGTGAGCCCTTTCGCCATCCGAGGTATACAGCGCAAAGTAAGAAGAGGAGTATCACTTACATTGCCTGGTAGACAAGAGCAGCAAAGAGGTCTGCGTTGGGACGCAACTTGCGCGAAGTAAAGTATTCGTCCTGTGATGCGACACGGTCCACCTCGAACGCAATCTGGAGAACCGGATTCTGCGAAATCTCCTCCGACAGCTCGTCCAGGATCTGGCGAATGAAGACAAAGCGAGGATCCGTAACTCTGTAGATGCGATGGCCGTATCCATAGAGACGCTCCTTGCCCGCCTTGACCCGCTCGATTTTAGCCGGTACATTTTCCAGGGACCCAATCTCCTCGAAACTCTTGTATGCAACCTCGATTGCACCACCATGAAGGGGACCATATAACGCGGATAGGGCCGAAATCATGCATGAGAACACGTCAGGCAGGGAAGACGCTGTCTGCAGGAAGGCGGCCGTTGAGCAGGTCATTTCGTGATCTGCGATAAGTACCCACAGTCGCTCAAACCGATCAACGTACTTAGGATTGGGCAGTCCGGTGTCGGTCTCGACGTGACCCATCATAAGGAGGAAATTTTCAATATAGGAGAGGCCCGCCTGAGGCGGAGTGAACCGACGCCCTGTGCGGTGACAGTACGCCGCCGCTGCCACCATTGGCAAGGTTGCCATCAACTTGATTATTTGCTCGTCCACCAGCGAAGGATTCCCGAGGTACAGATTCTTCGCCGCATGGGCGGGGATGCGGTCCATCTGAGTCGATTGAATAGCTGACAGACCAGCAATCATCATGCCAATGATGGACGAATTGGGTCTATATTAGGTGAGGTCAGCCACTGTAACCAAGAGGGGAGTCAACAGTCATGACATACGGAAAAGATTGGATGACAAGAAACACCGATTCATCGATAAGGGGAGCGTCTGACAGGCTGTCTTGGAGTTGTCGAGCTTGCTCTGGAGACGGCCATTCCCCCCAGATAAGCAGATGCGCAGTGTCGACGAATTGTTTGCGACCAACAATGTCCTCGATGGCATATCCACGGTATTGAATTGTGCCTTTGAGTCCGTCACTTGAGACCAGTCCATGGTTAGATGCTAGCCTATTGGTCGGGGTGGACTGGATACATACATATAAGTAATTTTACTTTCGCTGACAGCCGTGTTGGAGAACCCTGGGTCGAAGATGCGGATTCCTTGCTCGTTCTGATATTCCGGATGCTCGGGATCGTCTGGGGATTTTATCTGCTTGAATGCAGCAGCATTGACTGCATTCCGGGCAATGGGGATGGGATAGTATTTTCCGGTTCGACTGTCCACTATGTGCAGGACATCATCTTTCCCCCCGGGGCCAGACCCATTTTGGACAACGAAGCCATCGCCATTAATGGCTATAGTGCCATTCTTTACGGCTGTCATCTCCAAATCGTTGTAAGATGTACGGTGGTTGTAAACAGAGTCAGGCCAGGAGTGTAGACGATGAATCACTCGCTCAACTTCCACACGATGCAGTTTCCCTCGCCAAAAGAGAGAGCGGCCGCAGGATAAATTTAAGGTTCTCTATTGAACACGCTACACTAAACGCCATGCCAATGCCCCCTCGGCGAGCTCTCTCTGCACGGCTTGTTTGCGCCGGCGGGGATCGGGGGCCGGAGACCGGATGGTGGCAGATACACGGCCATCGGGCCGGCGACCATTGGATCGGAGCCAGACAGGATGAAAACCAGATCCGGACATCTCGGGCCATGTACTTCGGACAGAATCGGTGGGTTGCGCTTTTACTACCATAATTTTCAACTTCGGGCAGGTTCGGCCCATGCTACTCTCATATTCCTCAGTGCTAGATTCAGAAACTGATAAGCGGCGTGTATATGATAGCCAGAGGCCATGGACCATGGACCTCGCTGTGCCTCCAAAGATTCCTTCGCCAGGACAACGCGTACCTTGTCAGGTTAATCGACTCTGCGGACGGAGATTTCAAACAAAATGGGGCTAGATAAGCTAGACGAGCGCACTATAGCGCGAACAATGCTCATCGAGCTACTGGCGTGAGTACCACGATGACTATATGCAGTATCCAGCGCCTGACAATGAACTGGCAGTTACCAGTTTGCGTTTCCCGTAAAGTGGTGCGTATCAGTTGTCCATTGGTCTAAGCATGTGGGCTTACGGGTCACCAGGATCGAGACGCAACATGAATTCTTCACGCGCAATGATCCACTGCAGCAATACGTTGAGGTTGGCCCGGCCAAAGTCCTTTCGACGATGGGCAAGAAAACCGCAAACAAAGATAAATACAAGCTGCAGGACCAGCTCCGCCTTCTTCACCGCGAATTTCTCTCTTATTCAGATGACTATTCACGCATATGCTACGAGTATGAGGAATCAAGGTCCTCGCCGCCTATAGAGCCGTCTCAAGATACCTCAGCTGGCCCCGGTATCCCGGAGCCTCAGCCCGCTCCAAAGCTTGAGGTTATAGTTCAACAGCCATCACAAGCGGTACTCATCGAAGACGTGCCATTGAGAGCACAGGATGTGGTCGTAACCCTGGTGGGACGCAAATTGAAGCGGGGATTCGATAGCATTCCTGGGGAGAAATCACTTCGTGATATGGCCGGAGGTATATGCAATCTTTCACAGGCCACCTTCACAGATTTCTAATTATTCTGCGCTATAGGCAAGTCAACACTACAAAATGAAGTAGTGGGTGACCTGGTAGCTGAATTTGGTTCGGCCCCTGATGGCTGCGAGGATCTGCCCTTGGCGGCTGTCGGTGCCGCGCTGGAATCAAACTTCTCAGCCCGTCCTGGAAAAGTTACATCATCTTTGATCTCCAAGCTTATTTCCTCTAAGCTACCACCGGGTTGGGGCCAAACTGCTATTCGTGCCCATCTCGAAACACACTGGGGACTGGGACCAGATCGTCAGACGGCTCTGCTGTGTTTTGCCGTAACATCAGAACCGTCAGCCCGACTGGAAACTCCGCAACAGGCCAAAGACTACCTTGACGGTATTGTCGATCGCTACAGCAAGTATTGCGGTATCAAGCTCAGTCCTGGAGCTTCTCCGGCCGGTTCATCTGCAGCTCAAAGCTCAATGGTAGATCCAAAACAGATACAGAGTTTGAGAGATGAATATCAGCAATCATTTCGACAACTGCACCAGGCACTTAGCAGGACATTGGGATCACAGGATGATGTGATCCTGCAAAAAGTAGCCGAGACTGAACAGCTCTGGCGAGAGGCAGCGAGTCAATTGGAGACCTGGAAATCAGAATTCGACGACACGTTCCTATCAGGAATCACTCCCAAGTTTGATTCTCGCCGGGCAAGAGTGTACAACTCCTGGTGGAACTGGGCTCGAGTAGACATGGTGGCATGGACGCTACAGGCCTCCGCCCTCTACACCCAGGAAGAGATGGTTTTTATGGAAGATCCCATCCGAAAATTTTTGAACAGAATGGACACTAGCTGTTTGGAAATTGTCGAGTACAATACTATGGCGCAACTGAAAGGTTCACGCAAAAGATCGCGGACTGCCTTTTTGCAGCGATTCCTTGACAATTGCCGCGCGCCTTCTCATGACAAGCCACTTTTCCACTACCGACTACCTCCAATGAAGCCGCAGATCCGATTGACACCCAATGGGACTGTGGAATACTGGGAATCTGAGAGGTCGGTAGACGGCAAGCCGGATACTTACTGTGCTCTAATGAAACGGGGGAGCCAGCTCCAGCGACCTAGGGGGAGCAATGTGCCTTTCATCCATCTTCGACGTCAAAACGGTACTCAGTGGGTGTACGACGAGGCCATGACTTCCTCTCTATTTACGGCTTTGGGAGAGGCCACTTCACGTGGCCTTACTTTTGAAAAAACCACAGTTCTCGTCACCGGGGCCGGTCCACAATCTATTGGCGCTGAAATTGTCCGGGGACTGTTGACTGGAGGTGCCAGAGTCATCGTCACGACTAGCCGGTCTGATTATGACTTTTATCGTTCCCTCTATCGCGAGTATTGTGGCCGAGGCTCTGAGCTCATCGTCTTTCCATTTAATCAAGCTAGCAAACAAGACTGCGAAGATTTGGTAGCCCATCTATACGAGGACGCGTTGGGTCCCACTGAAGATATTGACTGCGTGATCCCCTTCGCAGCGATCCCGGAAAACGGGCGGCAGATTGATGGTCTGGACAGCGTGTCGGAAGTCGCCCACAGAGCCATGCTGGTCAATCTCCTGCGCTTACTTGGATACATCAAAGCCCAGAAGGAACAGCGCAGTTACGCGGCTAATCCGACTCATGTAATCCTCCCTCTCTCCCCAAATCATGGAACTTTTGGAGGTGACGGACTATACTCGGAATCAAAATTAGGCCTGGAGACTTTGTTCAATCGCTTCAAATCTGAAAGCTGGTCGGACTATCTCACCATCTGTGGTGCCGTCATTGGCTGGACCCGTGGCACTGGACTGATGAGTGCCAACAACATAATCGCAGAGACAATCGAGGCGCAAGATGTTGTGACATTCTCCTCGTCGGAGATGGCATTGAACATTCTCGCCCTTCTCACGCCCGAAATCATCCGTGAGTGCGAAAATGGACCCATATACGCAGATCTGCAAGGTGGAATGCAGAATATTGCGGATTTAAAGGAGCTGGCGTCAACGGCCCGCAAGAAAATCCAACATCAGGCGAAGAAGTTAAAGGCAATTGCACAGGAGAATGAGCTGCAGGAGGCGATTCTCTTCGGGCTACATCCCGAGGCGGAAAGCCCTCCTCCACAAAGGCCATTGTCAAACCTCGAGATCGGTCACCCCTCACTACCCGACTACGAGACTATGACTGCAGGAACCCAAGTGCCTGGGGACTTGATTGATCTGCGCCGGGCTATCGTCGTCGTCGGCTATTCTGAACTTGGGCCTTGGGGAAGCGCCAGAACCCGGTGGGAGATGGAAAGCTCCAGGCAGTTCACAATGGAAGGATACGTCGAAATGGCCTGGATCATGGGACTGGTAAAGCACTTCAGCGGCGATGTCAATGGGTCTCCATACGTGGGCTGGATCGACTCTGAATCTGGGAAGCAAGTTCACGAGGCGGATTTCGAGGAAAGGTATGGCGCCTACATCAGGAAGCATGCTGGATTACGCTTTGTGGAGCCGGAGCTCTTTGACGGATATGACCCTTCTAAGAAAGAATTCTTGCAAGAGGTGGTTCTCGAAGAAGACTTGCCCGTCTTCCAAGCGTCGGAATCTGCGGCCCATGCATTCAAGCTTAAGCATGGCGATAAGGTGACGGTCTCTCCATCATCCGAACACAGCAATGAGTTCGATATTCAATTTCGGTCTGGAGCCCGCCTACTCATTCCCAAGTCCCAGCCATTCGATCGCCTTGTGGCGGGACAGTTACCTACCGGTTGGGATCCTAAACACTACGGCATTCCCGACGACATCATTTCTCAGGTCGATCCCATTACCATTTACGTGCTCTGCTGTGTCTCGCAGGCCATGCTAAGTGCAGGCATAGAGGACCCATATGAACTATACCGGCACATCCACGTTTCTGAGCTGGCAAACTGCATTGGTACGGGAGCCGGCGGGCTGCTGGCCATGCGTGGGGTATATAAGGATCGCTACATGGAGCGTGATATCCAGGGCGACATACTTCAAGAGTCCTTTGCTAACGCAATGGATGCATGGGTCAACATGCTCCTATTGGGAGCGTCCGGACCAATTAAGTCACCGTCTGGGACGTGTGCTACAGCCATTGAGTCCCTCGACATTGCCTGCGAGGCCATTCAGTCCGGCAAAGCCAAGGTTGCCCTCGTGGGGGGCACCGATGACCTCCAAGAGGAAATGTCATACGAGTTTGCAAATATGAAGGCAACTGCCAACACTGTTGACGAGCTCAACCGCGGACGGACGCCTGGCGAAATATCGCGGCCCACATCCAGCTCTCGGGCCGGATTTGTAGAGTCAGCAGGCTGCGGTGTGCAAATCCTCATGAGTGCAGAACTCGCGCTCGAGATGGGGGTCCCAATCTACGGCATCGTTGCCTATTCGCAGATGTCGGGGGATCGAATTGGCCGGTCGGTGCCAGCACCAGGTAAAGGCGTCCTGACCGCCGCAAGGGAATCTGCGTCGGCATCGATCTCACCATTGCTCGATGCAGGCTTCCGGCAACGTCAGTTCAACGAGTGGGCAGTCCACACACGACGGTGGAAAATCTTGCAATTGGAGCAAGCCACCCGCAATGGACAACTCGCTCCCAGTCAAATCGAGATCATTGAAAACGCTGCCGCCAGTCGAATACGCGAGGAACAAAACCTCTGGGGCCTAGGGCTCCGACAACAGAACAGCAATATCTCACCTATTCGTGCTGCATTGGCGGTTTGGAATTTGGACATTGATGACCTGGGTGTCGTCTCGTTCCACGGCACTTCTACCAAGGCAAATGACCTAAATGAGTCCGAGGTGATCAACACGATGATGAACCATATGGGGCGCTCCAAGGGCAACCCTCTCTGCGTTGTATGCCAGAAGCATCTGACTGGCCATCCTAAAGGTGCTGCCGGAGCCTGGATGCTTAATGGTGGCTTGCAAATTCTCCAGTCGGGTGTCATCCCTGGAAATCGAAATGCCGACAATGTCGACAGCAGCTTGAGACAGTTTGAGCATCTTGTATACCCGGCAGATTCCATCACCGTACCAGACGTGAAGGCCTTTATGTTGACCTCTTTTGGATTTGGCCAGAAGGGAGGGTTGGCTGTGATCGTCGCCCCTCGATACATCTTTGCCGCCATAGATCCGGTGAGATATGACGCCTACCGAGTGAAGGCAAGCTGCCGAGCAGAGTCAGCGAATCGACGATTTCTCGACGGCCTCTTTACCAACTCAGTGTTCCAGCCCAAGGAGACTTCTGCATGGGCAGCTGAGGATGAATCCCGCGTGTTCCTTGATCCTCTGGCTCGGGTTTCTCAGCGCAACGACCGATATGCTTTTGATCCGCAAAATCTCCATCCTTCCACTTCGGATACAGGCTCGGAGAGCAGCCCCAGCGGACGGACCGCTATTGATACGCCACCCTCGCCGGTCAGTGAGTTCTCTGTGGACGCGTGTCAGAAGTGGCTGGAGCATACTGTGTCTGCAGACGGCGCGACCTATGTAGGAGTCGACGTGGAATCCGTGCTCTCGGTAAACATCGACAACAACATCTTTCTGGAACGCAATTACACAAAAGCTGAGCAGCAATACTGCCACGCCGCAGCCGATCCCCAACAGTCATTTGCCGGTCGATGGGCAGCCAAGGAGGCAGTGTTCAAAAGTCTACAATTGCCCTCCCAAGGCCCCGGGGCGCCGATGAAGGAAATCGAAATTCTCAATTGCGAAGGCCTTCCCACTGTATATGTAAGTTATTCTGTTGGGTGCTGCTCCACCTCATGAATGCTGACTTGAGAGAAGCTCCACGGAAAGGCCAAAGAACTGGCGAAGGAGAAGGGCATCAATTCAGTGCAGGTGAGCATCAGCCACTCAGACGGAATGGCCATGGGGGTGGCCGTCGCCACATGTTCATTATAGGTGGATAGAGGATAGACAGAAAGAATGTACCTATGGAGCTATTTGCGTGTGATGAATATATTCCCTATCATTCCGTCTCCCTCCATATGTGTGTGCTTTGGGGGGGCGCGCTTCAATATAGATTACATTTGATTGCCAATCAGAACAAACGAAATCTTACGACAAATCGGCGTCATAATGCATTCCTAGTGTAGTTGTACTGTTCGGTAAGAATTTGCTTCGGTCTAATCTACTGATACACCGGTCCCTTCAGGCCCCATCTCACCCTCGCCACTCCACCGATACCCACAATCCACAACTCATCATAGTTAGGACCGACAAATTCCATGTTCACGGCGGTGAAATTGGTCTGTACCCGAACCAAAGGGGTCCCGTTCTCATCCAACACATCGACGCCGTGGCCAGCCGCAGTGAGGATCATGCCGTTCCGAGCAACTTTCAACCCGTCTGGGGCGTAGTCTAGGGCCAGGTAAATCGGTCTCTTGTTCGTCACGTACTTACCGTCTTCGCTCACGTCGAGGGCGTACAGGGTTCGCCTTCCTGTGCTGTTGTATTGAAGCCCAGGGACCGGTTGAACAGAGGGATCGATCACGGCGATGCCAGCGCCCGTGTCAGAGAGGTATAGACGGCGACCATCCGGGGAAAACGCGATGCCGTTGGGCTGGACAAGCGTATCCTCAACGATAGTGACCTGGCCCGTCTCTGGATTGAATCGATAGGTGGCGGTTCCCAGCTGGGGTGCGACGACGTCAGTGTGATCAGCCCAGGAATAAACTACGAGAAAAGTCAGTGCTAAGCCTGGATAGCCAAAGAAATGGGGTCGACTGCGCACAATTGTCGGTGAACCAGATATTGCCAGACGAGTCAATATCCATGTCATCACAGGTGTTGAAGTACCACCCAAAGTAGTTATTCACGAGGGGCTGTGAATGTCCTGTGACAGGATCCACCTGATAGATCCCCGGGACGAAATAATTGTTCTCCATGGAGCGATTGAGCCCTCCAGCGGAGAGGATAATGGATCCGTTGCGATACCGGGCTCCTGTTGGTGCGTAGATTGGGGGATGCAAAACTTTCTGATAGAGCGTGGGAGGCTCTTGCTTCAAGTCCACGACGAACTGTGGGAGAAATCCGGTCTCTAGCTGGGAAAAGAACAATTCATGGGTTTTCGGCACATACACCGGAGCCTCGTGTGGTGCATCCGGGATGGTGAACATGTAGTCCAACTCTGGTGTTTGGCCCAAGATCTCAAGTGCTTTATCCTCGTCCCAGATAAGGAACTTAGCATTTTCCACATTGGAAAAGGAAGGATCGTCCACAATGAGCGTAGAGGCGTATGTATCGGCATTTCCAATCGAATTGTGGACTTCTCGATAGAATCCAGGCTGGAGAAATGAGCCGTATCGATAAATGCAGGTCACCTCAGGGAAGGAATAGTCTCCACACGGAGCGGCGACTTGCTGCCGCCCTTCCGACGCAGTTGGAAACAAAGACAGCAAGATTGGTTGTATCGGTAACATTTTGGCAGAGCTGGAGCTCAAAGATTTCACTCTTCTTGACGGCCGAGGGGTCTATATCTATCTACTGGACGGGGACTTGACTCGATGTCGGGGGTAAGCGTATGTGGATGACGGACTAAATAGGCTTGTAAAACGCCGATGAGTCCGGCAGGCCCTGGCCTTGGTCACTCGGACCGTTGCCCCAGCAGGCCGTAACGCGGAGTTCACACGAAGTCGACATCCTACTGCGGTCGACAGGACCTTTCGGCGGCCGGCCACCGAGAATGGTACGATAAACCAAAACTAGACTATAGTCGATGCCCAAACTACAGACATCATGTCCGGCGCTACGAGAAAAGGGAATATAGTGCAGCAGGAAATTTGATTCAAAGCAGAACGAAAGTGACCACGACAGCCTATCACTGGAGTGGATTAGGCACAGGGACATTGAGGACGTCAATAAAGCTCTCGACGTCCGTGAGCATCTCCATGCCCAAAACGGCGGCCTCGATCTGCCGCTGTTGTTCGGGGGAAATCAGGCTGGCCGTCATGCGTCGAAATTTCTCCAGGATCTCGGCGTTCGTGATGGGCTGGTCTACCCCTTTCGGTTGTAGCAGCGTGTGTTCCAGTCGGGTGCCGTCCTGGAGCGTAATCGTGATGGTGGCGCCACATCCCATATTAGGTTTATCAAGCTCGGGTGTATGGGTGCAACGCGTCTTGTTGACGAGGTTCCACACGTCGTCGCGGTCTAGCTTGGCGCTGGAAAATTGCTGCAACAATACTTGTCCATCCACGAGCTGAGAGGCGGCCACGAACGCGACGTTCATTTGGCCACCTGTTGCCGTCAACGGACGCTCCTCGGGAGCCCAGCCACAGTGGTGATAGACCGCGTCACTCAGCTGGATGTGGATATCATCGATGCGGGATAGATTGCTCAGGCCTTGCAGATGGTCAGAATATAGCGACTGCATCTGCGCGAGGCACTCGATGGTGCCATGGATGCCACCACAACAGGCATGCAGCTTCAGTCGAATCCACTCAGACGTATGCCAGAACTGCCCCAGATCTTTGACCACCTCCTCCGGTATGTAGGTAGGCATGTGCTTGGATCCGAGGCCGAACATGGCCAAAAATCCCCCGTAAGGCCGTTCGAACACCTTTTTAATGCCTTCGTATCCACCCCAAGCCAGCATGGTACCCAGGAGCCCGTTTCGCGCCGCTAGTCCGTGATGCATCCGCTTGACCTGGCCATCGTATTGGGCCGCCATCAATCCGCCAGCCTGTGTAGCAGCAATGCCAATGGCGTCTTCAATCTGTCCGGCGGACAGTCCCAGTAGTTTTGCAGAGCATGCAGCGGCAGCCGGTCCACCAAACACCGAGCCACTGTGCCACCCTTTCGCCAGCATCTCGGCGCCATGCAGCGCCATCCCCACCCGTGGACCAACCTCGAACCCGACGATGGTTGCCAGGAGGAGGTCGCTTCCGTTGACTATTTTGGGGGCAGTGGGATGGTATTTGGCGCTGACTGCAGCAGCGAACAACGGCGGGATGACGACCGCCTGCGAATGCAGTGGCGCGACGCTGTGGTAGTCATCCACTTCGCAGGCCTGAATCCAGGATCCGTTCAGAGTAGTAGCTGCGATCGCACCCAGGCGCTAGACAAAAGTAATCAGGTAGCCGTTCCTGGAAGAGACCGATTTGGAAGATGCTGCAAGATCTCACCTCCTCATATCCTACGACCACATGCCTTCCAGGGTCCTCAAACATGCACATAGCATCAAAGGCCTTTTCGGACCAAGGGACTCGCGCCCCAACCAAGGCACAACCTATTCCATCCAGAAATAGATACTTCGCACGTGTGCGCACTCTATCCGGGATATCTTCGAGAGTCAATGTGTCGATCCAATCACATAGCTGACTCGTGACGCTGGTCTGGGCATTGTACCCAGTTGCCTTTCCTTCCGTATCCATAGTTGATGTGATGCCCATTTTCCGGTTTGACGTTCCGACAGTCGAGTGTTTCGTGGGAGCCCTAAGTAGCCGATAAACGAAGGCAATATCACTTCTTCAGTCGCGATAAATTCAGCCCGGTGTATCTTATCAGCTCCTTCGCCTCCCGTGTACATCCGTACCTTGCCAGCTGACTGGGTAGTTAGGGTACGCTAAAGATGGCCGACGGCCTATTCGGTGCTGGTGGTGACGGTTACGGTGGCCGAGCCCCGAAGCCCTCGGGATTGCGGCCCCGACACCAGGGACACTGTATGTCGCTGACATCGCAGACCGAGAAAGACCGTGTGTCCATGGGATTGTTCCATTCGGGAGATCATGCTGTCTGGAAGAACTTTCGTGGTCGGCCCGTATCGAGCGGCGCAACAAATGCGAGAAGTGCAGTATATAGGGCAACCCATTTTCCTGCGGTCTCGTTGTGTCTGCATCGGTTAAGGGAGCTAGTCCATCGACCTTTTAGACACCTAGACATCTTTTTCGGTTGTTTAACGCTGCACAGTACCACCTACGAGTGCAAACCATCATGACCAAGTCCCAATACCCGCAACCTCGACGACAGTCCGGGTTACTTGAAAAGTTCGACCGTTTCGATCTTACTCCTATCCTGGGTACGGAGTTTCGAAATGTCGATCTGGCTGACTGGCTCGCTCGGCCAGACTCGGATCGTTTGCTGCAGGACCTGGCTATCCTGAGTGAGTAGCATTTGTTAAGCGTAGGGAGGGCGCTGACACCGGTGCAGTCGCCGAGCGCGGCGTGGTATTCTTCCGCGCCCAATCGAACCTGACCAATGATCGCCACAAAGATCTCATCAATCGAATCGGGGCCTTGGGAGGCCGCCCTGAAGAGGATGGTCTTTACGTACATCCGTTGTGGAAAATCCGAAAGGAGGAGGACCCAGAAATGCAGCTGCTGAATCCAGAGGGAGTCATTCAAGTCTATGGGAAGACGGCCAAGGGCGATAAGAAGCAAACAGGCGTTCACGAGTGGCATACTGACATCTCTTTTGAAGCCCATCCCCCTTCCTACAGCAGTCTGCGTTTGACGGATCTTCCTCCTGGAGGGGGCGGAGGTGAGTTGATATTTGCCCGGGAAAGCGGATAAGGACTGCTCTCCTGACGATCTGTCACCCATCGCAGATACACTGTGGGCGTCCGCTTATGAAGTTTACGACAAGCTCAGCACTCCATACCAGATGTTCTTTGATGGTCTCACCGCTACCTACTCTCAGGAGGCTTTAAATCAGGTCGCCGTCTCCAAAGGAACGACCATCTTCGAGGGCCCGCGGGGATCTCCTGCCAACACAGGAACCTCGCTAACCTCAGTGCACCCAGTAGTGAGGACCAATCCCCTCACAGGCTGGAAGGCTGTCTTTGCCCTGGGTGTTCACTGTCATCATATCAACGACGTCAGTCGGCTAGAGAGTGACCAGATCCTGGAGAAGATTCTTCACCTCGCGGCGCTGAACCCCGATCTTCAGGTCCGATTCCGATGGGAAAACCAGCATGATATTGGCAAGTAGCCCGAGAGTCGCACTATGCTATCCGATTGCTAACAATCGCTTCCACACAGCCATCTGGGACAACAGAGCGGTCTACCATGCCCCGATCCAAAATCACGTCGGCAAGCGCCGAGGATGGCGGGTTCTGTCGGTTGGTGAACGTCCATATCTGGACCCCAACAGCGTGTCCCGAGCAGAATATCTTGCCAGCTTGGAAGAGCAGGAGAATGGGGCTGTGGAGAGCAAGACTCAGTCAAATGGTGTCAATGGCAAGCCCAGCGCCACGATTGAGGTGACTTCCAGTGCTGCAATTGAATGACCGCGCTAGCATTGCTATGCAAGATGGCAAGTGGCTTGCAGGAATATACAACATAGTAGGACGTTATTGTCCTGCAAGTGAACTTCGAGTAATTTCATCCGACAGTGTAAATTCTCGATCCTAAGGTCGAGCTAGTACCGTGCATTCCATGTCTCAGGGAAAAACTCAATGCTCGTTTCAAAGCAGTAATAGAGGCCGTCGCGAGGATTTTAAGCACGGCTTAATCTCATTGGCAGGTTGCAGCAAAAAAGACTACGACAGGCGATATGGGTGACAACTTTGCCTGGCTTAAACCGAAAATGAAGCTATATGTCATCCCGAATACGGACATAATTGCATTTTGGTTGTTTTCGCGTAGATCAAAACCAACTCATCGATCGTCCTGTAGCTGAAGCCTGCGGGAACTGGTCAAATGCGGAGGTAAGCCCATCGGCCGACTAGGTTGAGACATTATAAAATATCTCAATGCTCCATTTTCGAAGAGTATTGGGCGGTGATTGGCAGTAAGGTTAGAATACCTGGGTTATTAATGGTGGGCTGACTCGATTCCGCCCCTGTGGTTCACGCACACCCGGGCATCTCCAATTGTACTCAAATTAGGCTTTCACCCAGTATGTGGTTATTTGAGAGCCAATCTGCTCTTGTGGAATAGCAGAGCCCTATGATCATTGAGTGATACTAAGTGGTTTGACTCATGGACAGGCGGGCCGTTATATGTTAAGCTACATCCCCTCTCTGGCCGTTTAGCGAGCTTTAGATCTGTTTGACACTGCTCTCATCATAAGCTAACCGCGTATTAGCAAACTAGATGCTCCTCGCTACTCTATAAAACTACATCAAATTCAAGTACGTATGCTGGCACACAAATGCGGCGTTCCATTTCTTCCTACTTTCAATAATTTGACATCCGTATCTTTTATACCCCTTTGCTAATGGACGCTATGTAACCCAAAAATCATACGCTGATTGTTAAGTCCGGTCAGCTTTAAGACTTTTGTCCCCTTGGCGCTTGGCTTGCATCATTTGTCCAGCTTCCTGTACTTTCTCCAGCTCCGTCCATGCAGTACTGATAGTCTCTATGAATGCCAATTCACCCTCCACGTAAACTGACAAGCACCGCTTCTATCTAGATTGAATGGTGATGAGTTGAGCTGTGCGCGGAAGACTTGTTCGGTCATGGTCGGACGAGCTGAAAGGGAGTAAAACATACTAATATAGCGTGTGTTCAGCTCATCGAATCCGTCCAGCCAAGGGGCGGAAAGTTCACATGTACAGAGATACTAGGCAACACCAAGTCCACATCAGCAAGCACAGCACAAGTAAACTAAGTGGGTGTGGACATGTGCACGGACGAAACCCCTTCCAAAAGAGCAAAATATCCCATGCAAGTGAGATGCGGAGCCTCTGCTGAGGCTGAAGCCGAGATCTTACCTAGAGGCTTATAAAACGCCAACGCACTCCCTGTAACACGAAGTCCCCAACATCCTTACAAACCAAATACCTTTTGAAATAGCCCGAAAACATGACCCTCACAGATATCGACTACATCATTGTCGGCGGCGGCATCGCCGGCTGTGCCCTCGCCGCTCGCCTTTCCGAAAAGGCCTCTTCGCTTAAAATCCTCCTCATCGAAGCCGGCGCCAACGCTGCCACCCACCCCCTAACTAGTACCCCACTGGCCTGTTTCGGTGCGCATTTCTCCGATCTCGACTGGGCCTACACTACTGTCCCACAGAAGCACCTTGACGGCCGCAAATCCTACATCGGCGCCGGAAAGGCCCTTGGCGGCGGCTCTGCCATTAACTATGGTTCCTGGACGCGAGGCAACGCAGCGGACTTTGACCAGTGGGCGAAGCTAGTCGACGATGACGGTTGGAGCTATGAGGGCCTTCTTCCCTATTTCAAGACAGCGGAGACGCATTTCGATGACGAAGCCGATCCAACCGTGCATGGGTCACGGGGCCCGATACACAATTCATCCGTGTCGGCGAGTCATCCTGACCGTAAATACGGGCTGCGAGAGCCGTTACGCGCGGCCTGGGAGCACCTCGGGGTGCAATATATTCCTGACGGGAACGCGGGTTCGCCCGTCGGTTTAGCAGAGCTAACAGAGAACTGGCGTCAGGGGAAGAGACAGATTGCTAATGAGGCGTATCGGGTTTTCGAGAAGGAGGGGATCACAGTGCTCACTGAGACAACCGTCGCACGCGTGCTAATCGACCGAAGCGAGGGTGGACGACCGGTAGCGAGAGGGGTGGAGGTGATTGGGGGCCAAAAGTTCCTTGCGTCCAAGGAGGTTATCATCTCGGCGGGCGCGTATCGGACTCCACAGATTCTGCTACTGTCGGGTATCGGTCCGCGGGAGGAGCTGGCGAAGCACGGCATCGCGCCGGTGGACGGTGTGGATTCCCCAGAAGTGGGACGCAATCTCCATGAGCACTTTTCTTTCACGCAGTGGTGGAGACTGCGACACCCCGAGCGGGGGTTGTCAATGGGGACTCCGCTCTGGAATCATCCGGCATATGCTAGCGGGCTTCCCTGTGACTGGATTGTGACGCTGCAGGCGCCGCAGGAGGACCTGAAGCATGCGCTCAAGGTCGATGGGGAGACGGGGGAGTTTGACGGACACCCGTGTCTTTCGCCTAAGGCTAGTCATATCGAGACGTTGGTCGTGTATGCACCTGCGTTGGCGAATATTGTGGGGGTGGATATCCCAATGGATGGCACGCATATTGCTTCAGCGGTGTTGGTCATGGTGCCTACGTCGAGAGGCCGCATTTCGCTGGTATCGGCGGACCCGAGTGATGCGCCTATGATCGACCCAAACTTCTATGCGACGGAAGTGGATCGCACGATTTTGCGTGCCGGAGTACGCCAGGTGTTGCGACTATTCCAGGAGACTCCTGAAGGAAAGGATATGGTCGAGAGTGAGGCGACGGGGCCGGCATTCAAGCCTCTTACACTGGACTCGACAGATGAGGATATTGATGCCCAGGTGCGCGCACGAGGAACACCCTTTTATCATCCGGGCGGTACCGCAGCAATGGGCAAGGTGGTCGATACAGAACTTCGGGTGAAAGGCGTGGACGGACTGAGAGTGGTGGATGCTAGTGTGCTGCCCATTTCGGTAAACGGACATTTCCAGGTGGTGACATATGCCATCGCCGAGAAGGCGGCGGATCTGATCTCCGCCTCTGCCTGTGTTTGAGTTTTCAATCGACGATGACTCCCTCTACAAAGTCTGAATATGAATATGCTTCTATAGAGTCCATGCAATGGTGTTTTCGGCTCGATAGTAGAGACGGGGTTGAGTGCGGAGGACGTGAGTCTTTGCTCTAGGGTTGTAGTAGCAGCCGTGCCAGCCGTCGACGCATAGTCTCCGATTGGTGTCACACGAGGATGGTAAATCTGTCGTCTGCTCTGGGCGCAGATTCCATAGCCCGGTCGGTGCGATGGTTATTTTGATCGCATGTTCGTCTTGCAACTGAGCAGAATGCGGGATTGCGATACGTCTTCTCAAACATATGATTTACGAAGACCACCATCTCATCCAAGTATAAGTGAGCATTTTGCAGTGTGTAAATATTAACAGAGAGTCTTGATTATAACCGAGATGAAATTCTGCGGCCGTCCGCGTCCATCCAAGAGGGCTTTCACCGTGCCAAACATGCGCTTGTCAAAGCGCAGCCTTCTGGGAGTGCATCCATGGCAGTCAGCCGACTTCTTTGCTCGTTATCATATCATTGATAAGCTACAGAGTAGGTATGGCCAAACTAGATGCCATACTGTCGTTTCATGATCGTACGATCGATGCTTGAAGGGGCGGAAATGTCAATAGCGGCGCCACAAAGTATACCAGTCTCGGTGCGGCTGATAAGGAATATGCGTGAGGTTTAGTGACAGTATGTAATAATGAACTACGAGCGAGGCGTGTGCTGCTCATGGTTGTGAGGTTGTCCAGAAGGGGATTAGTCCCGGCTTTGGCATAAGGTTTGGGGAACAATCATGGAGATGAGACCCCAGCTTTTGATCCCAACTATAAATCCACCACAATGTCAGGCATCTATGAAATGCTCGCCGGAGTTGATGCCCCTATTCTATGGGTGGCTAGAGGTTGATGACGCCCTCACTTCCGACTCGCGAACTCATGTCCGAGAGACTGTTCCCTGCAGCATTCTCACGAGCATTGTACAACCCAAACCCACACGTTCCGAACTCACGCCAAGTGTCGCTGCATGAAAGCAGCTACAGGCGCCGGATCAACCAGCCACGGCGAATGACCCGTGGCAATGGTCTCCGTGGTGATCTGGGCGCCCTTCCTGCGGGCTTTCTCCACCATCAACTGCTGGACGAAGAGGGGAATGGCACGGTCGTTCTCGCACTGGAGATAGACGCTGGGGATGCGAGTGTAGGCGGCGCTGATGGCGGGCGAGTTCTTGGTCGCCCAGGCGTGCGGACGAAGGGCCTGGGCCCATCTTTCGCCGTCCGGGACGTCGTGAAAGAAGAGACCGTGGGGATCGACGGCGCTGACGGTGCCGTTCGCTTCCTGCGGTCGGAGTGAGATGGGGGATCGGGGATCTGAGGCAGGAAAAGCCAAAAGTATAGGTGACTTACGTCGCGGTCGTACCAGTCAGGAGGAACGCCGCCAAAGGCCCCGATAAGGCTCTCGCCCACGTCGGGAATGAAGGCCGAGATAAAGATCAATTTGACCACCCCGCCGGTCTTGCCGGCCGCTTGTCGCTCGGTTTTGCTGAGACCGTCCAGGGCGCTGTTCACGGGCAGTCCAGACCAGCTGTGCGAGATAATGACAACGTCCTTGCTTGCGCTGACTTCTTGCTCAACCAGGGTCCGGAGCGCGTCGATATCAGGCTGCAAGTCTCGGATGCTAGTGGCCTGTTGGATGGAGGGGAAGGCGACAGTATGGGTGTTCTGGTCGGGGAAGTGGGCGGCCAGGGTCTCAAAGGCCGTAGGCGGGTACCAGGCCCCGGGGCAGAAGATCAGGGAGGGATTGGCGGAGGCCATTTGGGGCAAGGAGGGTGTAGGGCGGATAAGTTACAATGGAGATGAAAGACGAGCGCGCGGTGGCTTTAAGTAGGGGCTATTAACTGTTTCTCAGCCGCTGACAACCACGTTGTCAGATTGTCGCGCCGGCATACTACGTAGTAAGGCCCGCCCTGGCCCCGTTGGGGGCCGTGCCGTACCACTGGCTAATCCGTCCGACCTAATCGCAGCCAGTCTGTTTGGGGCTGAGAATAGGCCCACAATTGGAGCAGGAGTGTGATTGAGGCCAAAGCCAGAACTTCTCTCGCATTACTCTGGGGGTTGCTAGATCTATGCGCCTTCCGGCAATCATACTCCTCCCATATGCCACGCAAAAATTATAGCGTTTCGTCCATTCTTTGTTAAGGCGGCGTCTGTTGTAGGCCAATAGGATAGGCAGTTAGTAGCTAATCATGATTTTTTTTTATTCGACAATGGTCTTAAGTTCCTCAAGACAGAATGTTCTGGGTAATTATAGGTAAGTCAATCATAAATACCGGCATGGTCGCGTGAGGGTCTGGAATTAGACTTACCTTGCAAGGGCACGAGGAGCTTTCGATCGCTGTACACGGTAGCGCAAAATCTGGGGAATGGCATGGGGAGGGGGGATATTAACAGCACATGCTAAGATAGAGGAAGCGCGGCTGGGAAGATCGCACAAAAACTCTGCTGGTGATGTGTTAGCTTTTGCAGAAGCATATCTCGGATAAGCTCAAAGACACAGGACAAGGAAACCGCCGGGAAAGGGAACCAACTACGCTGATGCTACGACAAGCCTTGAGAAGATTCAGTTTTCGTCTTCATGAAGTGAGCCTACGCTTCGAGAAATGCTCCACAGCAATATTGGTTGCCTGCGTGTCGCCTCTTTAGAACACCTAGCCCGCGAATAAAATAAAATCAATCCTACATTATACCACAATAAATGTTGCGATATAGAGGGCTTTATACTTGTTGTTTACGTCACGGATACCGGATCCCGCGGCATGTGCCTTGTACTGGCAATAATGGTGGCGCCTAGCTGCATGAATCTCGGATTTGCTCTGCGCAAGATACACTTGCCGAAGTTCGAACCTTATTCCAACACTTAGGGACGCATCGTACCAAGTATAGTAAACGCATTGCGTAGCACATCCGTGGGGTGGCTCTGCTAACACACCTAGCTCAGGTGGCCCTTAACAATATCCATACAGCTAGCTTAATTCGCCTTGCATGTCAGGTTGTACGACTTTGCCAGCATGTGGGTGTAATTCTATGACAACCATGGGCGCAAATACAGCTATGCTAAGCGACCTCGGAAGGGTCCGTTTGTGATCGAGGAGGTCATGCCCCTGTATATGCTTGTGAGTATAGAAGCTTTCAAAGTAATCAGTGTCGTGTTCCCGTACGTCCTGCACAGCACTTGATCCGGTTAGAGTCAGCGATCAGAGGGGTTAGCTGGCTACTTCGGTCATGCTGTTACGTATACTTTCACAGGATACCTCGGCTGCAGTGGGCTCTTGAGCATCATGCACCGAGACTTGCTATATCTTATTACCTATAAGCCATGCAGATCTTGACTGCTGCTTTCTACTATCATATACCACCGTCGGTGGTTTTGTCGGGTCGATGTGGCTACGCGGGGCGCTGATCAATGGAACCGGCATGGACCAAAGCCAAATAAATCGGCTGTAAATACGAGACATGAGGAAAATGGAGAGAAATTTTCTTTCAATATATGTTGCGCAAGCACAGATAAACCACCCAACATATACCGGGCCTTGACGTTTGTGTCGAAGGGAGGCTTGTACCAAGTTGCTTGTTCGGTCAATTTCCCTCTGAGAATCTGGTCTGGTGCCGGGCTTGCCCCATGAATTTCACAAAGGTTGTGGACTAAGTGATAGAACTCGAAAAAGTAGTGACGCTGAAGTCCAGCTATGGAGTTTAGGCTCGTGAATGACCACAGAACCGTGAGGCTTTAGGTTATCTCCGAAGACAAGCTGTAGCTTGATCTTATATAGATTTATAATCTACTATTGGTTGAATATTAAAGCTCATATAACAGGACTCAAGGGCATTCTCCCCAGAAATTATGATAGTACAGACTTCACATCGACTCGGGAACAAACATTCAGAGAATCTTCCATCAATCCATAGCAGTTCAGGTGACATCCACAGCTGACTTGGCTGAGGCTAGCCTGATCGACTCCGCAAGACGTCCTCGGCGGTATTGTCGATCGTCTAAAAGTTTTGAAATTGTCTTCCATGTGCAGACATTGGCTTCGTCTGTAGTCGAAATTCTCAGCCACTGGGTTGATTGCCTACTTCACTCCCAACTCGCTACCTTCCGTTGAGAACAAACGAAGTATTAGCGTATATCTTATAGTTTCAGAAAAACACCTACAGAAATGAACATGTATTGAAGACCCCACAACTCCCTGCAGACGTGCCCTGAACCGAGCGAATGCCTCAGGTCCATTCACGGCGAGGTGGCAGTTATCCATCGAGAAGAAAGGGTCAACATAGAAATCGACTCCTGCCAGCCGCGGTAGATTTTCTCTTAGCTGATGACTTGCCAGCTCGTACATCTTCAAGGGGTGCTTTCTAACACCAGGCTCGGCGTGGACGAACAGAACGAGCTCAAACCAAACACGACGGATTCGACAGAGCAGTTGCTGATTTATACTGTTCAGGAACATTTCCATCCTTACCGGCTCGAAGGAGTGCCGAAAAAAAAGCGGATATTCAGCGTACACATAGTCCCAAACTTCGTCGTGTATCTGACGACAGACGAGTGTTAAAGTGTGGGCATGAAGACCAAGATGGGTACCTGAATCAGTGACCGTAACCACTCTAGGCTGTCCAGGACCGTAGTCGAAATCAATAACTTCCCTGTAGATGATAAGACGTATCTCAGCCGGCATACGTAGAAGAAAGGACGATGTTGAATGTTTGCTCATGTTGGATGAATATTCGGTGGATTTCGCGGAGGATAATCGGCGACCCAAATACGTAAGCTCTGTTGCCGCTGATTCCGAGGTGCAATCACTTTAGACACCAATTTGTTTACTTATTATACAGCATAGGCTTCTCGAGCGACTCGTGGGGTGACATCATGCCCCCAGATCATTAGCGATCTATATGCGAGATGTCCGATTTGCGCACGCAACGGCGATCCCTAACAAGTTATACTGACCATCGAAAAAGCAAGTCCCCTCCCCTTTGCATTGTATACTCTAACGATTAGGCATGGATATGGCTATTTGCGTCAACTTCCGTGACTTGTCCGCCCATCCCTGCAGGTGGCAATCTCGACATCAAAGCTGCGCTGTAGTCTCAAGATCCGAGCATCGTCAGTCACTACCTGTTTGGGAACAAGGTACCTGAGGGGCCCTAGGCAACCTAGATATAGCATACTACATGCTCTCGCTGACCCCGAAAACTGGCGAGTGTTGTTTAGGAGAAACTGCGGAGAAACCTCCTAACGCGTGCGGTTATCCATATCATTATACACGAGCTGAAATCGTAGACTTGGATAAGCGAGCAAGGGAGGCCCTGCTATTACCTCTATTACCGAAAGCTCTCTCTTGAGCACGATTTACCATACCCTTTGTTCTCAACGCGACATTTGTTCTAGCTGCAAGAGGTTCCTACCGCGAACGCACATAGCGCTGATCTCATTATGCAGGGAAGTCGATACGGAAGCGCCACTCAAGAAACCGCAAGCTGTTGCCTTTATTCCTGATCTAAATATTCCACCATCCTATTTATTAGAAATGCCACACGAAGGGAAGCTCCAGAAGCAATATCACTTCTCTCTGAGCGTACTCGAATCCAGCAAGGAGTGTCAAGTGGGCTAGCTTTTCTTTTGCCAGTCAATTGCAGGGATGCCTTATATACCTAAGGATATTCTGGGCAGGCCGGGGTGCCTCACGAGATGGAAAGACCCAAAGCACCTTCAATTCTCTGGTACCAGCAGCCCTCCCTCAGTGAACACCATATCGGTAGGTCGCACCGCCACCTCAAGAATCTTCTAGTCTGACTAAAAACCCAGAAGCGCATGTTCAAATCCAGCACATCCTGCGAGTCGAATCGGGCCCCAGATATAACAACTCGGGAATTGAGAACCACGCACGATATGGACAACAGTGTGGTTGAAACGACCGTCACTCTAGATCCAAACCAGCAAATCTGCTACTATCCTGGAAAGCTCCACGGAGGCGTGTCAGCCTTCCTTCTGGATAACATGTTTGCAGATTGCTGCAGACCTGCCGTGACTGCCAGTTTGAATGTATCATATCTACGACCCCTTCCTCCGGATATTCCGATGGTTATCCGCGCGTGGCCCGTCAAGGAAGAAGGGAGAAGAAAGCATATGAAGGGTACTATAAGTGTCAGAGACGAGGTCAAGGGCGATTTGAAGCTGATGGTCCAAGCGGAAGCCCTTTTCATTCTTCCAAACATTTAGCTCTCTATTTGGTACTGATAGCGCCGGGTGATACGTGTAGGCGTGATAGCCCTCTACACAGTAACTTCGAAACACCTGCGTGTTAGACCTGCAATTTCCATGAAAGAACTAAACCGAATAACCTGAAAACCAGTGGATGTACGGGCATCAGTTGCACATTCATTACAGCAACTGTGGCTCTATACTGGTAAGGGTGCGAGAGTAGGGCAATTCACCCGTCCAATTTCCGAGATTGTCCGGTTGCAGGCGTCGATAAAAGCTGAAAGTGACTGTTGGGCCCTTGGATTGGTTAGATTGTAGATCTACTGCGGGTGCACTCAGAACTTCAGCCCTCACTGACACAGACATGGTTCCTTGCCTTGGAATGTATTCAAAGCTCTACTCTTCAATATTCACAGGTATACTTTTGTGACACGCCGGCTATCGGGACCACGTACAAACGTTACACCCTCCTAACAGGATGCAGTGCAGCTTGTGTAACTCATTTCCGTTTGACCATATCTTCAGATAGTTGTCTGCAAGAGGACGAGCCGTTTTGCTATACCGAGATTAGCCGTGGTCCCGCTCTACTGGTCTGTCACACATACGAATCAAAGCAATGCAGTACAGCAAATGGGCTGGCTGCCTTGCAGTATTCAGCAAGAGCTAAGATATGCAAGTAATCTAGAATGGTAACCGATAAGACGCAGTACCCTCGGCCGAATTCTTCACGACTGAACTACTCCAATGCAGACTATGCGAGACGATAGAGAACGCACCTATCGAGGGGAACGGTGATCATTCGGTGGTAAAAATTTTAATTGCCACAGGCACTCCAGAATTGGTGTCTTTATTTTTTATCTAGCGGCGACTTATTGCTGTATGACGAATTATCCCATGGGAAAAGATTGTGAATATAAGGCATCCTAAATCCGGATTGGCCGATCATGATCTCCATGAATAGGCTATGTAGCGTAATTGTTTGCCCGTTCAACCCACTCCATCCGCTTTCTTTATAAATATAGGATAGAAAGCGCAATCCACGTCACTGCGATATCTCGAATTCGTGAAACCACTCAGAGAGATGCGCTGAAGCAAGGAGCGGGTGATGTGCGCCAAAGGAGCTGGCAAGCTGAACGGATGATAGATAACAGCCAAATCAATATAAAAACTCACATCTTGCCGGTGAAATGGGAGCCAGAACTGATACAGTGAGCTTCTTCACTATTGGAATCTACCTCTGCAAAAGCACGGTTTGAAATCAAAATGTCACCCTCTCTTTCAGGCGCCTGGGACATCCCATCCGTTCAGAAGGCGCACCGGTCGTTGACCTGCGGAGAAAGTAAGGAGCCATCATTTAAAACACGATGATACTAATGCTGTGCAGGACCCGAGCTTACCGCGATCGAAGTTCCCAAATATTCTCGCGATGAGGTCTTAGTGAAGATCATGTTCTCGGGGGTCTGTCATACAGACTTCCACGCGTGGAAAGGTATATTTGATTAGTATGTATTTGCAAGGTGTTACTGACCATAACAGGGCAATTGCCAATTGAGCCAAAAGGCCAACTTGTTGGTACGTGAAAAGCCCAGGTGCAGCTAAATCGGGGTGCCGTTGTGGTTAATCATTCTCAAAGGCGGCCACGAAGGAACTGGCATAGTTGTGGCCTTAGGCGAGGATGTCAAAGATATATCCGTCGGCGACAGAGTCGGCATACAGGTGAGTGGTCTTTTCTCATAAGTTGTGGATGGGATTATGCTTACCCTTCCTGTAGTGGATAAACCGGGACCTGCGGTGCGTGTGAATTTTGCTCTCGTGGCGCCGAACCGCTCTGTCTAAATCCTGAACTCTCCGGTTGTACTGTCGATGGAACCTTTCAGCAGTACTGCGTATGCAAAGCAGACAATGCAGTTCGCATACCTCCTGAGATTCCTCTCGACAAAGCTGCTCCCGTAAGCTTAAATACCGAGAATTCTCATCATCTGTTTCACTATCTAACACAGCTGAAGATACTTTGCGCTGGTATAACAGTGTACAAAGCTCTTAAAGAATGCTATGCCAAACCGGGGCAGCTTGTGGGTAAGAGATTTCAATACACACACCCATGAGTTTTAGTTAATTTTTCACAGCAATTGCTGGGGCAGGTGGAGGCCTCGGAGCGCTAGCATGCCAATTTGCAAAGGCGTTTGGGTATCGCGTTTTGGCACTATCATCTGGCCTAAATAAGAGGAGAATGTGTGTCGAAGAATTTGGCGTTGACCATTTTGTCGACTACAAATCCTCTTCCGATATAGTCGACGAGATCAAAAGGCTGACCAAAGGGGGCCCGAGTGCGGTTGTCGTCGTCAGTGTGAGAACCAAGCCGTTCAATCAAGCAATCAAAAAAAAAA